>CM024758.1:40700259-40985551 GCA_014218235.1 Colocasia esculenta | reverse complement strand
GGATCACTTTTGACCCAAGAATAAAATGGAGCAAGAAAAATACCCAAAAATTCGTAACCCTAATGAGCTGAAATTAGGAAGAGGTAATTAGGGCAATTCCTAGGCAATTAGGCTCTTCGCAACCCAAATTTTTGGCTAACCATGGTGGGAGGTTTCTTAAAGACTTACACACTCTATTAGGGTGAGAAATCATTAAAATATGGAAGGTGGGTGACCAAACCGCAACCCTCCCTTCCTACACCCAATGGACTTCTAAAAAACACTAGATGCATATATACTTGTCATGAAAACCCTAGGGGATGAATTTGCACATTGTTGGGGTCGTGGAGGCTGTTCTGAGCACAAGAAGTGGAGGAAATTGCCCCCAACCGAAGCTTTCTTCCTGCTGCGTCTGCATCAACCTGTTGCAGATAGCTCTTCTTGGAGTCAACCAAAGGTAGGCCAAACCCTAACCAAATAGGGCAAGACTTATCCCCTGGAAAGAGGTCGAGTCTAGTTCTTAATCCCACTGGTTTGCCTATTTTTCATTCAGTAGATCGGGTGCAGTAAGGGTTCTCCACCAAGTGGTCTGAAAGAGGGCTTTCTGGAAAAATGTGACTTCTTCAACCCAAAAGATAGGTGATCTCGAGCCAAATCTAAAAAATCTTATATAAATGTGTAGATCATCGAGTCAACTTCATGTCCAAGTTTCATCGATTTCATTGAGTACATCTTGTGTTATAAGCGTTTGTGAATGTCGCGCTTGTTAACAGCTTTTCATGTTCATGTCGATTTCTCACTCACTGCAAGGCCAATTTCAATGATTCCAAAACCATAGTTCTATTCTATTCCATGTTCCAACAAGTTTCATGTTGACACTTTGTCCGAAGAGCTCTAGATAGAAGTTATACGCGTTGCATGCATCGAGTGCCTGTTTTCTGCGTTTTCGGGCAAGAAACCAAAACGCGATGTGACCAGGCGTCGCGTTTTTGTCTGCATGAACGCGACGCAATAATTCGACGATTCATGTGAATTGTGACCATGCCCTATGTCACGATTTTGAGTGCACCTGTACGGTTCTGGCGCCTCAAACTGCGAGCTGCATGTTTTTAGCGCCTGCATAAAACGCGACGTGGACTCCCGTAACGATTCAGCTGTTTTACCGCTCAAGGATTTCAAGCGATTTTATATTGTTATTTTAAACATGTTTCATGAAACGTGACGGGGTAAACTGTCACAATTCATGCATGAAAGCGGCGACATAGGCCGTCGCGATTTGCATCATCACATGCTAGTCTTGTTCTGACGTACACAACGTTAGTAAATGAGTCGACTGTGTCCGACGCAGATTTCAAGACCTACCTAAGACTTGTTTTACATGGTATTGAGTTCATTATTTGCATGTCTTGGTTCTGGTCATTTCATGAGATATGTTTAATGGCTTAAAAGAGGTCAACCCATTAAAAGCTATAACTACATGAATGTTATTCTAATGTTCTTTAATGATGTGACCATTCATGCAACTAGTGATTTGCTCTTCTTACTATTCTATCTTTCTTAAATGATAATTGTTATTTTAAAATGTGGCAAACCCATGTATAATAAATGCATAGTTCATCTCATGCTCTCACGTGAATCGTTTTCCGCAAGTTTGGACACCGATGGATTGTGGATTGAGACACGTGTTCACTACACACTTGCACTCATAGGCAGCCCTTTCTTAGGGGATTGGAAACTCACGACCGGTCATTCTGTATCGGCAGTCTAGTGTCCTTTCTCTAAGACCTCAGTAATTCTCGTACTCCATGGATTCCCTCATGGAGACCGAGTTGGTTGTACCATTGAAGTTCCCTGGAGATAGCGTGCAGTTCCTTTCTTCTCTTGTTTCGTGAGTGTGATTTACAATCTAGACTTAAGCCATTAATGTAAAGAGTTGAACTAAAGTATAAATTGCGTCGTTGTGCTGTCGAAATTATCTCTTTACTATTGTATTATGAGATCATGTTCACATTACTTCCTACTTGAACTGACATTACACATGCTTACATCTTGAAACTCTTATTGGTCATAAATGAATGTGGGTATCTACATTTAAAAATAGTGAGATGCTGATCGTGCACGGAGAGTGTCCAAGGGCTCCAGTCTAGCCCCAATGACGGAAAGTCATAAATATACTGTTAACCATGGGGTATAATGATTACTGGCGTTGCATCTGCACTGGGATACTTGCGTGTTGAATGATAGATACAATAACCACATACACGTGTGGTAGTGTGCATTTCAAGGTGGATCTTTCCTTGGGTACATTAGTGTCTTCGTGCTTGATTAGTGTTACATGATCATGCTCATCCTTGCTTGCTTGCGTGATATGGCCATTCTGCAATTATTGCAATTTAAAGTGATATCTTGCGTGCTTGTTACATGCCACACTAGTGATAACATCTTGCTCGTTATATCAATTCTAAATCTTACTCTATCATGATCACTCTATCTAGCTTGTTCATGTATCATGTTTTAATGAGTCTTATTCGTACATGCATATCTTGACAATCATACTTACCTAGTTCTAAATTGCTAATCATATATATCATTCCCCGCACATCGAGATATAAATCCTACTGAGTTAGTTTGCTCATTCCCTACTTTTAACCATTCTAGGTGACTATGAAATTCAAGAACAGGAGCAAGTCGAGGAGGGAATGCGTCTGAGTGATGAACGTTTCAACACTTGAGTCTATCTATAGTTAGTTTGTATGGAGTGTTAGATTCATGTAGTAGGTAGTGAGGAATAAATGTACTTTTCCTTTTATGAGTCTTAGTCTGTTATACAATGTTAAGTGTTGTATTAGTCACTATGATACAATGACATGAGATTTGAATACAATTTCAATTGAGATCATTTTGAGCTCTATTATGATGTTGTGTTGATGTACATTTAGTGCTTGTAGCTAGAGGCTTATTTGCCGACTGTTCACGTCTCAGAATATCGACTTGAAATATCCGAATTAATATCTGCTACGTAATTCTTTGGACGTGTCAGTTTAGTGGTATCAGAGCCTAGGAAAAACCAAATAGGATATATGTCTCAGGAATAAGAGATACCTATGGAACCTAGGTCATAGAAATTAAACATATTACCTAGCGAGAATGGGTAGAGACTTAGAATATTTATAATAAACAAAAACACTCCTACCCATTGACTCTTATAGTGTATCTAGAGACATTAATTAGTTTCTATCCTTTTCTCAGGAACCTCATAACTTTCTCATTCAACTGCAATGTCTCGCAATCAATGGCAATCTATGCAAGAAACATAGCTGGATTGACCCAGGCTTTACAGAATGTGGTTCAGGCTGGCAATCAAGCTGTCGTGGCTAGAATGGAGCTGGTGATCTGCACCACAACTTTAGGAGTTTGAACCCTCATCGTTTCTCTAGATCCTCTGACCCAAATGAGGCAGAAATTGGCAGGAAGAAAATAGAAAGAATCTTTTAGGTTATGCAATGCACCAATAGGGAGAAGGTGGTACTGGCTACTTTCCAATTTACTAAGAATGCCCGAGCATGGTGGAAGGCCACTTGGGCCCATCTGCCTAATGTAGCTGAACTAGAGTGGGTTGGATTCCTGACATATTCTGGGGAAAGTATTTCTCCATGAGAATCAAAGAAAAGAAGGCAACGGTGTGTTTTCCGCACTGAAGTAGAAGAGCATGACAGTGGCTGAGTATGAGGCTCAGTTGCTCGCTTGGCAGTGTATGCCCCACACTGGTGGGCACGGAAAGACTGAAGGTAAATAGATTCCTGGATGGACTTAGGCCCATTTTTATTGAAAAGCTCGGACCGCACGACATACAAACCTACACTGAGATGGTCCAAAGAGATCAACTGGTAGAAGACACTATGGCTAAGGTGGAAGGCATGAGGGGGAAGGACATCTCAAATCCGACCTTTATAAAAAGGGAGCAGTCGATACAACTGGAACTTTCCCCAACCATAACAATAACAACAACAACAACTACAACAACAACAAAAGGCCAACCACTTGGAAGGACTATGGCATGGAGAAAAGGATCAAAGTAGAAGAAACAACGTCGGTGGAATATTGTAAATTTTGTGACAAGCCTGGACACCAAGCATAAAAGTGCTGGAAGAAGGCCGGGGCTTGCCTACGATGTAGGAGTCAGGAACATCGTATACCGAACTATCCCATGCTAAGAGACCATGTTGGAAGGAACCATGGAGTGGTGAAGCGTCAAGGACGCGTTAATGCAATAACTCTAGTGGAGCTCCGAAAGCAGGTATGATTGTTTAACCCCTAGACTGATCTTATGATGCTTTTCATATTAGTATATTTCTAAGTGGGGGAGATCATTAAGGAGAAATTGGAAAAGAATAATCTAGTAGTTCATCTGGTGGATTAAGATGGAGTTATAACAACCATGGAAGAAAACAGGAGTGGAAGGAACCAAATGAATAGTACAGGTGGCCATAGGTGTAGATGATGAACTAGTATCCATGAGCTAGAATGTTGAAACAAGTTAGAGGAATTAAACCCGAAACGACCTCAAGGACCACAATTATCAAGAGCCAATTAATGATCTATAAATTTGGGGACCAAATTCTCTTAAGTAGGGGAAGGTGTAGCACCCCGAAAAATTCAGTAATTTAAAATTTTAAATAAATAGAAATAAATAATTTTTGTATTATCGAAATGGTAGAACTTACGTACCACTATCGTACGTGCAAGAACACATCATAAAATTCCGTAAAAAATATAGATCAACCCCAAACATTATTCCTAAATGTTCCACAAAGAAATTTATGCAACGAAAATTCCAATTGGCCAAGTGTACGTCACATTGTGACTAATTATCCAAATTAGGAAACTAAGTCAGAAAACCGTTAACACGGAAATATAACATGGTCATAAATTAAATAAACATGTTGGAGCGACTTCCAACATCATGTATTGATGACCCATTATCAGAATTGGGCCAATGGATCACTTTTGGCCCATTAATAAAATGGAGCAAGAAAAATATCCAGAAATTCGTAACCCTAATTGAGCTGAAATTTGGAAGGTAATTAGGGCAATTCCTAAGGAAATTAAGCTTTCTTGGCAACTCAAATTCGTGGCTAACCACGGTGGGAGGTTTCCTAAAGCCTCACACACTCTATTAGTGTGAGAAATCATCAAAATATGGAAGGTGGGTGGCCAAAACCGCAACCCTCCCTTCCTACACCCAATTGGACTTCTAAAAAACACTAGATGCATATTTATGTTGGACAAAATATCCATCGACTCCCTTAGGGAATCGCTGTCACTCTACACTGGCCTGGGATCGGGTGTGTATAGTGACATCGGGTCTGAAAACCATCTCGCTGTAGGGACTAACCGCCTGTGCGAAGCCCCTCACGCCGACCACAGTGTTGATGTGGGGTTCTGGGCCACCATAAAAGGAAATACGGTCCACCTTCACTATCAGCTCGAGCTTTTGGTGCAACGGTAGGGGCTTGATCCAACAAGTGGTATCAGAGTGAGGTTGCGGGTTCGATTCCCCCGGGTGTCGCTGAGGGGGAGTTTGTTGGACTAAATATCCATCGACTCCCTTAGGGAATCGCTGTTACTCTACACTTCCCCTGGATCACCGTATAGTGACAACGGGTCTGACAACAAATCCCGCCGCAGGGACTAACCGCGCCTTACGAAGCCCCTCAGGCCGACCACAGCGTGATGCCAGGTTCTGGGCCACCATAACGGAAATACGGTCCGCCTTCACTATCAGCTCGAGCTTTTGGTTCAACGGTAGGGACTTGATACAACAATATACTTATCATGAAACCCTAGGGGACAAATTTACACATTGTTGGGTCGTGGGAGGCGTTCTTGAGCACAAGAAGTGGAGTAAATCGCCCCCAACTAGGAGCTTTCTTCCCTGCTGCGTCTGCATCAATCTGTGCGGATAGCTCTTCTTGGAGTCGACCAAAGGTAGTCCAAACCCTAACCAAACCGTGCAAGACTTATACCCCTAGAAAAAGGATCGAGTTTAGTTCCTAATCCCACTGGTTAGCCTATTTTTCATTCAGTAGATGGGTGTAGTAAGCGTTCTCCTCCAAGTGGTCTGAAACAAGGCTTTTTGGAAAAACGTGATTTCTTGAACCAAAAGGTAGGTGATCTCGGGTCAAATCTACTTTCATGTCCAAGTGATTTCATCGATTTTCATTTAGTACATCTTGTTTTATAAGTGTTTTGCCATAGTCGCGCTTGTTAACAGGTTTTCACATTCATGTCGATTTCTCACGCATCCCGATACCAATTTAATAATTCCAAAATCATAGTTCTCTTCTATTCCATGGTCCCAACAAGTTTCATGTTGACACTTTTGTTCCAAGAGCCCTAGATTACATGTTATAAGCGTTGCATGAATCGAGTGCCTGTTTTCTACGGGCAAGAACCCAAAATGCGATGTGACCAGGTGTCGCGTTTTGGCCTGCATGAACGCGAAGCACTAGTCTGACGCGTTCATGTGAATCGCGACCGTGCCCTATGTCATGATTTTGAGTGCACCCGTACGGTTCTGGCACCTCAAACTGTGCACTGCATGGCTTTCAGCGCCTGCATGAAACGCGACGTGGACCCCCGTCGCGATTCAACCCGTTTTCCCGCTCAAGGATTCCAAACGATTTTTATATTGTTATTTAAACACGTTTCATGAATGCGACGGGGTAAACCGTCACGATTCATGCATGAAGGCGACGACATAGGCCGTCACGATTTGCATCTTCACTTGTTAGTCTTGTTCCGACTGTACATAACGTTATTAAATGCGTCGACTGTGTCCGATGCAGATTTCAAGACCTACCAAGACCTATTTTACATGGTATAGACTTCATGATTTGCATGCCAGTGTGTGGCCCATTAGTTTGTGTTTCAGGTGTTCACGTAGGTTGTGAGGCTTTGTGGGCCGGCAGATTGGCCCAAAGAGCTCACAGGTTTTCTGCCTGTGAATGCGACAGGGGTCTACGTCGCGTTCTGAATGCGATGGCCCTGGTGGTCGCGTTCTTGAAACGCTGTTTGGCGGTCGTCGTCTGCATGTACGCCGCGTGTCGCACGTTGGACGACTTGCTGACGTCGGCCTTGGGAAGGCGACGGCCTCCTACGTCGTGTTCAGGTCGCGACGCAGGACTATGTCGCGTTCCCAACCGCTATTAATTTTAAGAAGGTTTGGCTAAACAGGGCTTTCACAAGCTCTGCTCGGCCAGGGGAGGCTACTGCGGGGCTTCTCTGGGCGATTCAGAGATTTAGCGGAGTTTTTGGCGCGCTCTCGCCGCGAGGACGTCGCGTGGAGTGGGGGAGACACCGTGCCGTGGTTGGTTTGCGTGTTCTTCGTGAAGGTAGGGTGTTTCCACCTTGTTATGTTGTGTGGATTGTGTGTGGTGCACGTTTAGTTCGTTTAATGCTTTATAAACAGTACATACCATGTTAGGGCGTACATTAAAGCATGTAAAATGTGAAGTAATCGTGGTTTGCATGGTTTGGGGTGGTGATCCGTGGAGTTCATCCCAGATTAGGGTTTTCGCCTGTGAAGGCGATGGCCCAGAGTGTCGCATTCTGAACGCGACAGCACGACCCGTCGCGTTCTTGATTTGAACGGGACATATCGAAGGGCCGCGTTATGAAGGCAACGTTACTCCATGTCGCGACCTCAGTCGAGAGGTCCTGTTATGCATGCTTTCAATAATGTGATTATCCGATTATCGGTACTTGATGTGCATGGCTTTGGTATGTGGTTCATTGTCACCTATAGCGCTCTTTGAGCGTGTCATTTATGTAGTTAGTATGTTGCTTATGTAGTTGGTGTGTGTTCTCGTGGTGTGAGTGTGTGCATGGCACATACTCTATCGTGGTGTAACTTTTATGGTTTGACGTGGTGGTTGGGCAGTGAGGTTCCAGTGTGAACCTAGACTTAGTCTTTTGACGTCTTTTATGGGTTATTTAAGATGGTTTAACTAGCATAGCATGAGTAGAGTCAAGAGTTAGTGTATGATTAGCGTATATGGTGTTTATGTGGCAATGGAGGTCATATGATGACCAATGATAGGCCAGGTTATGATTGGTTACTATAATTTATGTATGTGTCTGTGTAGGTTAGCTTGTGGGTCACAGAGTGACCAGGACAAGCTATTCCTCATATTTGAACCGTGGTTTGTAATAAAGAATACATAAGTATTTATATATTGTAGTTTGTACGTTGCCAAGTTTGGTGGTCGGCGCCTATTTCGGAATACCTTTCTAGTCGGGTACCCCAAGTATTGTGTGAGCCAGGAACGGTAGTGCTCGGGGTTTGTCCTGGTACTGTGTGTACTGTCGAGGTCTGTGTCGTTTGTCTTGGACACCCTCACTCCTGTGTTTGAGTTGTACGTCCGGCTGAGGGAAAGACAACATAAGGCAGCGAATTGTGTTTGTGGGTGTGCGGTCACTTGTAGCGGGCTCGTGGTTGGGGGTACGGACACCAGTACACGTCACTTATCCCCAACTAGTCCTATGATTCCAGTGCCTCACTTTAGGAGCTCGGGCCAGAGTCCCTAAAGGTGTCAGGCATGGACCTGCAGCTGTGTGTGTCTGCAGGTGTGGTGTGGTTGGTCTCCAGTTCTTTGGGATTACTTGTGGTTGTGGAGCGGCAGTTGGACCTTTCGTCTGTGGCTGCGAGAGTGAGAGGTAGTTCTTGTGTTGTGCTGTCCGGGTTGGATACTGGCATCATGAACCAGTAGTTCGTTCCGTGTGGTGGCATCGTTCCTTTCCGACTCGTGCTTTGCCAATGGTGGTGGCTTGTGTGTGTGATAGGTTGGTTGAGGTTTTACCATTGTGGTGTGCCCTGGTGGTGTCACAGTTTTGGTTGTGGTTTCATGGTGGTACCTCGTGGTAGTAGGTACTTGTACCCATTATGGGTAGCTTTGTGTTGTGGTACATTGTGTACCAGTTCTTTCCGGTGTTGTGGTGGAGCTGTGCTTGTGAAGGTCGTATAGTGAGACCTTCCACTCGTTATGTTTACCCTTCCTCGGGTAAGCTTCGATGTGATTTCAGTGTATAATGGATTGGCCGCTGTAGCCAGTCCAGCTACCATGTGTGTGGCTTTCGACATATCATGGTTTGGGGTAATTGGGACCAGCTCTTGGTCAGCAGTCCTGTTACCCATGTGTTTGGGGTTCGCCTGTGAAGCTTGTAGCCTAGGCAGCGGTTTGGCTGTGTAGCTTGTAGCTTAAGCGACCAGTCGTTGTGATAGGGTGCTGTGTGGCTTGTGGCCTAGTCCTTGCTATTGTAGGGCGGGCTAGTGATGATGTGCTGGTCCTATGGTTTCTCTTTCTTTCCGAGGACCTTATGTTTATGTTTAGTGTTGTTTATTATAATGTTTGTGAGCATGATATGGTTTGGCTTATCGGTGTTGCCAGTGAGACCTCCTGGGGTTGAGGTCTCTATATGCTTGTGTGTTGTTTTTAGGTGGTCCCTACTGAGGCCTGTGACTTGTTGAGCTCACTCCCCTACAATGAAACCTCAAACGCAAGGGTAACAGGACTACTAACCAGAACCTAGTCCGCCATACCCCAGAATCACAATACAACGGAAGGCTACCCTTACAATGGTACATTACAACAAGTGGAAGGTCTACAACACGACCTCCACAGAGCACAGCTCCACTTCAACACCTGAAAAGGACAGTACTCAGCATACCACGATAAACGGATACCCACAAAGGGTACAAGTACCTTCCTCCATGAGGTACCACCACAGAACCACAAACACAACTGTGCCACCACCAGGGCACACCACAACCAGTCAAACCATAACGGTGAGTCAACACTCACAAACCTACACCACAGGCAAAGCATGAGTCGGAAGGAACGACGCCACCACACGAGAATGGACTTACTAGTTCATGACGCCAGTATACAACCCGGACAACACAACACAAGAACTACCTCTCAGTCTCACAGTCACAGACGTAAGGTCCAACTGTCGCTCCACAAGCACAAGCCAAAGAACAGTGGAGACCAACCAACACCACAACCTACAAGTCACACACCCTGCAGGCCCATACCTTGCACCCTTAGAGACTCTGGCCCGAGCTCCCTAAAGTGAGGCACTGGAAACAGGACTATCTGGGGAGCATTATGTCTACTGGTGTCCGTACCCCCAATCACGAGCGCGCTACAAGCGACTAAACACAAACTCTCACAATTCGCTGCCCTCTGTCGTCTTTCCCTCAACTGGATGTACAACTCAAACACGGGAGTGAGGGTGTCCAGGACAGACTACACAGACCTTCACTAGCACACACAGTACCGAGACAAGCCCCGAGCACTCACGTTCCTGGCTCACACAAAACCCAGGGCACCCAACTGAAGAGGCATTCCGAAATAGGCGTCGGACCACCACACTCGGCAACACACAAACCACGTCAATCATTTAACATGCCGGTAAAACCTATACCATGATATACTTAATATAATAGGCTTGCCACGGGTCACCATATGACCCCCAGCCACACGATGTCAAAGTCCATGTAAACCGCTTAACCAGCCTATCATAGGTCATTTCATGACCTCCATAGCCACACTAACCATAATACCATGACGATCACTTAAATATACCATATTAACATACTTAATAGGAATCACATGATTCCCTAACCATCAACGCTTTACACCTACATATGCTTTATTAAACATAAACCACGTTTAAACCGTTTCTAAACATCACCAACAACGATAGCTAGGTCCACACTGGAACCACACCGCACCGCTACCACAAACCAACCTTTATAACACCATTCAAAACATGCAAACCATGCACACGGTACATCCACCACATAAACCACACGTTTATGACAAAAACAGCACGCCAACAAGCAAGCTTAAAGAGGGTTTCAGGTTCCAATGCACCACTCCGCTAACCTGCACGTAAAACACTGATATCGGATAATCGCACCATTGAAGCCATGCACACAGGATCTCTCGGCTGAGGTCGCGACGAGGGGTAACATCGCCTTCTAATCACGACACCCCGATGTGTCGCGTTAGGGAATCCTAATGCGACGGGTCGGCCTGTCGCGACCTGGTCGCCATAGAAGGGTCAGTCACCTTCTGGTCGCGACACCCCGACATGTCACGATCGAACACCTTAACGCGACGGGTTGGCCTGTCGCGACCTTGTCGCGAGAGGGGGTTACGTCGCCTTCGCAGACAGAGAAACCCTAATCCGGACTGCTCAATCCGGATTACCACCCCAAACCATGCAAACCATGTTTAATTCTCATTTTTCAAGCTTTAATGAATACCCTAACATGATATCTATTGTTCTTAAAGCATTAAACAATTCAAACATGCTCCATGGGCAATCCACGCAACAAGGTAAGGTGGAAACTCCCTACCTTCGCGAAGAACATGAACTCCCGTCGTTTCCCCAGCTCCGCATGACGTCCTCGCGGTAAAAAGCGCGCCGAAATCCATGCCAAAATGTCGAATCGTCCGAAGAACCGCCGCAGCAGCCTCCTCTGTCCGAGCAGAGCTTGCCACAGCTCTGTCCGGCCAACCCTCTTTAAAAACACACAGCGGTTGGGAACGCGACGTAATTCTGTGTCGCGACCTGATCGCGACCTAGATGACCGTCGCCTTCCCACCCTGACATCAGCAAGCCTTGCCCCCGCACGCGACACGCGGCATGCATGCATACGTCGCCCCAAACAGCGGTAACAGGAATGCGACCACCAAGGCCGTCGCGACCTAAACGCGATGCACACCCCCGTCGCATTCACAACCAGTGAGCCAACGGGTGCTATGGGTCCAAACTGCCTGCCCACTAAGCCCCAAAAACCTACGTAAACACCTGAAACACACACTAATGGGCCACACACTGGCCACCAAACCCGCTAAGCAAGCATCCACAAAGATCCAAAAAACGCGCTACGTTACATCCTATCACCTAAAAAGGAATGTCGTCCTCGACATTCAAAACGAGCCACAATAGATCGGACTATCACCTAAAAATAAAAAAAGCCATATACATAACAAGTAGGATACACTTCCTCTGCATTTCCCTTTAAAACCATCTGTACTGACTGATTTATCTGTTCATTTCTATACTTGTTATGCCTTTCCTTCTTTTTTTAATTTATTCCACAATCGCTTTATTCCGTGGATCCAATTTGCCATTCCTTACCTTTCGACTATAAGCAATTCTACTCTGCGGTTGGCGCTTTATCTGCTTGAACTCAACCTACATTCACAATTTTTCGGTTGTGTATGCAACATTTCTTTCGAAAACGCTTCACTTTTCTCAAAATCTTACACTGTAATACTTTACCATGCCATAATCTTTCTAAATTCTTAGATTTTTCGCTGCCATTTTCTTTTCTATTTATTACTGCTTGTTGTTATCCTGCTTCATCTGCATTCACATTCACAACTACCAACTTTTCAAAGAAAACAATCACCATCTTTAAATTTCCTGCCTTTCATATTATTCTGCTCATACCGCTTAAATCAGCTCTGATTAACAACCACAATAACCTCTGTTGCTTTATTCCATTGCACAAAACTTTACACTTTCTCTTTATTCAAGCAAACCTTAAACAATCTGTGAATATTAAATCTTTTTTGCTTCCGCTGCGCCACTCTGATCACATTGAACACTTTGCAAAATATTTCACAATTTCTGATCGCATATTGCTTTCAATTATTTTTTTCTGACTTCAATTGAATTCATTTCTAACTTTAACTACTTTACAAATCGTCTTATTCAATTAATTTATGCTGAAGAAATTACTGCAATTTCTGATCTGCCAAACCGCTATTAACATGTTGTGCTCTTTATATACCTTTCTTGCTTTACTGACATTCTCTGGCTAATCTCATAATTTTATTGCATAACCTTTCCAAATATTCTTTAATTAGTCTGCTCTTGCTCCTGCATCAAATTCTGGAATATTTCCATAACAATCTATTTCTGCTCAATGGAATCATTTTCTTTGCACTAATATGCAAACTCTGGCTGAATATTTTCTGACTCATTTGATCTTATTCACTTCATCATTTTCTAAATTCTTCCTTTCTCTGATGCATATCTCTTCTTTATCTAAACGCCAATCATTTTAATCATAACATCTTTTCTGCAAAATATTTATCTTATTCATTCTGTTGTCTAACTAATCTTACTGTACCATTCATACTATAAATCTTTCTGGTATCTAGTGATCTTTCTTTAAAATACTGTAAAACTAAAATTTGAATAACAATCTGTTTAATATAACAACTTACTCTGTCTGCTTCCCTTATTCTATTAATTACTCTTTTTCAAAATCATAAATATCACAATCTACCTTACTATTTTTCTCAACTCAATATTTCTTAACTGCTTCCCATTAATACACCTCTTTCCATTCTATTTCACTTAGCTTAAACTCATTCCAATATATTTAACTTAACTTTGATTTTTCTCAAACTGCTCTTAATTACTAACTTCCACTGATCTTATCTTTAGTACAACAATCTTTAATAACTCTTTCTGAATAATTCTCATAATCTACCATTCATCAACTAAATATTTCTCTTGCGCAATTTTCAGAAAATTAACTGCACACTGATTCTTCTTTTCTTTCTCTCTATTCAACTGATCCTTTTTGTCCATATTTATATGACTCCTTATATCAAACTTCCTATTACTATCAGTATTCATAACAACACCTTTTTCAAATCTCTTTCTCAAATTCTAATCTCAGGCACACTTAATCTATCTGCCATAAATCACTGCTCTTCTATATACCAGTACCCCTTTTAAAGCTGATCTGCCTTACTTAATCATGTCAAGCTCTTCATAACACTAATCACATTATCATTCATACTATTTCTTGATATCATCTGACTCAGATTTCTAATGCCATAATACCTCTATTGAGGTTCTCAACTATAATCTGCACATTTAATCATTTCTGACACACACTGATCCATTCCTCATTACCTCATTACCATATACCTGTCTCTGCTAACTATGTATCTAACTAAACTCACTTACTAAATTCCATATCTAAAATTATTAATCTCCTCAATTTCTTTAACTATGAATCTTTAACAACCATACTTTTCTATCACAAACTGACACACTGGTATAATCACACAGATTATACCACCTTTAATCACATCAACTTTTAACAACTGCTAACGGCTGCCAAATTCTCAACACATAAACACGTTTTACAGAACAAAACTCATTAAATACCACTTTAATCAACACAAAACCGTAGACTTACTACCAGCAGTGGACATCAATCCATGTATTGAGACATTGTACTCTCAATGTCTTTTCATATTCTAACTGGACCATTGCTCTGATACCAACTGTAAACGGCCCTAGATATTTATGCCCAATAAGGCTCCATATCCAGATCCATCTCCCGCGAACGGACCGAAGTCTCGCAAGGGATATCTCACACACGTGTCCAGTAAGAATATAAAAGACAAACCACAACAGTAGAAGACACAAGAAAGTACATGTGCTCATATCTGTTCACATATTTGTACAACTGTCCCATTACATTATTACATGTCTAAATAAAAAGTACAACTACCTGGGGCATACCCGAGGGAGCACAAGCTGACACAACACTAACTACTACACTACTGTTGGTGGTACAAGTCTGCCACAACACCGCTGCAAGCCAAACACACGGCAAGCCCTGAAAGGAAACTGTAGGGAGTGAGCCTCAACAAGTCACAGGCTCAGTAGGGACCCCCCAAAAACCACAACAACTAAACAGAAGAGACCTCAACCTCAAGGGGTCTCACTGGCCACACGAATAGCCAACCACATCCTACTTACTTAAACCATGGTTAATCAACAATTAACATAAACATATCAATTAATGTAAACCTCGGAAAGTAAGAGGTAACAACAGGACTAGCACAACATTACTAGTCCGCCAAACCACTGGGAATACCTCAACCTCAGCCTCACTGGAAAACTACCACAAAGGGTAACCGAACTGGCGTCAACATGCCAAGTCCAGCATACATAGGAACCACAATCAGAAACGTACTCTAAACAGCACGTGTGGAAGGTCACACCTCACGACCTCCCCAAAAACAACGGCTCATCGCAACACTTGAAAGGCTGCTACACAACGTACCACAACACAAAGCCAACCCCCAAGGGGTACATGTACCCACTATAACTAGGTACTAACACTTAAACCTCAAACGCAAGGGTAACATGACTACTAACCAGAAGCTAGTCCGCCATACCCCAGAATCACAATACAACAGAAAGCTACCCTTACAAGGGTACATTACAGCAAGAGGAAGGCCCTACAACACAACCTCCACGAAGCACAGCTCCACTTCAACACCTGAAAAGGCCAGTACTCAGCGTACCACGAGAAACGGATACCCACAAAGGGTACAAGTACCTACCTCCACGAGGTACCACCACATAACCACAAACACAACTGTGCCAGCACCAGGGCACACCACAACCAGTCAAACCACAACGGAGGTAATGTCCAACTGCCGCTCCACAAGCACAAACTCAAGAACAGTGGAGACCAACAACACCACAACCTACAGGTCACACACCCTGCAGGCCCATGCCTGGCACACTTAGGGACTCTTTCCCGAGCTCCCTAAAGTGAGGCACTGGAAACAGGACTAGCTGGGGACCAGTACGTCTACCAGTGTCTTTACCCCCAACCACGAGCGCGTTACAATCGACTAAACACAAACTCTCACAAGTCGCTGCCCTATGTCGTCTTTCCCTCAGCCGAACGTACAACTCAAACACAGGAGTGAGGGTGTCCAGGACAAACGACACAGACCTTGACAGAACACACACAGTACCGGGACAAGCATCGAGTACTCACGTGCCTGGCTCACACAAAACTTGGGGCACCCAACTGAAGAGGCATTCCGGAATAGGCGCTGGACCACCACACTCGGAAACACACAAACCACGTCAATCATTTAACATGCCAGTAAAACCTATACCACGATATATTTAATATAACAGGCTTGCCACGAGTCACCATATGACCCCCAAGCCACACGACGTCAAAGTCCATGTAAACCGCTTAATTGGCCTATCATAGGTCATTTCATGACCTCCATAGCCACACTAAATCATATACCACGGCGATCACTTAAACATACCATATTAACATACTAAATAGGAATCACATGATTCCCTAACCATCAACGCTTTACACCTACATATGCTTTATTAAACATAAAACCACGTTAAACCGTTTCTAAACATCACCAACAACGAGGGCTAGGTCCACACTGGAGCCTCACCCCCCCGCTACCACAAACCAACCTTTATAACACCATTCAAAGCATGCAAACAAAAGCACTATCCTTGCTCTGTCAGAGTCAGGCACTGACCCTGTGAACGTGACGGCCCGATAGGTCGCGTTCAGAGGTCTTGTTGCGACAGCTCACTAGTCGTGTTCTGAATGCGACGTGCGCTCCATCGCTATCTGGCTGCTGATCTGACATCCCCGTCGCGATGTTCACACCCTTGTGTCGCCTTCTAGTCCCGACCTGTCGTGACCCTTACTGAGGTTTGTCGCGACCTGACCGGGCCTGACAGCCCCATGTCGCCTTCCTTGTATGTGCCTGTCGCGACCTGACCCGGGCCTTACAAGCCCTGTCGCCTTCCTTGTATGATCTTGTCGCGACTTGACTCCGGGCCTGACAGCCCTGTTGCTATCCTTATATATCCCCGTCGCGATCTCAGGATTTTTACATGAAACCACCTGTTTTCTTGCAAATTTTGCCGCATATACCCGAGGTCTGTTTAACATGATATTTATTGTGTAAGTTGCATGTCTTGGGTCTTATCATTATATGATGTCTATTAAGGGCTTAAAAGTGTTTAACCCATTTAAAAAGCTTTAATTACATGAATATTATTCTAATTGTTTCCTTAATGAGATGATCATTCATGAAACTTGTGATTGACTCTTGTTATCGTTCTAGCTTGATTAAATGATAATTATTATCTTTAAATCTCGCAAAACCCACTTGTAGTTAAATGCATAGTTTCATTGCATGCTATCATGTTAAGTGTTCTCCGCAAGTTTGAGAATTGAGACACGCGTACCGCACTACACACTCTCACTGTTAGGCAGCCCTTTCTTGGGAAATTGGAAACTCTCTACCGGTCATTCCGAATCGGTAGACTAGCGACCTTTTCACCAAGGCCTCCGTAAATCTCCTCTGACCATGGATTCCCACATGGCCGACGAGTTGGTTGTACCATTGAAGTTCCCTGAAGATAGCGTGCACTTCCTTTCTCTTCTTGTTCTCGTGAGTGTGATTGACAATCTAGACTAAAGCCATTAATGTAAAGATTTAACCAAAGTACTAATCGTACCGTTATGCTGCCGAATTTATCTCTTGACCATTGTTATCATGAAATCATGTTCAATTACTTATTACTTGTTTCCATCATCATCATGAACATGACATTACACATGCCTACTTATTGAAACTCTCTCATGGGCCATTATTAATGACTGTGGGTATCTACATTTAAAAATTTACATGAGATGCTGACAGGGCATGGCGTGTGTCCAAGGGCTCCAATCTAGCCCCAATGACGGCGAGTCATAGATATACTGTTAACCATGGGGTATAATGATTACTGGCGTTGCATCTGCGCTGGGAGTCCTGCTTGCTTGTTGAATGATAGATACAATACCACATACATGTGTCCTGATGTACATTCTTGATGGATCTTTTCTCGGTGTACATTAGTGTCTACGTGCCTGATTAGTGTTACTTGATTGTGCTCGTACATTCTTGCTTGCTTGCTTGCGTGATATGACCATCCTGCATTTATTTCAAGTAGTGATATCTTGTGTTCTTGAAAGCTATTGACATCAAGTGAAATATTGCGTGCTCGTACAAAGAATCTATTGCTAGTTCTATCTTGTTATCTTGTTCCTAAATCTTGTTCTATCTTGTTCACTCCATCTAGCTTGTTTTCATGTATCTTGTTTTAATGAGTTTTATTCGTACATGCATATCATGACATTCATCGTGCTTACCTAGTTCTAAATTGTTAATCATTTATATCATTGCCCGCACATTGAGATATAAATCCTACTGGGTTAGTTTGCTCATCCCCTACTTTTACCCAATCTAGGTGACTATGAAGTTCAAGAGGAAGAGCAAGTTGAGGATGGGAATGCGTCCGAGTGAAGAGCGTTCCAAACATGAGTCTATCTATAGTAGTTTATTTTGAGTGTTAGAACAATGTAGTAGGAAGTGAGGTATTATGTACTTTTGCTTTATTTGAGTCTTAGTCCTGTAATAGTTTCCATTTGGAATACAAGAGTTGAGATTTGAATACAATTTATATTGAGTTCAACATATGGGCCCTATTATGATGTTGTTTTGATACACAATTAGTGCGTGCTAGCTAGAGGCTTATTTGCCGACTGTCCACGTCTCGAAATATCGACTCGAATTAATTAATAATATACGCTGCGTAATTCTCGGGACGTGACAGTTTAGTGGTATCAGAGCCTAGGATTACCAAATAGGATATGTCTCAGGAATAGGAGATACCTATGGAACCTAGGTCATGAAAATTAAATACAGTACCTGGTGAGAATGGGTAGAGACTGGGAATATGTTAGAAAGAATTAAACACTGCTACCTATTGACTCTTATAATGTATCTAGAGACATTAATTGGTTTCCATCCTTTTCTAAGGAACCTCATAACTCTTACACTCAACCGCAATGGCTCGTAATCAGTGGCAAGTTATGCAAGAAACCGTGGCTGGATTGACCCAGGCACTACAAAATATAGTTCAGGCTAGAAATCAAACTGGAGCTGCAAGAAATGGAGCAGTGACCTGCACCGGAATTTTAGGAGTTTAAACCCTCCTCGTTTCTCTGGATCCCCTAACCCAGACGAAGCAGAGAATTGGCAGGAAGAAATAGTAAGGATCTTCCAAGTAATGCAATGCACCAATAGGGAGAAAGTGGTACTGGCCACTTTTCAATTTACCAAGGATGCCCGAGCATGGTGGAAGGCCACATCGGCCCATCTGCCTAATGTAGCTGAATTGGAGTGGGCTGGATTCCTGGAGATATTCCAGGGAAAAATATTTCTCTGAAAGAGTGAAGGAGAGGAAAGCGGCGGAATTTGCCGCACTGAAGCAGAAGGGAATGTCTGTGGCTGAGTATGAGGCTCAGTTCGCGCGTCTGGCTGTGTATGCCCCACACTTGGTGGGAACGGAAAGATTAAAGGCTAACTGTTTCATGGATGGGCTCAGACCCATGTTCATTGAAAGGCTCAGACCACACAACATTCAAACCTACACTGAGATGGTCCAAAGAGCCCAACTAGTAGAAGACACCATGGCTAAGGTAGAAGGCATGAGAGGAAAGGATGTAACAAAGTCAACTTATATAAAGAACGAGGTATCCCATACCACTGTGACTGTAAACCCAGGGACCAACGGTAACAAGAGAAGGAATGGAGGTAATGAGGTCTATAATAACAAGAAGGTCAAGGTGGATGAACAACCAGTTAAGGAAAATTGCAAATTTTGTGATAAGCCTGGACACGGAGCCGAAGAGTGCTGGAAGAAGGCAGGAGCTTGCCTGCGATGCGGGAGTCGCGACCACCGCCTTTCCAACTGTCCCATGCTTAAAGACCAAGTTGGAAGAAACCAAGGAGTGGTAAAGCATCAAGGACGCGTGAATGCAATAACTCCAGCAGAACTTCCGGAAGGAGGTATGATTGTTAAACCACTAGACTAGTCTTAAGATGCTTTTCTTATGAGTACATTTTTAAGTGGGGGAAGATCATTAAGGAGAAATTAGAAAGGAATAATCTAGTCATTTTACCATAGTTCATCTGGAGGATTAAGATGGAGTTATGTCAACCGTGAAAGAAAACAGGAGTGGAAGGAACCAAACCGATAGTGCGGATGGCTATAGGTGTGGATGTTGGACTAGCATCCACGATTTGGAAACAAGTTATAAGATGTAAATCTGAAACGAGTTCAATAATCATAACTATCAAAAGCCAATTAATGATCCCTGAATTTTGGGACCAAATTCTCTTAAGTGGGGGAGGGTGTAGCACCCCGGAAATTTCAATTATATAAAAATTCAATTAAATGGAAATAAATAATTTCCATTATAACAAGTATTTAAAACATACGTATCATTATCGTATGTGCTAAAACATATCAAAAAATTCCGTGAAAATTATAAATCAACCCCAAACATTATTACTAAATATTTCACAAAGAAACATGTGCCAAGAAAAATTGGATTAGCTAAGTTAAAGTGTTTCGCGACTTATTATCGTAATCATGAATAAGTCGAAATATCATTATCATACGTACTTGGATGAGTTAGAAAATTAAATAAAAATCATATATGGGCTTCAAATAATATCCATAATGACCCATCAATAAAATTGGGTCAATAAAAATCATGTGAGCTAGGTTTAAGAATTATGGTGACCGATTATCCAAATTAGGAACCAAGTCGAAAAACCGTTAACACAGAAATACGACATAATCATAAATTAAATAAAAATGTTAGAAATACTTCTAACAATATATATACTGACCCAATATCATAATTGGGCCAATGGACATCATTTGGCCCAATAATGAAATAAAACAAGAAAATGCATGGAAAATTCGTGGCTTAAATAGATAGAAATTAGAAAGGGGTAATTAGAGTTGGATTGGGGAAGAGATCTTGCAATCTTGGCAACCCAAATTCGTGCCTACCCACCCATGGAGTTTGCTTGATGGCCAAGACTCTCTAATGGAGGAAGAAATCATCAAAAATAGGAAACCAACATGCCAATCCCGAAACCTTTCTTTCCTAGTTACAATAGGACTCCTAAACACCATGGTTACTTAAATACTCTTCACCAAACCCTAGGTACGAGTTTTAGAACTTGCTGGGGTTGTGTGGAGGAGCTCTTGGTGGCTGGAGAGTAGGAGATCAAGCATACCAAGCTCATCTTTCTTCCCCGTTCGTCTGCTACGACCTGCACAACAGTGTTCTTGAAGCCGATCAAAGGTAGGCCAAACCTAAATCCCATCGTGCAAGGCTTATACCCCTGGAAAGAGGGTCGAGTCTACTTCCTAACCAAAGTGAAATGCCCAAATTCCATGCAGTATACACGGAGTATTAAGCGTTCTCCTCCAAGTGGTCTGAATACGGGTTTTCTGGAAGAACGAGACTTCATCAACCCAAAAGGTAGGTTTTATCGGGCCAAATATTAACATCTCCTATACCAAATGTGTAGAGCATCAAGTTAGCTTTCATTCCTTTCTGGTTTCATCAAATTTCATTAAGTATATTTTGAATTATAAGCGTTTTCTCAAAGTCGTGCATTGTTAGGGCTTTCCTGTTCTTCATATGTTTCATGTGATTCAAGACTGAATTAGAGTAAACTCATAACATGAAAGTATTCTACTAGTAATACTCTCCAGGTTTTGTGTTGAAAGTTTTGTCTAAATGGCATCAGTTAGAGAGTTATAAGCGTGGTAATAGGGTTGCTGCATGAAACTACGTCTTCAGGTTACACTTGGTCTTACCTTGTGTTCAACTTTATCAAAGCCTATCGAAACCATCCTTATTTTCCAATTCCGATTTACTGGAAGTACCCTTCTATGTCAAGGTTGTTTTAAAACTGGTTTCGTTATTGTTCATGCACTGTACAATTTGTTCTCTATTTTAGAACAACCCTATGTCAAAAGAAGGAAAGACTGGTCCGCAATCGAAAGCACTGTCCTTGCTCTGTCAGAGTCAGGCACGGACCCTGTCAACGCGACGGCCTTATAGGTCGCGTTCAGAGGTCTTGTTGCGACAGCTCACTAGTCGCGTTTTGAATGCGACGTGCGCTCCGTCGCTATCTGGCTGCCTGATCTGACATCCCCGTCGCGATGTTCACACCTATGTGTCGCCTTCTAGTCCCGACCAGTCGTGACCCTTACTGAGGTTTGTCGCGACCTGACCTGGGCCTGACAGCCCCATGTCGCCTTCCTTGTATGTGCCTGTCGCGACCTGACCCCGGGCCTTACAAGCCCTGTCGCCTTCCTTGTATGATCCTGTCGCGACCTGACTTCGGGCCTGACAGCCCTGTCGCTATCCTTATATATCCCCGTCGCGATCTCAGGATTTTTACAAGAAACCACCTGTTTTCTTGCAAATTTTGCCGCATATACCCGAGGTCTGTTTAACATGATATTTATTGTGTAAGTTGCGTTCTTGGGTTTGATCATTATATGATGTCTATTTAAGGGCTTAAAAGTGTTTAACCCATTTAAAAAGCTTTAATTACATGAATATTATTCTAATTGTTTCCTTAATGAGATGATCATTCATGAAACTTGTGATTGACTCTTGTTATCGTTCTAGCTTGATTAAATGATAATTATTATCTTTAAATCTCGCAAACCCACGTGTAGTTAAATGCATAGTTTCATTGCATGCTATCATGTTAAGTGTTCTCCGCAAGTTTGAGAATTGAGACACGCGTACCGCACTACACACTCGCACTATTAGGTAGCCCTTTCTTGTGAAATTGGAAACTCTCTACCGGTCATTCCGAATCGGTAGACTAGCGACCTTTTCACCAAGGCCTCCGTAAATCTCCTCTGACCATGGATTCCCACATGGCCGACGAGTTGGTTGTACCATTGAAGTTCCCTGAAGATAGCGTGCACTTCCTTTCTCTTCTTGTTCTCATGAGTGTGATTGACAATCTAGACTAAAGCCATTAATGTAAAGATTTAACCAAAGTACTAATCGTACCGTTATGCTGCCGAATTTATCTCTTGACCATTGTTATCATGAAATCAAGTTCAATTACTTATTACTTGTTCCCATCATCATCATGAACATGACATTACACATGCCTACTTATTGAAACTCTCTCATTGGCCATTATTAATGACTGTGGGTATCTACATTTAAAAATTTACATGAGATGCTGACAGGGCACGACGTGTGTCAAAGGGCTCCAATCTAGCCCCAATGACGGCGAGTCATAGATATACTGTTAACCATGGGGTATAATGATTACTGGTGTTGCATCTGCGCTGGGAGTCCTGCTTGCTTGTTGAATGATAGATACAATACCACATACACGTGTCCTGATTTACATTCTTGATGGATCTTTTCTCGGTGTACATTAGTGTCTACGTGCCTGATTAGTGTTACTTGATTGTGCTCGTACATTCTTGCTTGCTTGCTTGCGTGATATGGCCATCCTGCATTTATTGCAGTTAGTGATATCTTGTGTTCTTGAAAGCTATTGACATCAAGTGAAATATTGCGTTCTCGTACAAAGTAATCTATTGCTAGTTCTATCTTGTTATCTTGTTCCCAAATCTTGTTCTATCTTGTTCACTCCATCTAGCTTGTTTTCATGTATCCTGTTTTAATGAGTTTTATTCGTACATGCATATCATGGCATTCATCGTGCTTACCTAGTTCTAAATTGTTAATCACTTATATCATTGCCCGCACATTGAGATATAAATCCTACTGGGCTAGTTTGCTCATCCCCTACTTTTACCCAATCTAGGTGACTATGAAGTTCAAGAGGAAGAGTAAGTCGAGGATGGGAATGCGTCCGAGTGAAGAACGTTCCAAACATGAGTCTATCTATAGTAGTTTATTTTAAGTGTTTGAACAATGTAGTAGCAAGTGAGGTATTATGTACTTTTACTTTATTTGAGTCTTAGTCCTGTAATAGTTTCCATTTGGAATACAATGAGTTGAGATTTGAATACAATTTATATTGAGTTCAACATATGGGCCCTATTATGATGTTGTGTTGATACACAATTAGTACGTGCTAGCTAGAGGCTTATCTGCCAACTGTCCACGTCTTGAAATATCGACTCGAATTAATTAATAATATCCACTACATAATTCTCGGGACGTGACAGATCCTATATACCTGGTGTCTCGTCGGCATCCCGTTTCTTATGCAGTTGGCGAAGGCTCTGGGGCTCTTGTCGAGCGCCGAAGCAAGCACTGGGATGACCGGCTGCCGGAGCTCATTGTCTCTCCCAACCGCCGAACTTCTAAGGTCCGAGGCTCCTTCACCAAGTTTTTCCAGCCACGGTTCGTGGATTTCGAGTCCTTGGACGACATGTTCCCTGGTCTCCAGCCCCTGTTCGACACCTAGGGTTGGACGGCCTTTCTGTACTCCCCAGTCGCTGTGACGGAGTTTTACAACAACCTGGAGTTGTCTATTCAAGGTGATGAGCTTTACACCACAGTAAAGGGTACCTCTTTTCAAATTTCTCTTAATCTCCTTTGCCGTGCATTTCAAATTCCAAACTCAAGGGCGAATATTCTTGTCAATCCTCCCTCTGCCTCTGACTACTACACCCTCATCACTCACCAGATCTATCATCCTAGTGTTGATCACTTGAAGCTAAATGTAATTCTTTCCCTCCACTGAATCGTCTCATTCATCACATTTTCACCACTTTGGTTGTTCCTAAGGACGGAAGTAGGGAACTCGTCACTACGGTCCATATGTCTCTCTTCTACTATTTCCTTCGGACTGAGCAAATTAATCTCCTTCTCCTTATGGTTGATCTCATCAAACAGTGCTTTACCAATTCCAAGAGGTCTATGCCATATGCCTGCCCTGTCACTTCTCTCCTTTCATTCATTGGCATTCCATCTCTGATTCTGAGTGTAAGACTCTCTCCTCCCACAGCTCCTTTGATCTCACTGCGGTACATAGGATGGGCTACAAGCTTGTAGATGGGAGAGTCACACGGAATCTCAGGGGTCAGGCGCCGGAGGTTGCCCACGAGTTTGATACAGATACTGAAGGTGATGGCGATGATGAAGACTCCCAAGTAGAGCCAATGGATGCTCAGGGAGAAGATGACGATGCTGCTGAAGACCAAGCAACACAGGGTCCAACACCATCTCTTAGAGATTTTATTGTTGGTCAGATGGCCCAACTGCAGAACCAACTCACTACGGGCTTTGACCATCTCAATGCTCATCTTGATCATGTTGATACAAGGATGGATGCACTGACCGATACTCATGTGCAAATTCAGCACCGGCTTACAAGGCTCACTACAGAGTTTCATGAGTTCCGTCATCCCCCTACTCCTGGGAATGGCGATGTCTAGAGAGTGCAGGATTCAGTTTGGGAAATGTAGTTCTCCTTTTCACTAGGTTTGGTGAAAGATATGCGGAATTATCCAATATGGTAATCTAGAAGGGGGGATGCATAGATTACTATCAATTAAATATACTATGACCTTCTTTTCGATGGAAACACAGACTTTTGATATTTCAAACAGAGTTTAAATCAAACTAAGATGTGTGTTAATTGTAATTAGATAGAGTAGCAATTTATCTAGCGTGGGAAAGATCAACGTGCCTACCAAACATCTAGCGTGAAACGTTCAAACCACAGACACGATGATTTAAGTTGGTTCGGAGTACACAACTTGTGTATCCTACGTCCACCGTCCACACACACACGCAGAAAGACTGCTTATTAGCAAGTTCACTCGCTACAACACACACACACACACGTCGTCTGATGTAAACCACGATCAGAAAAACATGACAAACATGAATCAAGCACAAGGACGCTTGACTCAACAACACACACACACGAGATATGAAAAACAGAGATATAGAAGAGTTCAGAGTTGAGATTTCAAATCCTGATGTGGAACTCTTCAGATGATCGTCCCGATGTGCTTCTGAAAGGTTTGCGGAATCCCAATATGGTAATCTAGAAGGGGGGCTTGAATAGATTACTACCAATTAAAAGTATGAAAACAACCCTTTGTCAATCACAACAAAGTCTTTTGAATTTTCTGTAGAAACAACGTGATACTTAGATGTGTTGACGATGTGTAGGTGAGTTAGCAATCTATCTAGTGTGTGAATGCAACGTGCCTATCAAGCATCTAACGTAAAAATCGTTCAAACCACAAGACACGAAGATTTACGTGGTTTGGAGTACACAAATCGTGTATCCTACGTCCACGGCACACACACACACAGAGAAAACTGCTTATCAGCGAGTTCGGTGACTACAACTCACACACACGTGTTTTCTGATGTGCACCCACGATCAGAACAACACACACACGTGATCTCAAGCACAAGGATCGCTTGAATCACCACAACACACACACGGATGGTAGAAATATGAAAACAGAGAGAGTTCTGAGTGAGAGAATAAATCCTGGTGAAGAACTCTTCTGAGAACGCCTGGAGGAAGTTCAATCTTCAACTTGAATGCTTTGAGTCGATGGAGAAGGTTGAATCCTTGACGTTCTTCTTTCAGGAACTGCTGGATAGACGGATCTTTAGGGCTCTGTGCAGCAGTCTGAAGCAGGGCAGCAACAACTCTTGTGAAACTTGGAGTAGCTCTAGGGTTTTGGTTGTGGCTGCTTCTCTGTGAAATTTCTTTCTAAGAGGTGTTTAAATATAGGATTTCTCACATAGAGAAACGTGAGAGTTGGAAACACTTCCTAGGATAACTTAGAAACTTTCCGTAATTTGAATTGTACTCTGTCCGTCGACAGGTCTTGGCCATCTGTCGACAGGCGACAGTAAGACAGAAGTATGGATCTTCAGCTCTGTGAGATCTGTCGACAGTCGAAGACCATCTGTCGACAGATGTGCTCTTTTATGTAAACGACAGAAGTCTGGATATCTGGACTGTGAGATCTGTCGACAGTCGATCTGTCATCTGTCGACAGATGAAGACTTTCTGAACTATGGGTCTTCTGGCAGACCACACCTGTGAGATCTGTCGACAGGTCTTTTGTGTCTGTCGACAGGTAACCTTGTTTTTGCTTTTTGTAATCTTTTTCACTTGCTTGGAGAGAGCTTGACTTTGTACATTTGTACCTACATGATGAAACATGTAAAACTAAGTATTTTGAATACACAAATAATCAAGTATTGCATTGGTTTCTATTTCATGTGTTACATGTATCAAACCTCAATTGAAGTTATTCATCATCGAAAAACATGTTGCTATAAATGTTAGAATGAAAACCCAACAGCTTCAAGCTTCGTCTTGACAGGTATCAGTTGATGGAGAAGCTTGAGAGATGGACAATCTGGCTTCAATCCCGTTCAGAGGATGTCTCTTTGGTTACCTGGACGAACGGTTGAAGCAGAGCAACATAAAGATCTTCTCTCTTGAGATTTTGCTTAGGGTTTTGTGGTGTGGCTGCTTCTGTATGAAAATAACTCCAAAGAGTTCCTTTTATATGGGTGTTTAAGTATGGATAGTCGTGACATTTGGAAACGCCCAATTCAGTTATGAAATTGTATAGGGTTACAGTGTTAAAGATAAGAGCAGTGATGCCAGCATTTGTGTGTAGTTTGTGGGAATAGAGAAGAAAAGTTTATATCAGAAGCAGATTGAAGTAAGGCTAAGTAATTAGAGTAAGTTAGAGCTATATAACTCAGAATAGAAAAAATGAATCAGTTGAGAAGCAGATAAAATGATATTAAGTTGAGAGGAACAACAAGGTAGATTGTGAATCGACATTTGTGAATGAGCTGTAACAGTGAAATTGTTTGTATTTGACAGTAAATCAGTAATGCGGAATAAGGAATCAAGCAGAATAAGTTATTGTGTTTAAAGGAACTAGTTTCAGTTTATAGTTATGGTAGTATTTTAATAAGAAGGACTGCAGTGTAAATGGCACAGTGAGATTACTCAGTTATCAAAATAATTAAGAGAAATATTTTGCAGAAATGGTATTATGCTGTTGGCAGTAAAGTTAAAGTTCAGTATTAATGACCAGATGAAGAATGAATATGGTAGATTAAAGAACAACGATAATCAGATGGTGCAAGAAATGTGCAGTAGGAATTTGTGTAACAGTATGCAGTAAAGTGATCCAGATGAATAAATGAATTATGTTATAAGAAATATTTCCAGAATTTGAAATAAAAGTTATAGTAAATCAGTTAAAGAATAGCGAGTAGATTAAAGTATGGCAAAATAGAACAAAAAGAGTAATGAAAAGTATGATCAGTTTAGTAGTATGGAATTTTGAATTAGGCAGCATATAATTGAGAAAGACTTCGGTAGGGGTGAAGGCAGATATTAAAGTATGTGCAGTATTGAGTTAATTGGGTAAGTTTTGTTTTCTCGATAAGAAAGAATAGTGTCACAACAGTGAGCATGGACATTGTGAAGAGTTATGAGTCTGGTTTGTTGAGTTAGTCAGAGAATATTGTTTGAAGTAAGTAAAGTATATAAAGGGTAAAGTATGTCAATAGTAATATGATAAGAACCATAATTCAATATGGTACAGATATAGTTGAAGACAGAGTATGAGCAGAGTCAATTAAGCGGTGTTATTTTGTGATAAGAGAAGTGTAATGTCAGCTGGAAAATATGACTTAAAGCAAGATATGTTACCAGTGGTGTGATAGAATTCAAAATTTAAGTAAGTGGTACGATCAGAATAGAAATAGTAAGAAAAGCAAATCAGAAATACCAGTATTTCCTTTCGGTGTTAAGTAAATAAATAAGATGATTTGAGAAGCCAGTAAAGTTAGAATTACCAAATGTCCAGTGTAATAGGAGTAGTTCAGCAGAAGCGTGGAAGTTTGATATTTACAGGTTATCCGAGGTCTAAATGATTAACAGAAAGTCTAAGGTGTGGCACAGTTGAGCAGAGAGGCAGGGGTTCTTAGTCAGATAAGAATTAAAGCAGATGGTGCAGAATGGTCAGAGGAGGCAAGAAATTCAAAGGTGATAATGCAAATTTTCCCGAAAAGTAAACAGTTGAGAATATGAAGATAGATAAAGCAAAGTAACGACTAGTAGTGACAAGCAGATAATAGAATGGCATCGAGGAATCTGAAAATTTAAGCGCGGTTTAGTATGGCATAATATCCAAAGGTAGCAGAGTAAAGTGAATGGTTTTGAGCGAGAAAAATGGCCCAGAAAGAAATGTTGCAAACACAGCCAAGAAAATGTTGAAGTTGGTTGAGTCCAAGGAGATAAAGCACCACCGGCAAGGTAGAATTGCCTAAAGTTGAAAGGTAAGGAATGGTAGATTGACTCCATGGAGTAGAGTAGTTATGAAATGTATTAAAAAGAAGGGAAAGCAGAACAAGTGTGGAAATGAACAGATGGATTAGTCAGCACAGATGGTTTGAAAGGCAAATGCAGAGGAAGCGTATCCTACTTGTTCTGTATATGGTGTTGTTCCTTTTTAGGTGATAGTCCGGCTTACTATGATCCGTTTTGAATGTCAAGGATGACATTCCTTTTTAGGTGATAGTAATGTAACGTCGCTCGTTTTTCGGATCCTTGTGGATCCATGTTTAGTGGGTTTGGTGGCCAGTGTGTGGCCCATTAGTTTGTGTTTCAGGTGTTCGCGTAGGTTGTGAGGCTTTGTGGGCCGGCAGATTGGGCACAAAGCGCTCACAGGTTTTCTGCCTGTGAATGCGACAGGGGTCTATGTCACGTTCTGAACGTGACGGCCCTGGTGGTCGCGTTCTTGAAAACGTTGTTTGGCGGTCGTCATCTACATGTACACCGTATGTCACGCGTTGGGAGACTTGCTAACGTCGGCCTTGGGAAGGCGACGTCCTCCTACGTCGCGTTCAGGTCGCGACACAGAGCTATGTCGCGTTCCCAACCGTTGTGCGTTTTTAAGAAGGTTTGGCTAAACAGAGCTTTCACAAGCTCTGCTCGGCCAGGGGAGGCTGCTGCGGGGCTTCTCTAAGCGATTCGGCGATTTAGTGGAGTTTTTGGCGCGCTCTCGCCGCGAGGACGTCGCGTGGAGTTGGGGAGACGTCGTGCTATGGTTGGTTTGTGTGTTCTTCGTGAAGGTGGGGTGTTTCCACTTTGTTCTGTTGTGTGGATTGTGTCTGGTGCACGTTTAGTTCATTTAATGCTTTATAAACAGTAGATACCATGTTAGGGCGTACATTAAAGCATGTAAAATGAGAATTAATCATGGTTTGCATGGTTTGGGGTGGTGATCCGTGGAGTTCATCCCAGATTAGGGTTTTCGCCTGTGAAGGCGACGGCTCAGGGTGTCGTATTCTGAACGCGACAGCCCGACCCGTCGCATTCTTGATTTGAACGCGACATATCGAAGGGCCGCGTTTTGAAGGCGACGTTACTCCATGTCGCGACCTCAGTCGAGAGGTCCTTCTATGCATGCTTTCAATATGTGATTATCCGATTATCGGTACTTGATGTGCATGGCTTTGGTATGTGGTGCATTGGCATCTATAGCGCTCTTTGAGCGTGTCGTTTATGTAGTTAGTATGTTGCATATGTAGTTGGTGTGGTGTTCTTGTGGTGTGAGTTTGTGCATGGCACATACTCTATCGTGGTGTAACTTTTATGGTTTGACGTGGTGGTTGGGCAGTGAGGTTCCAGTGTGAACCTAGCCTCAGTCTTTTGACGTATTTTATGGGTTATTTAAGATGGTTTAACTAGTATAGCATGAGTAGAGTTAAGAGTTAGTGTATGATTATCATATATTGTGTTTATGAGGCAATGGAGGTCATAAGATGACCAATGATAGGCCAGGTTATGATTGGTTACTGTAATTTATGTATGTGTCTTTGTAGGTTAGCTTGTGGGTCATAGAGTGACCAGGACAAGCTATTCCTCATATTTGAATCGTAGTTTGTAATAAAGATTACATAAGTATTTATATATTGTAGTTTGTACGTTGCCGAGTTTGGTGGTCCGGCTCCTATTCCGGAATACCTCTGTAGTCAGGTACCCTAGGTTTTGTGTGAGCCAAGCACAGTAGTGCTCGGGGTTTGTCCTGGTACTGTGTGTACTGTCGAGATTTGTGTCGTCTGTCCTGGAAACCATCACTCTTGTGTTTGAGTTGTACGTTCGACTGAGGGAAAGACGATAGAAGGCAGCAACTTGTGTTTGTGGGTGTGCGGTCGCTTGTAGCGCACTCGTTGTTGGGGGTACGGATACCAGTAGACGTCACTTGTCCCCAACTAGTCCTATGTTTCCAGTGCCTCACTTTAGGGAGCTCGGGCCAGAGTCCCTAAAGGTGCCAAGCATGGAACTGCAGCTGTGTGGTCTGCAGGTGTGGTGTTGGTTGGTCTCCACTGTTCTTTGGCTTTACTTGTGGTTGTGGAGCGGCAGTTGGACCTTTCGTCTGTGGCTGCGAGAGTGAGATGTAGTTCTTGTGTTGTGTTGTCCGGGTTGGATACTGGCGTCATGAACCAGTAGTTTGTTCCCGTGTGGTGGCATCGTTCCTTTCCGACTCGTGCTTTGCCACTGGTGGTGGCTTATGTGTGTGATAGGTTGGTTGAGGTTTTACCCGTTGTGGTGTGCCCTGGTGGTGTCACGGTTTTGGTTGTGGTTTCGTGGTGGTATCTCGTGGTAGTAGGTACTTGTACCCATTGTGGGTAGCTTTGTGTTGTGGTACATTGTGTACCAGTTCTTTTCCGGTGTTGTGGTGGAGTTGTCCTCCGTGAAGGTCATATAGTGAGACCTTCCACTCGTTGTGTTTACCCTTCCTCGGGTAAGCATCCGATTGTGATTTCAGTGTATAATGGATTGGCCCGCTATAGCCAGTCCTGCTACCATGTGTGTGGCTTGCGACATATCGTGGTTTGGGGTATATTGAACCAGCTTTCGGTCAGCAGTCCTGTTACCCATGTGTTTGGGGTTCGCCTGTGAAGCTTGTAGCCTAGGCAGCGGTTTGCCTGTGTAGCTTCTAGCTTAGGCGACCAGTCGTTGTGATAGGGTGCATGTGTGGCTTGTGGCCTAGGCATTGCTATTGTTGGGCGGGCTAGTGATGCTGTGCTAGTCCTATGGTTTCTCTTTCTTTCTCGAGGACCATATGTTTATTGTTCTGTTTATGTTTAGTTGTTGTTTAATTATAATGTTTGTGAGCATGTTATGGTTTGGCTATCGGTGTTGCTAGTGAGACCCTCTGGGTTGAGGTCTCTTCATGCTTGTGTGTTGTTTTTAGGTGGTCCCTAATGAGCCTGTGACTTGTTGAGGTTCACTCCCCTACAGTTCTTTTCATTGCTTGCCGTTTGTGTGGCTTGCGGAGGTGTTGTGGAAGACTTGTACCACCAGCAGTAGTGTTAGTCGTGTTGTGTGAGCTTGTGCTCCCTCGGGGTATGCCCCAAGTAGTTGTACTCTTTTTAATTGGACATGTAATAATGTATTGGGACAATTGTAAATTGTTATATATAGGTATGAGCACATGTACTTTCTTGTGTCTTATACTGTGTGGTTGTCTTTTATATTCTTACTGGACACTTGTGTGAGATATCCCTTGCGAGACTTCGGTCCATTCGCGGGAGGCAGACCTTGATATGGAGCCTTATTGGGCATAAATATCCAGGGTCGCTACAGTCTTGGTTCTGTTCATTTCATTTGGTATGTTTAATGGCCTAAAAGCGGTCAACCCAATAAAAGCTATAACTACATGAATGTTATTCTAATTGTTCTTTAATGATGTGACCATTCATGAAAGTAGTGATTTGCTCTTCTTACTGTTCTATCTTGCTTAAATGATAATTGTTATTTTAAAATGTGGCGAACCCATGTATAATTAAATGCATAGTTCATCTCATGCTCTAATGTGAATTTTTTTCAGGAAGTTTGACACCGATGGATTGTGGACTGAGACACGTGTTCACTACACACTTGCACTCATAGGCAGCCCTTTCATTGGGGGATTGGAAACTCACAGCCAGTCGTTCCGTATCGGTAGTCTAGTGACATTTCTCTTAAGACCTCCGTAATTCTCAGTACTTCGTGGATTCCCTCATGGAGACCGAGTTGGTTGTACCATTGAAGTTCCTTGGAGATAGCGTGCACTTCCTTTCTTCTCTTGTTCTCATAAGTGTGATTAACAATCTCGACTTAAGCCATTAATGTAAAGAGTGAAGTAAAGTATAAATTGCACCGTTGTGCTGTCAAAATTATCTCTTGACTATTGTATCATGAGATCATGTTCACATTACTTACTACTTGAACATGAGATTACACATGCTTACATCTTGAAACTCTTATTGGCCATTAAAGATTGTGGGTATCTACATTTAAAATAGTGAGATGCTGATCGGGCACAGAGAGTGTCCAAGGGCTCCAGTCTAGCCACAATGACGGAGAGTCATAAATATACTGTTAACCATGGGATATAATGATTACTGGCGTTGCATCTGCGCTGGGAGTACTTGCGTGTTGAATGCTAGATACAATAACCACATACACGTGTCCTAGTGTGCATTTCAAGGTGGATCATTTATGGTGTACATTAGTGTGTTCGTGCTTGATTAGTGTTACATGATCATGCTCATCCTTGTTTGCTTGCGTGATATGTCCATCCTGCAATTATTGCAATTTAAAGTGATATCTTGCATGCTTGTTACATGCCACACTAGTGATAACATCTTGCTCGTTATATCAATTATAGATCTTGCTCTATCATGATCACTCTATCTAGCTTGTTCATGTATCATGTTTTAATGAGTTTTATTCGTATATGCATATCTTGACAATCATGCTTACCTAGTTCTAAATTTCTAATCACTTGTATCATTTCCCGCACATCGAGATATAAATCATACTGGGCTAGTTTGCTCATTCCCTACTTTTAACCATTATAGGTGACTATGAAATTCAAGAACAGGAGCAAGTCGAGGATGGGAATGCGTCTGAGTGATGAGCGTCCCAACACTTGAGTCTATTTATAGTTACTTTGTCTGGAGTGTTAGATTCATGTAGTCGGTAGTGAGGAATAAATGTACTTTACCTTTTATTGAGTCTTAGTCCTTGATAACTGCACAATTATTCGTGTTAAATTTCATACATATAGTAATTTTAGATATCTTTTATCTGTAAATAATGTACACATTGACTTTAATTTTCATTTCATCCCTAAATAAGTTTTTGACCATATTAGTGTTGGTAAAACACATAGTTAGATTTTCATTTAAAGACAATGTCTTTTAAATAGTTTAACTAATAAAAGTAGGTACAATGTAAATAAATAAATTTTAGTCTTATTATCCTCTAATAAATCTTGTAAAAAATAGTTTATAAATAAATCAATTTTAAATAAATTTTAGTTAAAAATCTTCCTTTTAATCCTATCATGCCACAACCCCCCATTCCCATCTCACCATTTTTTTTAACCCGATAACACTTCCTCCCACTTACCTATTTCTATTTTTCTCATCCAGTGGAAGCTTCACGAAGATGCTGGAGCTCTAGCAAATGGCGATGCACCTGTGGGCGACTGTAAGCAGGCGGAGCGGATGCAAGACCAGGGCCATGTGGGCTGGTGTGTGCGCGGCTGTGGCTATGTGGGCGCGGCGATGCAGGGAGATGGCGCTGGCGCGGTGTGGATGGCCGGATCTGGACGCGCAGGGCAGCTGGGCCTACTGCTGGTGTGGGTGCGATCTGGCTGCTGAGGTGGCGGCCAAGCCAGGACGATGGTGGGATGGAGCTGGTGATTTGGGCGCGAAGGCTGAGCCTAGGCGGTGTGTTGCAGAGGCTGGTGCAGATGTGGTGCGTCGCAGGCGGATGGAGCTCGGATGTGCAGGAGGCGTGAACCAGGGTGGCCAGCGCCCTAGTGCCCGTGCGAAGCAAATTTGGGGCAGAGCAGATGCCCTGAGGCCTATAAAAGGACTCCAAGGTCCACTTCACCGGAGGTCGGAAGTTCGAATTTTTTTAGAATTTATAGCTTTTAGTTTTTTGTTCTTTCAGGGTTCTTGGGATCGATAGTGGAGTTTTTAGGGAGTTCTTTTTGCCATTTATTTTTGTAATTTTCCTTTCACAGAACAGTGGAGTGATATTGGTGCTTGCGAGTCAGAGTTTTGTTTGGGGAATTTCTAGTTTTATTGTTCTTCTTTTCTTTCTGTAAGCAAGGGAGGGAGACTCCAGTTCTCCAGTTCGATTTTTTAGAAATTTCCAATTTCCTATTCTTCTAGAATTGAGACAGTTGAGAGTTCAATTCCTTTAGAAATTTTAGTTTCATCTGTTCTTCTAGAGTTGAGGAGCTTCGCCAGTTCAAGTTTTTGAGATTGTTTTCCTGCCATTTTACTTCTGAAATTTCTCTTTTCTACAGAGCATGGGGAGGTTCGATTGTTGTTTGGGTTCCATTGTGGTTCTTCTCTGTTAATTCAACATGTTAGAGGGCTTCGAGAGTTCAGATTTTTGAGTGTTCTCTTATTGGGATTTCGGCTGCCTGGAGGGTGATCCAGGGGCAAGTGCTTTGTCCATTTCTTCTTAAGTGCTTTGTCCATTTCTTTTTCAATTCGGCTACTGTTATTAGTTTGGAATTTTGTCTTTCTTCCTTGTTGCTAGGATGGTGATCTAGAAACTTTTGTTCTTCCATTTTTTCTGTATATTTCCTGTCATTTTGCTGTTGTGAGGAGGACGATGGTTGGCATCTTCTTATGTGTTCATCTGGAGATCAATTGCAATTTTCAGAAGTTTGTTCTCTTATTTTTCTCTCCTTTGTTTCTTAGAGGGAGATCACTACTTCTGTGAGGAGGATCGAATGCTCTTTCTTCTGTATTTAGTGAGGTTGATCTCGTGGAGTTTTCTCTTTTCTTCTGTGCTGTGAGACTGATCCAGGGGCATTGCAGAGTCGGCACAGGGCAACCAAGAAGACTTCATTTCTTGGCTCGTTCTGGGGCTGGCCGACGTCTAAGAAGGATTCCGGACATCTCTGCAGTCCAGATCCAGAGTTGAGTTTGCGAGGTCCATTATTCTGTGCTGATTTCATTAGGATTTCTGAGTTGTTCTAATCTTTTCCGAGTCATTAATGTTGTCTATTTCCTGTTCTTCAGTAATAGTATGTGAATGTCGATTTAATAACAATTAATTTCTGTTCTTATTTTCTGTCCAATCTTTGATTGTGAGGGATTTGATCGGTGTTGTTTACACATTCACTTTTAATACATTGTCGATAGAGATTTCAAGTCAAAGTAGTTTCATTCAAGCTTTATTCGGCCTCTCTGTGGATATGACCTGCTCTCACCACTATGCTAGTTCATCTTTGCAATTTTTAGTTTGAGAGACAGTTTAGAGAAGGCGAGCATTTTGACCTGTGCAATGAACTTTGAAGAACGAGAGGGCACAGTCAACAATGTCGTGGGCTTCAGTCTTGTTATACAATGTTTAAGTGTTGTATTAGTTCACTATGATACAATGAGATGAAATTTGAATACAATTTCAATTGAGATCATTATGATGTTGTGTTCATGTACATTTAGTGCTTGTTAGCTAGAGGCTTATTTGCTGACTGTTCACGTCTCGGAATATCGACTCGAATTATCTGAATTAATATCCGCTGTGTAATTCTCGGAACGTGACACCAAGCAACACGTTGGAATTTCACTAAGCAAGGGTACAATCCCCCTTAAGGACACTTACACATCGAGTAACAGTTGGGCTTCTTTTCTCAACTCGAAGAGGAACTAAGCAACACCTGATGCAACAGGTCTTCCTTCTTTCCGAAGGGAACAACCACCCACTCAAATAGGTTTTCTCTTCACATCCGAAGAGGAACACTCACAGAAAAATGAGTAAGAGGTGGATGGCCCCTAGACCAAGCTAATACAAACCGCTTGATCCGAGGCAAAGTCTGACAGACAAAGAATATCAACAAAGAACTCTTTCTCAGATCTACTCAGGCTCTTAAAGGCTAAGCAAATTGCTATGGAGAGCTAAGAGCTACACAGGGTTTGAATGAACAAGCGAGTTCTTCTTTCCTTCTAAGATCATCCAAATGCGAGCTTAAAAAGTTCACTGGAAAAAGATTGTCTTGCATGAAGTCACCAGTCTTTTATTTATCTTCTTTGAAATAATTTGACCATTGAAGTATCTGTTGCCTCACATCTTCATGCACAATGGAGTGAATGGTCCGAAGTATGGAGCAAGAAAACCTGCAGCCATTAATGCTGGGGAAGACATTCACACATAAAGAAAGATTGTCTGAATCTTCTAGCTTCTGTCATGTTCACAGGTCCATCTTTGTAACGTGCATTTCTACCGGAAGCCCTGTACACAATAAATGCTAACACATAGACAACTTATCTTTGTCTAAACTGTCAGTCAACATTAGTAGTCATTCTATATGAAGATACACCAAAAGGGAAATGCCATTTTGTCATTACATAAAGCGTGACTTTATATGACACACATGAGATAAGCAAAGATATATCGTGCAAAGATTTTTTCCATCATAATAAATGTTGAAGACTACAGGATACAACATGATACGCGGGAAGATTTGAAATCCCCTGAGATTTGAAAATTTATGTGAATATCATGTGGAATGAATCTGAAAAAGGAATTTAAATAAGAATATTCAACGACTATCTAAAATATTATCTTTAATAGAGAGTTGATGTATGGTGATAGTCTGTGTACAGAGATAGTTGATGTTGATATGAAATCGATGATACAATCATAAGTCATGTGAGAATGTAATCCATGTTGAAACCAAGTCGATGTGAACATAATCCATGTTTGAATGTAATGAAATCGATGTTCTGTACAAAGTCGTTGTTTAACAGAAGTCGTTGTTGTACTGAAATCGATGTGCAGATGAAATCGTTGTTGGAAACGAAGTCGTTGTTTCACATGACGTCATTATTCTATTAAAATCCTTGTTAAGTGAAGTCATTGTAGAGATGAAATTGTTGTTTCATGTGAAGTCGATGTTTTACTGAAATCGATGTTTGAGTGAAATTGTTGTAGGCATGAAGTCGATATTCTACCGAAATCGATGTTTAAGTGAAACGAAGTCGTTGTAGTAACGAAATCGATGTTTGAATGAAACAAAATCGATGTAGCAACCAAATTGATGTTTAAGTAAAGCGAAGTCGATGAAGCAACCATCGTTGTTTAAGTGACGCGAAGTCGATGAAGCAACCAAATCGTTGTTTAAGTGAGGCAAAATTGTTGTAGCAGCGAAATCGATGTTTAAGTGAAACGAAGTCAATGTAGAACCGAAATCGTTGTTTTATTAAGGAAGTCATGGTTTAAGTGAAACTGAAATCGATGTACTTCTGAGTGTGGATAACTTACAGATTTTGCTTGAATTACTACCTGTGGATAAACTTCAGAAAATATTGTTAGAAAATACTTTTCAAGGTTTTGTTAATCACCAAAAATATATATAATTAATAATAAATTATATGGAGATGGACTGATCATCATTCTTCACCTCAAGTCCATGCACTTTCAAGAGAGCCATAAATCGATCTTAATGATGGCCATCCCTGGTACATTGACATTGAAAACTATCTTAAAGATGGATCCTTCCCTGACTATGCCACCTCTTCTGATAGATGGGCCATTCGCCGCGTCTCTGCACGTTACAAGATCATAGGTGGCATTCTCCATAAGAAATACCTTAGTGGTGTCTATCTCTGTTGCCTTGATGAAATTGAATCATAAAATGTTGTTGAACCCGCTCACTCTAGTGAATGTGGTGGCCATGTCAATGGTAGAGCAATTGCCCAAAATTTGCTAAGACACTACTATTGGCCTACCATGGAAGAAGATTGCACTCATTTTGTTCACCAATGTACTAAATCCCAATTATATGGTGACAAGATCCACACTCCTTCCTTCTCTCTTCACCCTCTCATTGCCCCATGGCCCTTCGCCATGTGGGCATTCGATGTGGTCGGTCCACTCGAGGACAGAACCGGAGAAATCTGTAAGAACTCTTTCATTCTGACCGCCACTGAGTACTTCATGAAGTGGGCTAAAGCAGAAGCATTCATAGAGGTCAAAGCTTCAACAGTTGTTAAGTTCATCAAAGCTTCAACAGTTGTTAAGTTCATCAAGTGCAACATTCTTGCAAGATTTGGCATGCCTCAGGACATCGTCACTGACAATGGATCACAATTCACTTTACAGGAGCTTCGCGACATGTGTGGTAAATATGGTATAAACTTGCATCATTCATCTCCATATTATACACATAGTAATGGACAATCAGAAGCTACTAACAAAACTCTCATCAAAATCATAAAAAAAAACATGCAAATCTCACAATAATGCTGATTGGCCAGTGTCACACCCTGACATTTAGCAGCAAAAATAAATATCGAGATTGTAATCACGGGATTGTGCTCCCTTTTTTGATAGATATGAATATGGGGAATTGGAAATTTACCGTGATCGCCACCAATGCAGTCGCCTCTTGATGTTCAGATGGAGGGCTGACTATGTTGGAAAGGAAAAAGCAAAGAGGAGGCGTACCTGGTAATGCGACACAGGGGTCGTCGCTATGCTTTGGTCTTAAAGCGACGTAGACGGCGGCGCCTTCTGTATCGCGACAGGACACAGTCACTTTCCGCTTCAATGGATGGAAACGTGGGTTCTTTGTCTTCCTGCTCCTCAGCCGACCGAGGGGCAAGAGCCTCACCTTGCTCTGACCTTCAAACACCTGCCAAAGTGATTTCAACAAGATAAACACCCATTAGAACTCGTGTGTATGAAGTCTATTCAATGAAAAGCATGAAAACATGAACTATAATGGAGGGAACTCACAAGATTGGGGCTTTTAACCCCTGTGGGTGTTAAGTTTGGGTGTGTGTGTCGTGATCTAATGTTAATCTATGAAGAAAACAAGACTATGCATGCAAGAATTGAAAGAAATAATGAGGAAAAGGGGAGAAGAATTGTGTAGCCGATGGGAAAATGCCCTGGGGGGCTCTTCTGAGTCGTCTGGGGGAGAAGCTCTCTTCGTGGAAGATGAAGCTCTCTGGAAGAGGAAGAAGCAGACTCCGGCCTTGCCCAAAAAGATGCAGAGACGAGGTACTTATGGGTGATTATTCCCAACTCGGGTCTGAGAGGAATAATGGGAAGGAGTCCGAGTTTGGGTATGTATGGCTGCGTATGGGCAATCGGAACTTGGAAAGGGACATGTTAGGAAGGTCTCCTCCAAATTTGAAAGGATTTGGACGTGATTTGGACGTCAAAATGAAGCAATTACCATTTTTGGCATGTGTCCAAGTTGGCTTCGGAATGGGTTTCCTGTTTAAGGTCCTGAATGCGACGGCCTTCTGGTCGCCTTCCTAAATGCGACGGATCGATACGTCGCCTTCCTCATATGGAAGGTGACTTCAAGTCAATTTTGCGATTTTGAGGAGTTTAAAATATGGATTTATGATCCCGACATAGGGGCTGTCGTTTTCAGGAACGCGACATAAGGCCTGTCGCCTTCAGAGAATTTTTTGCATTTTGGCCATGCAATGCGTCCAATCTCCATGCGCAGCCTTCGGATTGAAACATCAGACTCCTAACTCAGAGAGCTATAGTGAGAGAGATTGATTTGACCAGGAAGGGTCCTCCAGGGCGATGAACTAATGGAAATGATGTCATGATCGGAGAAAGCCAGCTTGACGATGATGAGCCAACATGGGGCGTCAATGATACGACAAAGGATTTTGCTCGACTTATGGGTCAGAAATGGGTGTCTACAGATTGCCCCTCCTTGATGCCTGCTTTTCAAGGGAGTGGAGCGGTGATGGAGCGAAAGTAGCGTGAAACGGCGATGTAGCGGAATGAAACAGAATGAGCTGAAAAGTGGGCATCAAGGTAAAGAGACACCCATTCTGGACAAATAAGCAGCAAGAATTTTCTGGCTAACCTTGAACATGGCTGGGAACAAAATGCGAGGATGGTTCCTATTTGGGACGAATAAAAATCAAAAGAAAAGAAATGATCAACCTCCTGATTCAAGAGGTACCCTGGCTATCTTTAGCGTGCAGGTTTCGTTCATTAGGAGATAGGTGCTGCCCAGTGGGTCGATTCGACTCTGGCCTTTGAGCGGGTCACGACTAATGAGCGGATCGGGGATAAAGGAGTGACTGTTATAATGAACGGGATGAGAGGAATCCTATATAGGAACCATACTAGCAAACTGGACCGAGCACAAGCTCGAGGAAAACTCTCAAATTCGGAGTGGAATCCTTGTCTGAAATTGAGGATCTTGGTTGGGACATCATTGGGAAGCTGACTTTGACGAATCATGATTCATAAAGCTCAAAATTCCTACATGATGCATGCTGGGCTAAAGAAAAAGGAAATCATAAAAACGAATGCAAAGAAAGGGAGAAAATAACAGATATTCAAGGATAATATTTCTAGACAATATAGGCAAAGGTCAAGACACTTCGCATCCCCGACGTGCGATAGAATTCGTCGTCCCCCAGTTACATGACCCAACGGCCTATCCAGCGATTAACAGTGTGCACCTAGATCATCCTTGTTTTTGATGAAGGGGAACTCAGATCCTGGAACACACCGGGAACCAGCCGGTCCTTGAGCTGATATCATATAGTAATGCGGAGGGATTAGAGTTAGAGATACTTACCTGACGGACGTCTCTTCTGATTTTCTGGATTTTTTGATTTTTTAATGAATTTTCCTGCATTTTCTGATTTTTTGTGGGTTTTCAATAATCAAAACAGTAAAGATACACATGATACAATGCACCAAATAACGAATATCAAAGCATGTGTGCAAACATTCTGAGCAATCACAGAAGAAATAAGCATGATAGTGTAAACTAATCAGAAGGCGACATAGGGCATGTCGCGACCCTTGAAAGAAGAAGGCGACGGGCACCACGTCGCCACCGTGAAGGCGACGGGTCGATATGTCGCTTTCACAGGTTTCTCAGCCCGAGCTCAAGAGCTTTCATCCCCAAGCTTGAGTTTGACTCCCATTTGGATTCCAATTGCTAGGGGAGGAGAGGCACCGCTACGAGTTGCTGCGGTCCGAGATGAAGGGTCTGGAGAAGGCCCTAGCCCTGGTCGGACGCAGCCGCTCGGCGGCTAGCAGGAGCGGCATCCCGAGCGGGTCCGCTGGACATTATTTGACGGGTTCCTTCGGACGGCGGAGGAACAAGGAGGGGGCACGGCAGCAAGAGAGAGCGTCGGAGGGTAGCGAGACCGGTCCGAGGGACATGGCCCCTCCACCATCTCCCCGCCCGCCTGAGGGTATGGGGGAGAGTGGTTGAGGGTTTGTACCTTTTGCTCCTTTCTTCTTTGTTATGATAGTGTACATAATGTGAATGGAATGGAACCTCTTATGTTTTATGGTTTGCGACTGAGTGAGAGTGACGAGCGAGATATGAGTGCCGCTTTCTTTTCCGTCCTGCACACTTAGACAACCACGAAACAAGTCAGATTTGCTCTTAGGCTTAGCCCCTTGCCTTAAAATGCGACGAGTGACCGACCTTGATAATTAGTCAAGGGGCTAAGCCTTATTAAATAGGCGAAAGATGTGAATAAACAAATGAAATGTATGTATGAAACGGCTTGGAATTTTGAAAACATCATTTAATGTCTTGAGGTTTTTGGAATATCTAATTTTTAGGGTTTTGGGAAATATTTGGTTTTTTTGTGGAGTTTTGATTTTTTTTGGAGCTTTGGAAGTATTTGATTTTTTTTGGAGTTTCGGAAAATTCTGATTTTTTGGAGTTTTTTTTGGAAATATCTGACTTTTTTTGAAGTTTCTAGAAATATTTGATTTTTTTGGAGTTTTTGGAAATATTTGATTTTTTTGGAGTTTTGGAAATATCTGATTTTTTTTGGAGTTTTGGAAATATCTGATTTTTTTGGGGTTTTTGGAAATATCTAATTTTTTGGAGTTTTGGTTAGCGCCTAAAGCTGGCGTTAGCCCTTCCTAAAATAAGACACGCGAGACGGAAGGTACTCGCATCTTCGGGTCACAACACTTAAACCCATTCGAGCCGCTGGTTAGGAATCTCGATCACCTCTGGTTCTCGCCACAGGGCTTTCCAAGTTAGGACGTGCGTAAGGGGTGACAATACCTCGGAAAACTACCCTTAGTTGAAGGTCGCGACCAATTAAGCCCTACCCAAGAGGTGATTCGGTCTTATAGGGGGAAATGGAAGATCATTTTAGGAAAGTCTTGTGTAGGTATAAGGATGTTGGGTTCGGCTACTTCCTACAGCATACCCTTCGGAGATTGGGTCTGTTGTGGAGGGACTTTATGGTCTTTTGCTATGGACTTTCACTATTTGGGGCATGCGTACGACCGGGCTCATTAGTGTCCCGCGGGGACTTTGCCACTCTTTGCCATGCCCCTGTCGTATTATGGATTTTTCTTTTCTTTTCGTTTCTTTGCTTCTTTGCCCTTTGCTATTTTGACCTTCCCTGTTTGAGACTTCCTCTCATCAGGGTATGCTGTAGGTTGACGACCTCACCCTTACAATCCCTTTGCCCCTACACTTTGACTGATTGGAAGAGAATGACCAGTACATCCTTGGAACAGGACCATCTAGTGGCGATTTCTTCTAAGTGCAGTTTTCCGGGGTTGCCGTGTGCGTGTGTGTTAATCCTAACTTGGAGCAACCCTTGGCGATTAGAGAGGTATCTTGGACTCCCAACACGGGGCTACCCCAATCTAGGTGTTGTGGCCTCACACCTATGGGCCTAAGGATAGAAACGTTTGAGGTATAACCCGTCCCACGGATGCGACAATTCGACGCCCTCGGCATTGACTAAGCGGTAAGCATTTCCAGGGTAGACTTCCCTCACACGTACGGACCCTCCCAATTAGGCTGCAGTTTGGACCTTGGACCTCCGGGTTTGATAAAAATGCGTTTCAAGACCATATCACCCTCTTGGAATTTACGCTCAATTACCTTCTTTTGGAAAGACCTTGAGATTCGCCTCTGATATGAAAGCACATCGTCGGCTGCTATAAGTCGTCTTTCATCTAAGAGTTCCAATTGGATTAGCAACGCCTCTCGTCGTTCATCAAGATTAAGTTCCATGTCTAATTTGACTCTTAGTGAAGGGATTAGGATCTCGTATGGAACTACCGCCTCTATCCCGTAAGTGAGAGCGTATGGGGTTTGCCCCGTGGGGGTGCGGACGGAGGTACGGTAGGCCCATAGATCCTCTATTAGCTTTTCTGGCCAGTCGGTGAATTTATGCGATTCACAGGTCTTTTTTAGGATTGTAATAAGGGTTTTGTTAGTTGCTTCAGCTTGGCCATTGCCTTGTGGGTATACGGTGATGAATGATGCAGCGTGATGTTATATTTCTTACAGAGGTCCTGGAGCTCTTGCGTGATGAACTGTGGCCCGTTATCTGTGACAATGCTGCTTGGCACTCCGAACCGCGAGATGATATTCCTCATGATGAAGCAGCAGACCGTGGATGCTTTGATTTCTGTGAAAGCTTCGGCTTTTGCCCACTTAGTGTAATACTCAGTCGCTGTTAGGATAAATGATTTTTGTTTGGTTTGAGCATTAGGGTCACCAAGAGGGCCAACAATATCGAAAGCCCACATGGAGAATGGCCAAGGTGTGGAGAGTGGATGCAGTGAAGAGGAAGGGGCATGGATTTTATCAGCATGGAGTTGACACTTGACACACGTACGGACATAGATGGTACAGTCTTCCTCTAGGGTGGCCAGTAATAGCCCTGCCTAATAATCTTCTTTGCGAGCATTTGACTGTTCACGTGCCCTCCGCATTCGCTAGCATGGGCCCCTTCCACCACTTTCCAAGCCTCGTCATCGGTAAGGCACCTTAGAAGGACTCCATTAAGGGCTCGCCTGTACAGAACTTCTCCGACAACTGTGTACCTTAAGGCGGCTCTTCTGATGGCCCTGTGGTCTTCTGCACTTGCCCCTTCAGGATATGTTCCGTCCCTGCAGTATTGCTCTATCTCAAAGTACCATGGCAGTTCCTCTTCATTCAGGATCTCCTCGAGCTCAGTTAACATGACTTGCTGTGCTTCTCTCTTCCCAGCCCTCTCTTCTAAGGTTGCCCTAAGGTCGCTAAACCAAGGGTCCTGGGTAGATGGAACATCGAGACGCTGGACGACGATTGTCTCAGTCCGGTGACTCAGAGGGAAGGATAGGGATGAGGCTAGCGACGCCAGAGCGTCGGCCAAGATATTTTGGGAACGAGGAGTGTGGATGTAGATGAGCTTGCGGAACTGCCTTGCCAACAGCGTGACCAGGTCCTGATATGGCTTGAGCTTTGGGTCACGAGTGCGGTAAGTTGAGAGCACCTGCCGCAAAACGAGTTGAGAGTCTCCTATAATTCTGAGGTGTGATGCCCCCAGCAAGTAAGCATGCTTGAGACCAGCAAGGAGAGACTCATACTCCGACATGTTGTTGGTAGCGGGGAAGGTGAGTTGATATGCAAAGGGGATGGTAATACCTTCCGGGGTAAGCAGCACGGCTCCAATGCCTCGCCCCTGAGAGTTGAGCGCACCATCGAAATGAAGGGACCAGAAGGGGTCTTTGATTAGGGCTGAGAGTTCCTCATCGGGGAATTCCTCTCGAAGGAGTCACTGTGAGGGAGTGGAAGATGGGCCAGATGCTCGGCGATGGCATACCCCTTGACGGCCTTTTGGACCACAAATGATATGTCAAACTGAGAGAGGATACTCTGCCAGCGTGCCAGCCGATCAGAGAGGACGGTTTTTCGATAAGATATCGGAGTGGATCCATCCTTGAGATCAGCTTGACCTCGTGGGCAAGGAAATAATGCTTGAGCTTTTGACCACCCACACGAGTGCGGCACAAGTTTTGTCCGCGGTGGTGAACTTGGATTTGGCGGTGTTGAAGAGCCTAGAGAGATAGTATGCTGCCCTTTCTTTCCAGATTCATCATGTTGTGCCAGGACAGATCCTAGGGAGTCCTCAATGACTGAGAGATATAGGATTAGCGGTTTTCCGGTACATGAGGCTGTAAGACTGGGGGATTCATGAGATAACTTTTCAGCTCATCGAAGGCTGCTTGGCATTTGTCATTCCATTCGAATTTTGCCCCTCCTTTCAAGAGATCATAAAATGGGCGACATCTTTGCGAATGCTGCGAGATAAATCTTCTGATGAATTGCAAACGCCCGATTAACCCTCTTAATTGCGAGATGTTCTTTGGAGGAGGCATTTCTGCTATAGCCTTGGCCTTATTTGGATCGATCTCAATGCCCCGCTTGCTAACTATGAAACCTAGCAGCTTTCCTGATGATACCCCGAGCACGCATTTCTTCGGATTCTTTCTCAGTTGATATTCTCTCGACCTCTGCAACACTTTGGCTAGGATTTTGGGGTGTTCTCTCCTGGTTCTCGACTTCACCAAGATGTCATCCACGTATACTTCTACATAAACATGTATCATGTCGTGGAAGATGGCCATCATCGCCCTTTGATAAGTGGCCCCAGCATTCTTCAGTCCGAAGGGCATAACAACATAGCAGTATGTTCCCAAGGGCATGGTGAAGGATGTTTTCTCTTGATCCTCAGGAGATAGACGGATTTGGTTGTATCCTGAATATCCATCCATGAATGAGAGGGTCTCATACCCAGCAGTGTTATCGATAAGCACATCAAGATGAGGAAGCGGGAAGTCGTCCTTCGGACATGCCTTATTTAAATCCCTGAAGTCGATGCAGATTCTGACTTTGCCGTCGTTCTTCATGACAGGGACTATATTGGCCACCCAGTTCGGATAGAGCACTACCCTGATGAATCTAGCCTTATGGAGTTTATCTACTTCGTCCTTCATCTTCAGGGCCATGAGTGGGTTGAACCTTCTGAGTTTCTACTTGATTGCCTTTGCTCCTTATTTCAGTACCAGTTGGTGCTCCACTAGTGAGGGGTCTAGACCGGGCATGTCCTTGTAAGACCAGGCGAATGTGTCCTTGTACTCCCTCAGGATTTGCACCAGTTCCTCTTCTTCATCAGGAGGGAGGTTCGCTGAGATGATTACAATCCTGGGATCTTCTTCTGTTCCGAGGTTGACTTCCTTAGTAGATTCATCCACCGCCGTTGTGGGCTCATCAAATCTTCTCACTCCACTGGCATATTTTTCGGCAGCGTCATCTACTTCGCTATCCTCTTCATCGACTAGGTCCTCATCATTCATTATCTCGTAGATGTCGAATCCGTCGTCTAAGAACACCCCATCCTGCTCGAAAACTTCTTCAAACACCAGCGCTTCCCTTGTGAACTCCTCTATCAATAGCAACGCTTGACACCGCCGAGCTAGCTCTTGAAGATATCTCCGGGGAATAGCTTTTCCCCGCTGCTTCCTAGGACGCTGCTTGAAATTGGTGGATGGCGGGCTGACCTGACTCTCTACCCTAGGCCTATCTATCCTAATGCTAGACTCACCTACCCTAGACTCTCCTATACTAGACGACTCTACATGACCTGGGGAGGACATGGTGTCCCCGAAGAGGATGGCTCCTAGTGAAGGAACAGGAGGGGGACCCCCAGTCGCGGGGTGCCCCTGATCAGGAGGGTGAAGGAAGAATGCCGACTCCTCGACCTCAACGTGCATTTGAAAATGGGCGTTTTTTTTGGAGATCGGTGGAGAGCATGCAACAGGAGAGGGCGACCTCGTGGTCACCTGGATTGGACCGCAGGGCAGTGAGGATTGTAGGCGGGAGGTCAGGTGTGAGGAGGCTGTGTGCCGCCGTCAGGAGCTGAGGGGTTAGCTGAATAAGCAAGGGAGGAGAGGACGCAACCAGACTAGGCAGAAGAGAATCCAGAAGGGATGGGTGGATGGCTAAGCAGGTGCCCCTCCAGAGTTCATCTGTGGTTTTCCCCTCTTCATAGGGAATGTCTGGCTATCCTATGTCTGAGGCATCGCTCATGAGCTACCTTTTAGATGTGATGGCGGTGGGTGGATCTAACAGCTTTGCCGCAGCTGGCGGCCATGTTCTCTCTTCTTCCCAGAACAGTCGGCTGAAGGCGATGGTGATGTCTTGTATGTCAAACCATCTGTACCACTCAGCTTCTGGGTCCCCTGTCTTTCTCCTCCTGGTTGGACGGAGGGTTTCTAGGGCTCTATAGGTCAGCAACGGGGCCATGTGCCGAGAGAAGTTCCGGTCGTGCACCTCGTGCTGTGAGAGTTCTACCTCGACTACCACGGTATTGTATTCCGGTTGGGTAGGCCCCCTGATAAGTGACACCAGAGTGTCCATTTGAGTGGTTCACGGTCGGCCTTAAGAGTGGATGTGCTGGATGACCAAGGTTTGGATTTCTCCCTGTACCCTAAGCCCCATCGGCTTTTCGTGACAATGTCAGGGATGGGTTTGATTATGCCCTGTAGCTCTGCCCCTAGGCCCTTGCCTTCCTCATATCCTAGCTTCATCATGATTTCCACCCCTTGGTACTCAGTGGCTCCTTTCTCTTGACTGCATTGTCCTGCGCCAGATTTGTTTCTCTCTTGGATTGGAACGTGTAGCTCCATGGGTAGTTGATATCTAGCACCGAGACTACGGTTTGTTGGCTGGCCACACGGACGAGAGGTGGGTATCATGGAGGGCATCTACTGAGTGGGTAGTGGCTATGCTCTTGACTTTGATAATTCGCCCTTGAAAGGGGAACTTCAGACATTGGTGTGCGGTGGATGGTACAGCCCCGAGCGCTTCCAACCACAGACGCCCTAGGATAGCCTTGAACAAGGGATCGATATCGAGGACGTAGAAGTCCACCGTGACAACAAGGGCTCCCAGTTCGGCTTGCACAGTCACCATGCCATGGCAGGATCTTCTAGAATTGTCATACGCGGCGATGGTGGTGGGTGTCGGCCTTAGCATCCCTTCTGATAGGTCGCAGGCTCTCAGGGTACTCAGCGGGCAGACGTTTATGGATGCCCCTGTGTCGACCAGTGCCGCTCCCACTGCCACATGATTGATGACCATAGTGACGCAAAGGGGGAGCCTCCTGGCTTCCGGGGGTGCTAGTTCGCTTTCCGTAAATGTGATCGCCGGCCCGCGAGTCACCATGGCCAGGGCACTAGGTAGCTTGTCAGCCAGCATGTCTTCATTCACTACCACCTTTTGCAGGAATTCCTCAGGGCTTCCTGGTGCTCCTTGGACTTCTTTATTAGCTCCAAAATGGAGATCTTAGCTGGCACGTGATCCAGGTGCTTGAGGATGTCATAGTGGGTTCCAGGAAGCGGCTCAATCAACCCCTCATCTTGCATTTGTTGCTGAGCTTGTTGTTGCTGTGGTGGTTGCAGGACCTGCTGGGGGTTTGTGGAAGTGGAGGTAGTGGAGATAGGCGGGTACGAGCGGCGAAAGACTCTCCCGCTCCGCAGGGTGGTCGGATGGGTAGGTGGTTGTCTGGCGGAAGATAGTGTAGCGGCGGAGGGTTGGTCTGGCCCAGGTGGGGGTAGAATGATGGGTGAGGGAGTAGATATGATAGGGGATAGAGGTACGGAGACAGGTGGAGCGAAGGGTAAGATGATGGGCGGACTGGCGACTGGCGCAGGTGCTGAACCGACGGGCAGTATGACGGCGTTGGCCATAGAAACTAAAGGAGGGATTGACTGGGGAGCCGGTAGGCTGTTTGTATTGTTTGGGACTGGATAGGATATTGGTTAATGGCCATCATCTGCTGAACGTCTAGTTCATCATCGTACGTCCAATTCGTCTGAGGAGGAGGGTGGTGGATGATGGGGTTTACCTGGGCAGGTTGCTGTGGTGGCGGGTTTGGAGCTGGTGGATGGTTAGGTAATGGGTTGTGGATGATCCCGAGGTCCTGCAACGGCTGTTGATGTTGCTGCTGCTATTGTTGCTGTGGGGGTGGCTGGCGCTGTTGCCTCTGCTGCTGTTGTTGCCTCTGCCTTTCCTTGATATCTCCGATCACTTGCCGGAGAGCTGTCCAGTCTATCCTGTGCTGCTCGTGCAAGTCATACACCAAATCCTTAAATGTAAAGCACTGGTCGATGGTATGACCAGGCTGCCGGTGGAATACGCAGTACCGAGTTTGGTCCACACTAGGGTTCAGAGGTCTCTCAGGAGGGAGCCTAATGGCATCTGTGGAGAGCAAGGCTAAGAATATGTCGGAGAGTGTCTCCGGCAATGGCGGGTAGTGAGTTCTTCTAGGACCCATGGTGCGCCTTTGCTGAGAGCCATCTGGGGGCGGCACCTGGTTGTATTGGCGCTGCTGTTGCCCCTGTGGCGGAGGAGTAGGGTTCTGACCCTGGGCATTGTAAGGTTGGCGATTTTGGCTCTGGCCGGCAGGGTTGAACGCGCTCACTTGCTCGTTCACTTGGACGCCCTCAGTGACTGGCCCCTGAGGCTTTCTTTGGAACTGGGACTTTTGGGGTTCGAACATAGAGTGGATGGGAGAATCTTTAAGTTGGGTCTGGATGAACCGGGCCCGGCTATAGAGTTGATGCATAGTGGTGATGTCATTCATCGCCAGGATGTTTCTATAGGCAGGCGTGGCATTGGCGATGATGATCTTCACCTTCTCCCCTTCTGGAAGGTACCCCGGAACTCTGGTGGCCATTTGCCTCCACCTATCGGCGTACGAGGCAAAATCCTCGTCCGACTTCATCTTCTCAGCCATGAGATCTGTAAGGGAGTATTCGGGCCCGACCATGTCTTGGAATTGTTCGAGGAACTTGGCCTTCACGACAGTGAAGTTCTCAGCGTCCTCAGGTAGCAGGGAGTAGAACCAATCTAGGGCGTGCCCGTCCAGTGACCGGCGGAAGAGATATGCCATGAGGCGGCGGTCATGCTGATAGGGAGCGGACTCATAGATGAAGTCCTTGATATGGGTATAGGGATTGCCTGAGCCGTTGTATTTACGGTACTTCGGAAGCTCGGATGGAGAGGGGACCCATAGGCCATTGAGATCGTGAGGAAGGGAGTCCTCGTAATCCTGAGAGGTGTAGAGGGCAGGATCCTGATTCTCATCGTAGACTGGGTTCAGATATGACTCCATATTTGGGAAGTGAGCACAGAAAGATGGGGAAAGCCTTTCCAGACTTGAGAGAGACGACCTAACCTAGACAGACTCTTAGTTTCCTAAACACGCAATCCTATGCAGACAAAAGAAAGAGAAAATGTCTCACCCAAAGCAAGCAATTGACAATGATGATGGTTTCTTTAATTGATTCAAGTTTGCCTTTTAGTGATTTGACTTTTTAGAAAGTTCTATCAAATAAGGAAGGTTTCCTAAATGGGAGAAGGCTTCCAACTGTGGGTACGACTAGGATTCTCTCAACCTTGCCAATGAATTAGACTCGATCCTAGGTGGCGACGGGTACAACCAGCCCGGCGGCCGTGTGGGAATCCACGGTCAGCGGGGACTTATGGAGGCCCTTAGGCGAGTGCTCTAGTCGGACACAAGGAGTATGTGGCCGAGAGAGCGGGCGTCGCTGAGGAGGAAACCTATACTAAAAGTATGGAAAGATGTATGCAAATCCTATGTGCACCGGAGTGCATGCAAAATTCTAACCTAGTATTAACACAACAAGAATTAGGGCTAAATGCTCTCAGAGGCAGAAGGCGACGAGATAGCTGTCGCGACCGAGATTGCGACAATCAGCCCGTCGCGTTCTTTCTCATAGTGGACAGAGAGCAATTAGATCCTAATTATGCACGGAAAATCACACAATCCTATAACATACAAGACTAGTCAAACTCTCAAAATCATGGAATAAGCATGGCATGATGGAGTGTGGATGGAGTATATATCAAATGAACCCAAATTTGCATGGCAACTCAAAAGACCAGGGTACTGACCTGATGGCGACAGAACCACCGTCGCCTTTCTTATCGCGACGGTAACGGCGTCGCGTTTCTCCACAGACTCAATAATTTTTAAATGATGCGAGAAAGTGTACGGGCAGAGCGCGTACCTGGTGGCGACGCTACTGCTGTCGCCTTCCTTATCACGACGAAAGGGATTTCGCCTTCCTCACAACACACAGAACAGAAACAGACAAGGAAGAAACTGTGTACTAACCTGATCGCGACGTGCAGTGTGTCGCTATTCTGATCGCGACATCGCTATTGTCGCCTTCTCGCCCAGAACCGTAGAGCAGTAAGAAACTCAGAGGAAAAGAACTAAAAGAAAGAAAAACTAAGAACACAACACACCCGTTAGAAGGTAAGAACGGCAGGGAAAGAAAGAGCAAGCGTGATAGGCACTAGAAGTCCCACCGTCATCGCCAAAAGGTGTAATCACGGGATTGTGCTCCCTTTTTGATAGATATGAATATGGGGAATTGGAAATTTACCGTGATCGCCACCAATGCAGTCGCCTCTTGATGTTCAGATGGAGGGCTGACTACGTTGGAAAGGAAAAAGCAAAGAGGAGGCGTACCTGGTAATGCGACACAGGGGTCGTCGCTATGCTTTGGTCTTAAAGCGACGTAGACGGCGGCGCCTTCTGTATCGAGACAGGACCCCAGTCGCTTTCCGCTTCAATAGATGGAAACGTGGGTTCTTTGTCTTCCTGCTCCTCAGCCGGCCGAGGGGCAAGAGCCTCACCTTGCTCTGACCTTCAAACACCTGCCAAAGTGATTTAAACAAGATAAACACCCATTAGAACTCATGTGTATGAAGTCTATTCAATGAAAAGCATTAAAACATGAACTATAATGGATGGGAACTCACGAGATTGGGCTTTTAACCCCTGTGGGTGTTAAGTTTGGGTGTGTGTGTCGTGATCTAATGTTAATCTATGAAGAAAACAAGACTATGCATGCAAGAATTGAAAGAAATAATGAGGAAAAGGGGAGAAGAATTGTGTAGCCGATGGGAAAACGCCCTGGGGGGCTCTTCTGAGTCGTCTGGGGGAGAAGCTCTCTTCGTGGAAGATGAAGCTCTCTGGAAGAGGAAGAAGCAAACTCTGGCCTTGCCTAAAAAGATGCAGAGACGAGGTACTTATGGGTGATTATTCCCAACTCGGGTCTGAGAGGAATAATGGGAAGGAGTCCGAGTTTGGGTATGTATGGTTGCGTATGGGCAATTGGAACTTGGAAAGGGACATGTTAGGAAGGTCTCCTCCAAATTTGAAAGGATTTGGACGTGATTTGGACGTCCAAATGAAGCAATTACCATCTTTGGCATGTGTCCAAGTTGGCTTCGGAAAGGGTTTCCTGTTTAAGGTCCTGAATGCGACGGCCTTCTGGTCGCCTTCCTGAATGCGACGGCTCGACACGTCGCCTTCCTCATATGGAAGGTGACTTCAAGTCAATTTTGCGATTTTGAGGAGTTTAAAATATGGATTTATGATCGCGACATAGGGGCTGTCGTTTTCAGGAACGCGACATAAGGCCTGTCGCCTTCAGAGAATTTTCTGCATTTTGGCCATGCAATGCGTCCAATCTCCATGCGCAGCCTTCGGATTGAAACATCAGACTCCTAACTCAGAGAGCTATAGTGAGAGAGATTGATTTGACCAGGAAGGGTCCTCCAGGGCGATGAACTAATGGAAATGATGTCATGATCAGAGAAAGCCAGCTTGACGATGATGAGCCAACATGGGGCGTCAATGATACGAAAAGGGATTTTGCTCGACTTATGGGTCAGAAATGGGTGTCTACAGAGATGTGTGAACAATACGAGTATGAGTATCACAATCGAGTAAGTCAGAGTAACAACTAAGTATAACACAAGACTTGAGACAATAATATTACTAGTCAAATACTCTTTATTTCATTTCCATCAAACTAATTTAAAACCTTACATAATCAAAGCCAAACATAGGGCTCGATATTGTACTTCAAGTACATGTGACATCAAAGGAAATAGACCTATCTATTACAGACTCTTCCAACACTAATCATCTTGGCCAACTAGCTATATAGACGGGTACAGTTGAGCAGCTCATCACTCGTCCCCACTCGCATCATTCTCCAATTCTTCATATTCATTACCTGAAAATATTAAGGAAAGCAGGTGTGGGAGCACCAGCGCCCATTAGGATTTACATGTCATGGTGCGGGCATACTTTACGTTATTAACATGTTAGCAGTGGCAATACTATCATGCAATACTCATGTCAATAATGATAGAAACTGTTTCAAGCTAATACATGTACGATGATGCTTCGGTAACAATTCATGAAAATTCTCAGGTAGATCAGAACGATTATCAATGATATGGATGACAAAACAATCACTTGGCATATAGAGGAGATTCAATAGCATGTAGCATGTACAATGGATATCTCAAGTTGAATTCCGTAGAATTCCAATGAACAATGGGATATAGGGTTTATTAACGATGACATGTACAATAGATTTGGCCATTTCACATATAATAGTTCAATCAATCAATCAATCAATCATTCAATAATAGTGTGTAAATTACCCAGATCAATCTTGTATTCAATTAGGTGATTGTCAGACATCTCAATGGATCATATACTCTCATGATTTATAAGTATTTCAGGTGCTTCTCCTAGGACTAGACTAGGCTCTATTTGCACATGTTTTGTTGAGTGTGTTTTGGAATTTCTTATTGATGATTTCTTTAATGATGACCAATGAACATCACTCATTTATTTGATTTTGATGATGATATATTGAACATATTGCACATATTGAATATATTACAAATATGCTCAAACAAGTTCTTGATACTTAATATCTCATATCTTACTGTTTATGACATGTGTTGATGGTATACTCTTCACTTGTATAGGTTTACAAAGTTTTTGTAAAAGTAGGTCGACTCTAGTTAACAGACTGGTTGACTCTACAAGACTGCCTAGCAAACTCTTGAAGAAAAAGTCGCAGTAGTGTCGACTCTATTTGGAGATGAGGTCGACACTAGTATCCATCCAGTGAATCTGATTTGGTGGACTACACAGCAGGTCGACTCTAGAGGGTGATCATGTCGACTCTACCTGTTGGACAGGCCGACACTAGTTGTTTGTCAAGTCAATACTAGTGTTCTGACAGTAAGCTCTGAACTGGTGATTGGTCTGTTGGTCGACTCTCTTGAAGAATGAGGTCGACTCTCTCTTTTTGTGCAAACCCAGAATTGTGCAGAGGATGAATCTGATGGCTCTGATTTCGTTCTGAGGTCCTTATGAGAGATGCTACAATTACTAAATTGCCCTTTCATCCAAGTGGCAATGTGATGAAGACCTTTTTGACACGTGGCAGCCCAGGATGCTTTCTAGGTTTCTATGCACATTCCCTTCACGTATAAAGGGACTGCAAAGAGGCTATAAAAGCTCTTATCTCTGTTCTAAAGCTAAGAAGCGCCCAACAAGAGCAATCCAGAGCCCGCAAGCCTCCATCCTTCCAGCAATTACATTCAAAGGGACATGGTGATAAAGGCCAAGCTGTGATGTGCTGAGAAAGAGAGCAGATCAAACTGAAGATCAGAAGTAGAAGAAGAACTTCCGGCAATTCAGATGCCACAAGAGCAGAGCATCGAGAATTGAAGAGGATCTCCATCGAATTCCTTCAAGGCTCTTCAATTCAAGTTTCTGCAAGACTTCTTCACCGAGGAACATCCAACCCACATCCATTTTAATTATTTCTTGGATTGTTCATCTTACGTTCGTCTGTGAGATCTGTACAGATTTCTGTGTAAGATTGAGTCTGTGAATCAGATCATTGCTAGAGGATCTGATCTCTTATGTTTTTGATCTAGCTCGTGTTGAGCCGTCGTGCTCAATTTGTGAGTCATAGCACTCACTGTGTGTTGTGAGCCGTCGCACTCTGGTTTGTGAGTCGTCGTACTCACTGTGTGTTGTGAGCCGTCGCGCTCTAGTTGGTAAGTCGTCGCACTCACTATGTCGTTGAGCCGTCGTGCTTAGTTTGGAGTCTTCGTGCTCCAAGTTGTGTGTTTGAGCCATCGAGCTCAAGGTTGTTTTGGAGTCGTCATGCTCTAGTGTGTGTTGTACTCTTTTTGAGTAGTGGAGCCTCACTGTGTGAGGGGTGGATGTCGAAATCACTGGTGTGATTTCCGAACCACCTAAAAATCCATTGTGCAGTAGTTTGATCTATTTTTCTGCGCTAGATGCTTGCATAGGATTTCTCTCTCACTACTCGTACACTTCAGATCAGTAATAGTTTCTGCTGAATAGATCTATAAATTGAAGTGATCTTTGAATTGCTTAAGCTTCCACATAATTTGGTGATAGATCTATTCCACACACCCCCCCCCCCCCCCCCCCCCCCCCGCCCCCCCTTCTAGATCTGTTCATAGTCTGAATTCGATCCTTCAGCACAGGCATAGCTGTGAACCAAAGTTTGAACAGGTTCTGGTAATTCCATACATTTATTTATGGCCAACATGATTTTCCAAACAATGGACAAGTATGAACTAAAGATCATGTCAATGATGATAGAGAACAAGGCAAGGGGACATGATCCAGATTAATTTCGGCAGCATAACGGCTTAATCTTATTAGTTCAATCTTTACATTTAATGACTTGGTTTCAATGTTATCAAATCACTCTCACGAGAAGTAGATAACAATAGAAGTGCAATCTATCTTCCGGGTACTTCATTAGTACAACCAACTCGGTCTCAATGAGGGAATCCACGAAGTATGGAGATTTACGGAGGTCTTAAGAGAAAGGTCACTAGACTGCCGATACGGAATGACCGGCCATGAGTTTCCAATCCCCCAAGAAAGGGCTGCTTATAAGTGCAATGTGATGTGTAGAGCGTGTCTCAATCCACAATCCATCGGTTTGAAACATGACGGAAAGCTTATAACAAACATGCATGACATGTATGCAATTCAATCTATCACATGGTTGTTGTACTTTAAGCATATAATCACCTTTCAATTATGGACAAGATAGAGTATGGACATAGCATATATCAATCACATGAACACATGGTAGATGAAATCAATCAATCATTAACACTTAGAATAGAAGTTAATATTCTTATGGTTTTAATGTAGGTTGATCACTTTTAGGCCATTGCATAACTATATGACATGACATGACATGAAGACATGCATAGGGTAGACTGAACAGCTAATTAAAACAATCTCGGGTTGGCCTTTAAATCGTGATGGACACAGTCGTCGCACTTCAAAGGGACATACATAGTCAAAACACGGTTCTGTATGAGGTTACTAAATCGTGACGAACCTTCCCGTCTCGTTCAAATCGGAACAGGTCAGATGGTTGCCTTTCTGGTCGGGAATCGATTACCAAATCGATTGTCTAAACTAGAACGCGACGGTTCGACCTGTCGCGTTCATAACACGACAGGTCGATATGTCGCGATAACCTTTGAATCGTGAAGTTCTCCTACGTCACGTTCAAGAGTTGACTTTAAAATCCGAATATAAAAACAGCACCAAAAGTAGGGCGGGAAAGAGTCCAAATCGCAACGGCCTGTGTTGTCGCGTTGAAAAAGGCCGCTGAAACCCATGCGGCGCACAGTTTCATGCGTCAGGTTGACTGGTTGGACTTCAAATCATGACAGAATGATTTGTCACCTTTTTCTGAATCACGACGTACATGTACGTCGCATTCATGCAACAAGAAATGCGACGTCTGGTGTCGTCGCGTTCTTGGATGTTGCCCGAAAACGCAGAAAAATGTTACAATCCTTCATGATAGACTTATAACTTGAAATCTAGCGATCTTTAGAGAAAACTTCGAACATGAAAACTGTCGAGGACATCAAGTAGAAGAGAACTACCATTTAATTTTGACCCAATTCAGCCTCAGTTTACGTGAAACACAGTTGGAACACAGAAAGCCCTAAACCTGCGCGACTCTTGGAAAACGCTTAATAAGACTCACATGATCCATAAACATTGGGGCAAATACATGAAAATGAAACTAGACTCGATGCTCTTTCCAATGGTATGCACAATGTTTACTTTAAGCCCGAGATCACCTCCCTTTTGTGTAGTTTTAAGAGATGTCAATGCACAGTTCGCAGCAGAGACAGTTGGGGAAGAAGCTCCGGTTCTTGGCTGTTCTCCTCTCCTCCTGGTGCCCTAGCTTGCCTCCACACGACCCCAACTCGATGGTAAGCCTTCCCAACTAGTGTTAGTATGATTATTTATATGATTTGTGTTTATTCCATGTCCTAAAGAGACTATGAAAGAGGGTTGCGGTTTTTGGCATGGCCCTTTCCAAGTTTTGGGGATTCTCCTCCCAATTGGAGTAGGAATGCAATTAGGAAACCTTCCATCATGGATGGGTACAAATTTGGTTGCCATCCATGGCTAATTACTCTAGTTTTAGCCCTAATATGCCCTTCCCTATTTTTTGAATAATTATGGTCACGAATTTTGGGGTTTAATGTTATTGTGTTTTGATCTTTAGCCCAAATAGAGTTGTCTTGGCCCAATATATATTTAAATGGTTGATTCCTTTCTTTGGGAGTTTAACCATGACTTTTATTTTATTTCTATTCACCATTTTCATTTATTTCTATTTTCCTATATTTTAAATCCTTTAAATTTCCGGGGCATTACATCCTCCCCCACTTAAGAAAATTTGGTCCCCAAATTTATACACGATGATATAGCATCATACCTGAGAATAATTCTGGGTGGTTCTTCATTCTTTCCTCCGTTTCCCAGGTAGCATTGATAACTCCTTCTCGACTCCATTGGATCTTCACCATAGGTATAGTACAATTCCTGAGTCATTGTAACTTTCGATCTAATAGCTTGATCGGTTTCTCCTCATAAGTCAATTCTTCTAGAATCTCCAGGTCTTCATGGTGAATCACATGGTCGGCATTGAATAGATACTTTCTCAGTATGCATATGTGGAGGACGTTGTGTACATTGGCTAGTTCTGGCAGTAGTGCAAGACTGTAGGCTACCAGACCAACCCTTTCAAGAATTTCAAAAGGGCCGATAAATCTGGCACTCAACTTTCCCTTGATCCCAAATCTTTGAATTCTCCTTGAAGGTGAGACCTTCAAGAAAACATGGTCACCATCTTGGAATCCCAGCTCTCTTCTCCTTTTGTCTGCATAACATTTTTGCCTTGACTGTGCTATCTTCAGACGTTCTCGAATCACTTGTTCCTTCCTGACAGTTGCTTCCACCAAGTCGGGTCCAACCCATTAGTTTTCTCCAACCTCCTCCCAACAAAGAGGTGATTTACAACTCCTACCATATAAGGCCTTAAACGGTGCCATTTTGATGCTTGCTTCATAGCTATTGTTATATACAAACTCCATTAGATACAACTAGTCATCCCAGCGTCCCCTAAAATCAAGCACAAGGGCACGAAGCATGTCTTCCACTATTTGATTGGTTCTTTCGATTTGTCCATCTATCTGGGGATGAAAGGCAGTGCTAAAATTTAGTTTGGTGCCCAATGCTGCTTGTAATCTCTTACGGAAGTGTGAAGTGAATCTAGGGTCCCGATCTGATATTATGTTGGATGGAACCCCATGCAATCTAACTACTTCTTTGACATTATGTGCAGCCAACACATCTACTGTCCTTGTGCTCTTAATCGGAAAGAAATGAGCTGACTTAGTCAATCGGTCTACTATCACCCATTGCATCCATACCACCTCTAGTCCTGGGTAGTCCCATGATAAAATCCATACCGATGCTATCCCACTTCCATTCTGGGATTTCTAATGAGAACAATCCACCGGCAAGTCAGAAATGCTCAGCCTTGACTTTCATGCATGTTAGACAATATGCCACATGGTCGGCCACATCCCTCTTCATATTCGGCCACTAATAAGACTTTTTAAAGTTTTGGTACATCTTTGTCGATCCAGGATGAATTGTGTACTTTGACTGATGAGCTTCATTTAACAGCTTCTTCTTGAGTTCCCCATGATCAGGGATACATGTTCTACCTTGGAATAATATTCTCCCATCAGATGCCAGAGAGAAATCCGGTCTTTGCTCTAGCTTCTCCTTAATCTCCACTAAGAAGGGATCTTGTAACGACCCTCCTTATACCGGTACGATTATACCAATCCACATCGGTATAATGAATGTCGTCACAGTGGGACATTGACCCAACCCTAACATTAGATTGAGATGTACACAAATATCACAAGAGTACAGCGGAAAATAAACAACAATTCTTATTCCATCATCCTTATTATATCTACAATCTATATAGCAATAAAAGAAACTAAAGTCCAAATTAATACCACTCCAACATAATTTACATTGTTTATATGAAATACATCATTTATTGATTACATACTTATGAAAATGATGTACAATATAGAATCGCCACAATAATAGCTACTCTTCCCTCTCGGAGTCACTCCTAGCTATCTCCTCCTCAGAAATGGAGACACCTGACACACCTGTACGCCGAAGCAAGTATGAGTCTAAAGAGACCCAGCAAGCAATCTATGTACAACACTCTTACACATATCATATGCACATGCTGACTTTTAAAGATAAGAAGTAACACATGTTGCATGCTTCATACAATCTAAACTACTATACATGGAAAGACTTATAGCAATATAACACATGATACATGCTTGTAACATTAAACAGCATAACACAATAATCCTACACATGCTTTCTACACATAACATATAACATGATTTACAATTCAATCATTATCTCTATCATGGAACAATTCTACCAATTTAGAACATGGAATTAAGTATGAGGTAAATAGCACATCTAGCATGAATTCTAATCATTTTCCATGCATTTATCACAATTATACTCACATTTCACTTGCTGTTTTGACTAAACAAAATCACGTAGATTGACAATTGTTCACATACTAACTCATTCACTTAACAAATTCACATGCTCATTTACACATAGCACATTTCACAAGTTCACTTACACATATTCACATTTTTCACTTAGTTGTCGTGACACATAGTCCAAACCACCACTAGAAGGACACACATGACACATACGCATATCCATCACCTAGGAAACACAGTGATAGATCTTGGTTAACTGTGTAGAACCGGGAGAAGCACTCTCCACCCTAACGAATGGTACTTGTCCACCTCCAGGATTTCATCCTAATTGCCCATAGGATATCACACACATTTATCCTTCCTGTAGGGACTTTACTACGGTATGGTTCCACAGCCCTCTATGGTAGCAGTGTCACTAACGGCACATATTATCATAATTCACATTAATTACATGGTTTACACATTTCTCATTCACCATTTAACACAATTGCATTCATTTTTACACAATTACACATGCTTCAGTTTTGCCTAACATGATGCTACTATTTACAGTGTTAAACAACTCATATTACAGTTCTAATCATGTTGTTAATCATTGCATCATACAAAATTAAATTTAATATGCGCAACATGGCTAATTTCATTGCTTACATTAGTAACTATACCTACTATCATCCAAACAGGACAAAAATGTTATCACAAGTTCCAAATAGATAATACATCATATGCTCAATTTTTCAGATTTTTTGGATTTGTAAATTAATTATAACATTTAAAACATATTACAGGTACATTTATCACTAAATTCTCTTAAGTAGAATTCACAGTATAACAGTCATACCCAACAGTGTCCATACCCGGAGACAGTCATTATAGGATTGCAGAAATTTTATTAAACACTAACACATCATGGATCCAATTTATCATGAATTATCCAGATCAGATCATGCTTATTGTTCTATTACAAAAATTCTAATAAATAATACAAATTTCAAAATTTCAACCTATCCACATGGCATGATCTACTGAATGTATCTGACTAAACATAACTCTCATCGCATGCACAGACAATCATAATTCCAGAAATCACAGGGTATAGATCAAAACTACATTTCTACAAACTTGAAGAACTTTGCGGCACAGATGTTGCCGCCAGCATGGGTTAACGGCACCATAGGTTGCCACCAACCAGGGATCTTAATGGCAGCAAAACACGGTGAATGGGGGTTCTAGGACACGAGGAACAATTCGGTAAAAATACCTAGGACCAACTAGACATGGGTAGAGACGTTATACATAGGTTACTTGCCTCTTAAAAATTGTCTATTGAGATTTAATTGTCGGAGACGCTCTCCTCGGCCAAGCCAAGAAGACGCCCTAAATCCTCCCAGATCCGGTCTTTAGGTCGATGTAGCTTGCACACCGGAGTCGGGGAAGCCTCCTCAAGGTTCAGAGCTCCTTCCAGTCGATGTAGATCACCGGAAGACGCACCATAGTGCCAGATCCAAGCCTCCAAAGATCAATTTTCGCACATATAGTTCTAGGGTTTTGACAAGAGCCAAAAGGGACCTAATCCGGCTAAGAGAATTGTTTTTATAGAGCCAAGGGGTTTGAGTATGCGTTTAGGTAGGAATCCTACTATTGGACGGACGTTTCCAAATCAAGAACTGAAGGAAATGCAACCGTTTCCAGATATGAAACAACACAAATTCTGGGAAATAGACGTCCACATTCATGACCGTCTACTGGGAATTGGCATCCATCGATCTGGACGTCGACTCCTTGTAAAAGTCCACTCATGTTGACGTCAGTTGGCCTCTCGGCCACAACATAAAAATGACTAGAAATACACATTCACCATATACATATACATGCAATGTAAGGTATATCTTAACACCATCTATACAATATGAAGAAAACAATATGATCATAATTAAACAAGCATATATATATACATGTACAACATTATTTAATTATAATATGTATAGAAATAATATACATATTTATACATATACATATATACACATAGGTACATACACATCATCTACACATCACATGACCAAAATGTAAATAAAAGAGCAAAACTCGAGGGCCTTACACCATCTCCCCCTTAAAGAAAACTTCATCCTCGAAGTTAGAACGACACTACTCAAACAATTGGGGATACTTATTCTTCATAGCATCCTTATGTTCAAAAGTAGCCTCGTCTCGCGAGAAGTTCTGCCAAAGCACCTTCACGGATGCAATGCTGTTGTTCCGGAGATGCTGAACCTTCCGATTATGAATAGCTACCGGTTGCTCAACATACGACAAATCTGGCTGGATCACCACTGGCTCATGACTAATAACATGAGATGGGTCTCGGACATATTTTCTAAGCATAGATACATGGAAAACAGGATGAACACTAGCTAACGCTGGGGGTAAAGCTAACTCATATGCCACGCTGCCCAAATGCCTGAGAATCTCAAACGGGCTAATGAATCTAGGACTCAACTTGCTATGCCTGCCAAATCTGACAACACCTCGAGTAGGCGAAATCTTTAGAAATACATGCTCGCCCACCTAGAACTCCAAATCATTCCTCCTGTTGTCAGTGTAGCTCTTTTGCCTATCTTGCGCCGCAACAAGCCTCTGCCTTATAAGCTGGATCTTATTTGAAGTCTCCTGCACTAACTCCGGACCAATCAACTGCCTATCACCAGTCTCCTCCCAGCACAAAGGAGATCTACAAGGCCGCCCATACAACGCCTCAAATAGAGCCATACCAATACTCACATGAAAACTGATGTTATATGCGAACTCCACAAGAGGTAAATGACGCTCCCAATCACCCTTCCAATCCAACACACATGCTCGCAACATATCCTCGAGCGTCTGGATAGTCCTTTCAGACTGTCCATCTATCTGAGGATGGAACTCCGAACTAAGCTTCAATTCGGAACCTAAAGCATCCTGAAGACCCTTCCACAGCCTCGAAGTAAATCTCGGATCTCGAGCCGAAATGATCGACTTCGGCACACCATGCAACCTAACAATGCTACTCACATACAGCGTAGCCAAACTCTCCACTGACTGCTTCTTCTTCATAGGCAAGAAATGAGCAGTCTTAGAGAATCTATCTACAATCACCCAAATCGAGTCATTGCCCCTCACTGATTTGGGCAAACCCGTTACAAAATCCATAGTGATAGCCTCCCATTTCCATACTGGGATCTCCATCTTCTGCATTAGACCAGATGGTCGCTGACGCTCGGCCTTCACTTGCTGTCATACTAAACACCTGGATACAAAATCCACCACATCCTTCTTCATGCCAGGCCACCAAAAAGATCTCTTCAAGTCCTGGTACATCTTAGTGTTTCCTAGATGAATAGAGAATCTCGACCTATGAGCTTCTGCTAGAACATGCTCACGAAAATCTACAATATCGAGAACACAGACTCGGTGATAAAACCTAATCACACTGTCTTCATCCCGAGCAATGCCTGCCTTGCCCACCAACTCCTGGAGTCTAGGGTCGGCTTTCTGTTGCTCAATCACCTCATCGAGCACAGTAGACCGAAAAAACAACTGGGCCATGAAAGCCTGACATAACTGTGGCTCTAACTCAATCATCGCACAAGCAGCATCCTCCAACATCTTCCAATCCTGCTGGAGTAAAGATCTCTTCCTGCTAAGAGCATCCACTACGACGTTCTCCTTCCCTGGATGATATTGAAGATCGAAGTCGTAGTCCTTGAGGAACTCAATCCATCTCCTTTGCCGCAGGTTTAACTCGTTTGGCAAAAAGAGATACCTCAAACTGTTGTGCTCGGTGAACACCTCAAATCTGACAACATAAAGATAGTGCCCCCAGATCTTTAGTGCACGAACCACTGCCGCAAGCTCCAAATCATGAGTCAGATAGTTACGCTCATGCTCCTTCAATTGACGAGAAGCATACACCACTACCCTTCCCTGCTGCATCAAAACCGAGCCTAAACCAATCCGAGATGCATCCATGTAGATGGCAAAACCCTCTACACCATTCGAAAAAATCAACACCGGTGCAGAAGTAAGCTTAGCCTTCAACAGTTGAAAGCTACTCTCATAATCCTCATACCAGACACACTTTACACCCTTCCTAGTTAGCTTAGTGAAAGGTGCGGCGATAGATGCAAATCCCTCAATAAATCACCGATAATAGCCTGCTAAACCACAGAAACTCCGAATCTCCGATGGAGTCCTAGGGATCTCCCAATCTAATACAGCCTGGACCTTTGCTGGATCAACTGCTACACTAGCACCAGAGATAACATGCCCAAGGAAATGAACCTCACGCATCCAGAAATTACAATTGCTGAACTTTGCATACAGCTTGTGCTCTCGGAGAACTTCTAACACTACCCTCAAATGTTGACGGTGTGTGGCCTCATCCAGAGAATAAACCAACACATCGTCGATAAACACTACAATAAAACTATCTAAATAAGGTCTAAACATCCTGTTCATGAGATCCATGAACGCTGCAAGGGTGTTGGTTAGACCAAAAGGAAGAACTAAAAACTCATAATGTCCATAACGAGTCCTAAAGGTTGTCTTGGACACATCCTCACTCCTAATCCTCAACTGATGATAGCCGGACCGCAAATCAATCTTAGAAAATACCGATGCATTCTGTAGCTGGTCAAATAGATCATCAATCCGCGGTAAGGGATACATGTTCTTCACAGTCACCTGGTTGAGCTTCCTACAATCAATGCACAACCTAAGTGAACCATCTTCTTCACAAATAATATAGGTGCACCCCAAGGAGATACACTAGGGCGAATAAATCCCTTATCCAGCAAATCCTGCAATTGCTTCCTTAACTCAGCTAATTCTGTAGGTGCCATCCGATATGGAGCCTTTGAGATAGGAGAGGTGCCTGGAAGCAACTCTATGGTAAACTCTATCTCCCTAATCGGTGGCAAACCAAACAAATCATCGGGAAAAACATCTGGAAACTCTTGCACTACATCAATCTCCTCAAGGGTAGGTGACTGATCAGCCTTCGGTACTAAGACCACGCTGGCAAAAAAAGCGTCACATCCCTTGTTCACCATCTTCATCGCCTTCATGGCGGAGATAACAAACCTTCCCGCTAAGTTCCTTGGCAATGGATGTGAAAACTCATCCTCACCAGGAATACGGAAAGTGATCTTCTTCCCACGACAATCTACTAAAGCATAGTGCTCCTCTAGCCAATGCAGACCAAGAATAGCTTCATAGTCCTTCATCTTTAGAAAATAGAAGCATCCATCTAAGACTCGGTCCTCAAAGCACACAGGTAAAGACAGAATACACTTCCTAGTCGATACCATTCCCGCTGGTGTGTGCACAGATAAAGGGACTCCTAACTCCTCAGCCTCTACACTAGACTCTACAGCTAACTGCCTAGCAAACCGCTCGGAAATGAACGAGTGAGTGGCACCCGTATCAAATAAAACCCGAGCGTGCACACCCATGAAAAGAACCATACCTTCCGTGAAATTTTCTGCTTGCTCTACGTCCTCACGCGCCAATGCAAACACTCGAGCTTGGGCTCGAGGCCTTCCTAGTCTTCCTATAGCTGGCGCTACTGCTGCTAACGCTACTGGGGCTGGCGCTCCACGCTGGACTCCCTGCTGAGGCCTGGGATAGTCCCTGATCTGATGCTCGCAGCTCCCGCACTTCAAGCACTTGCCTGCTAACTTCCAGCACTCCGTACCACCATGTGTTCTTCCACAGTGAGGACACTCCTTCTTGCCACTGGGTCTGATGTCGGGGGATCATGGAGCAACTGCTTGCTGGCTGCTCCCCGCCACGGGATGCTGCTCAACAGCAACATCCTCAAATCTGGTGCGAAGCAAAGAAGCCCACCACACATCGGCTCTCTCTAGCAAGAAACCACTCTATAAGCACCAATCTAAACAGATCTAACTTAACATAAATACTTGCATATATAACTAACAAATACCTGTAACATATAGGTGGTCAAGCTCACTTTATCATCATCGGCACACCTAATAGCTCGGAAGATCTTTTCAATCTCCCTCATCCAGCTCTCTACTAGCAATGGCTGACTCTCCCCCTTAAAAGAGGGTGGAACCATCCTCTTGAATCGCTATATGATGGAAGGACCAGCATGGCCATGCTCTTGGGGAACTGGAGCTGGAGCCTGAGCCTGCTACAACAAACAACATAATCAACATATAAGCAATATAGCAATCATACATTTAATAAAAACATACTACTACTATCTAATATTTCTAACGTGAGACTCCAGCTGAGCCTGGAGTGCAGCTTGGGTATGTGCCTGAGTTTGCATAGCCTGCACCAGGCCTTGCATGAACACCCCATAATCTATAGGTGGTGGTGGAGGAAGAACTGTAGGACCCTGAGGTGCTGGGGCCTGCTACTCTCCCCTATCCTATCTCCTCTACTCATCATCACGAGCAGGAGCACCATGCCTACCACGAGAAGCCATAGCCTATAAAAGAAATTAATCTTAGTTAGAAACTAAGTTACTTAGTTCTTATCCTTTTCTTAACTATCTTTCATTCATTAATAGTGTTTTCTACCAATCCACGTCGGTTAGACTTAGCATAATGTGAAGATGATGGTATATTCATGTATAATCTCAACCTTGGGCTCTGATACCAATCTCTGTAAAGATCCTCCTTATACCAGTACGATTATACTAATCCACGTCGGTATAACGAACGCCGTCACAGTGGGACATTGACCCAACACTAACATTAGATTGAGATGTACACAAATATCACAAGAGTACAGCGGAAAATAAACAACAATTCTTATTCCATCATCCTCATTATATCCACATTCTATGTAGCAATAAAAGAAACTAAAGTCCACATTAATACAACTCCAACATAATTTACATTGTCTATATGAAATACATCATTTATTGATTACATACTTATGAAAATGAAGTACAATATAGAATGTCCACAACAATAGCTACTCCTCCCTCTCGGAGTCGCTTCTAGCTATCTCCTCCTCAGAAATGGGGACACCAGACACACATGTACGCCGAAGCAAGCATGAGTCTAAAGAGACCCAGCAAGCAATTTATGAACAACACCCTTACACATATCATATGCACATGCTGAATTTTAAAGATAAGAAGTAACACATGTTGCATGCTTCATACAATCTAAACTACTATACATGAAAAGACTTATAGCAATATAACACATGATACATGCTTGTAACATTAAACATCATAACACAATAATCCTACAGATGCTTTCTACACATAACATATAACATGATTTACAATTCAACCATTATCTCTATCATGGAACAATTCTACCAATTTAGAACATGGAATTAAGTATGAGGTAAATAGCATATCTAGCTTGAATTCTAATCATTTTCTCATGCATTTATGACATTTATACTGACATTTCACTTGCTGTTTTGACTAAACAAAATCACGTAGATTGACAATTGTTCACATACTAACTCATTCACATAACAAATTCACATGCTCATTTACACATTGCACATTTCACAAGTTCAATTACACATATTCACATTTTACACTTAGTTGCCGTGACACATAGTCCTAACCACCACTAGAAGGACACACATGACATATACACATATCCATCACCTAGGCAACACAGTGATAGATCTTGGTTAACTGCGCAGAACCGAAAGAAGCACTCTCTACCCTAACCAGTGGCACTTGTCCACCTCCAGGATTTCATCATAATTGCCCATAGGATATCACACACATTGAACCTTCTTGTAGGGACTTTACTACGGTATGGTTCAACAACCCTCTATGGTAGCAGTGTCACTAACGACACATATTATCACAATTCACATTAATTACATGGCTTACACATTTCTCATGCACCATTTAACACAATTGCATTCATTTTTACACAATTACACATGCTTCAATTTTACCTAACATGATGCTACTGTTTACAGTGTTAAATAACTCATATTACAGTTCTAATCATGCTGTTAATCATTGCATCATACAAAATTAAATTTAATATGCCTAACATGGCTAATTTTCATTGCTACATCAGTAACTATACCTACTGTCATTCAAACAGGACAAACATTTTATCACATGTTCCAAATAGATAATACCTCATATGCTCAATTTTTCAGATTTTTTGGACTTGTAAATTAAATATAACAATTAAAACATATTACAGGTACATTTATCACTAATTTCACTTAAGTAGAATTCAAAGTATAACAGTCATACCCAACATTGTCCATACCTAGAGACAGTCATTATAGGATTGCAGAAAATTTATTAAACCCTAACACATCATGGATCCAATTTATCATGAATTATCAAGATCAGATCATGCTTATTGTTCTATTATAGAAATTCTAATAAATAATACAATTTACAAAATTTCAACCCATCCACATGGCATGATCTACTGAATGTATCTAACTAAACATAACTCTCATTGCATGCACAGACAATCATAAGTCCAAAAATCACAGGGTATAGATCAAAACTACATTTCTGCAAACTTGAAGAACTTGGCGGCACAGATGTTGCCGCCAACATGGGTTAACGGCACCATAGGTTTTCACCAACCAGGGATCTTAACGGCAGCAAATGTTGCCGTTAAGTTCCTGTCTGCAGAAGTGCAGATAGAACGCACAAAACATGGTGAATGGGGGTTCCAGGACATGAGGAAATATTCGGTAAAAATACATAGGACCTACTAGACATGGATAGAGATGATACATCCTAATTGGGTTTAGGTCGATGTAGCTTGCACACCGGAGTCTGGGAAGCCTCCTCAAGGTTCAGAACTCTTTCCAGTCGATGTAGATCGCTAGAAGACGCACCACAACGCCAGATCCACGCCTCCAAAGATCGGTTTTTGCACATACAGTTCTAGGGTTTTGAAAAGAGCCAAAAGGTATCTAATCCGGCCAAGAGGGGTGTTTTTATAGAGCCAAGGGGTTTGGGTATGCGCTTAGGTAGGAATCCTACCGTTGGATGGAGGTTTCCAAATCAAGAACCGAAGAAAACGCGGCCGTTTCCAGATTTGAAACCACACAAATTCTGGGAAATAGACGTCCACATTCCTGGCCGTCTACTGGGAATTGGCGTCCATTGATCTGGACGTCGACTCCTTGTAAATGTTCACTCATGTTGACGTCCATTGGCCTCTCAGCCACAACACAAAAATGACTAGAAATACACATTCATCATATACATATACATGCAATGTAAGGTATAACTTAACACCATCTATACAATATGAAGAAAACAATATGTTCATAATTAAATAAGCATATATATTTACATGTACAACATTATTTAATTATAATATGTACAGAAATAAATATACGTATTTATACATATACATATTTACACATAGCTACATACACATCATCTACACGTCACATGACCAAAATCTAAATAAAAGAGCAAAATTCGAGGGCCTTACAGATCTGCTCCTTGCTTCCCTTTGATTTTAGTTAGTAGATCGAACTGTATTTTGATATTCGATATCATCACTTGTTTCTCCTTCTTTCCCATGTCTAAATTCAGACTTGCAAACTGTTCTAGCAACTTCCATTCTCCCAACATCATATTGGCTAGCAAGGCTCCTAGCTGTCTACTTAGAGCTTTTGCCCCTACATTGGCTTTTCCTGGGTGGTATTGAATGGAAAAGTCAAAGTTCTTGAGGTATTCTAACCACCTTCTTTGCCTCATTTGAGTTCCTTCTGTGAGAATAGATATTTCAAGCTCTTGTGGTCAGAAAAGACTTTAAATTGTTCCCCACAAATGTAACACCTCCATATTTTTAGGGAGAACACTACGACTGCTAATTCCTAGTCATGTACGGGATAATTTACTTCGTGGGTCTTCAATTGTCTTGAGGCATATGCTATTACCCTTCCTTGTTGCACTAGGACACATCCTAGGCCTATTCCAGAAGCATCTGAATGGATTTCAAATCCTCCCTCCTCAGTGGGTAAGGTGAGGATAGGAGCAGAAGTCAGACACTTCTTCAAGTTATTAAAGCTCTCTTCACACTTATCAGTCCACACAAATGGATTTTCCTTGCGGGTCAGCTTGGTTAATGGCATTGCGGTCTTTGAAAAGTTCTTTTTGAATCTTCTGTAATAACCTGCAAATCTCAGAAAGCTTCTGATCTCTGTGACACTTGTCGGTCTTTCCCACTTCAGTACTGCCTCTACCTTTGATGGATCAACAGCGATACCATCCTTAGTTACTACATGCCCCAAAAAGGATACTTCCTCTAGCCAAAATTCACACTTACTCAGCTTGTCGTACAATTTGTTATCCCTCAAAATTTGTAATGCAATCCTCAAATGTTCCTCATGCTCTTCTTTTGTTTAGGAATAGATCAATATATCATCAATAAATACCACCATAAATTTATCGAGGTAGGGGTGATAAATACTACATGAAAACTGCAGGAGCATTTGTTAGACCAAAAGGCATAACAATGAATTTATAATGCCCGTACTTGCTTCGGAAGGCTGTCTTGTGTATATCTTCTCCTTTGATCCTCAACTGATGATAGCCGGATCTGAGATCTATCTTAGAGAAATATTTAGCTCCAGACAGTTGATCAAATAATTCATCAATCTTTGGCAGGGGAAATTTGTTCTTGATTGTTAGTTGATTCAGTTGCTTGTAGTCTTTGCACAACCTCATCGACCCATCCTTCTTCTTGACAAAGAGTACAGGTGCACCCCATGGTGATGTGCTTGGATGAATAAACCCTTTCTCTAGCAGTTCCATCAGTTGCTCTTTAATTCCTTTAATTCCTCGTGGGACATTTTATAAGGTGCCCTAGATACTGGTGCTGCTCCAGGGATCAACTCAATAGTGAAGTCGACCTCTCGCTCAGGAGGAATACCTGACAGGTTTTCGGGAAATACATCTGTGTACTCGCTGACAATAGGGATGTTCTCAATCTTGACTTCCTTTTTTGTGGTGACAACTGCGACTAGAAAGGCTATACAACCTTTCCTTATCATCCTCTTAGCTTGTAGTGCAAAGATGAGGTACAGTTTCCTGCAGTTTCTATCTCCCGAGAAAACTAGCTTCGGACGTTGACTAAATGTTACCTGGATTTTCTTATAGTTGACACTAGCCCCATGTTCAGACAACCAGTCTGCTCCTAGTATCACATCATAACCCTCCATGTCCATGCATGTTAAATTTGCAGGTAGATTTTGAATTTCAATCAACGCCTCACTAGATGGTAAATGGTTTCTAAGTTTGGTGCCAGGACCAATAGGGGTTGACATGACTATTCCAGATTTCATTGGGATGGGTTTTACAGGTAAGGTATCAGAAAATGTTTGGGATATGAAGGAATGAGTAGCTCCTGTATCAAATAGAACAAATGCAGAACGAGATAAAATTGTAAGTGTACCTTCAACCACACCACCTTCCTCTGATGTAGTTGGTTCTTGCAACCCCTGCAGCCTACCTTGGCGTTTCTGTCCTCCCTTAGGTGTTGCCGATGTCTGATTCATCATACGCGGATAGTTAGAGATCTTGTGACTCTGACTTCCGCAGCGCATGCACCTCCCAGTTCTTTCCAGCAGTCTTCGGACTTGTGACTAGTCTTGTCACAGTGTTTGCTTGGCTCCCGATTGACGGGGGCTTGTTGATAACCTCCATCCTTGTACTTCTTCACTGGCTGGTTCCTTGCTTGACCATTAGGCCTCTTTGTTCCGACCACAGCTGGTGGCTTTTTGGATACCGATCCCTGCTCCCTCGTCAGCATACTGTTTTTGATGTTTTCAGTAATAGCTAGAGAGTCCTCCAGTAGGAGTGCCTTTCTTACCATCTCCGGATAGGTTTGCAAATCCATCGCTCCCAGTTGTGTGATGTACTGGGGCCTCAGACAGCTCATAAATCTCTTGGCCTTCAACCGCTCGGTCTGGGCCAAGTGTGGGGCATAACGAGCCAGCTTAAAGAACTAGGCCTCATATTCATCTACGGACATACTTCGTTGCTTTAGGTTGGCAAACTCCGCCGCTTTCCTCTCTTGTACTCGGTCTGAGAAGTACTTGGTGTTGAAGTACTCCTTGAACTGTGCCCAAATTGCCCGGACATCTCCTAGTGTAGCCTCAATTGACTCCCACCAGGTACGTGCTTCTCTCTCTAGCTGATAAGTAGCTAGAGTAACCTTGTTCTCTTCTGTACATCCCATCACGTGGAACGCACGCTCTATTTCCGTGAGCCAGTGCTTAGCCTCGTCCGCGTCAGTGCTACCCCCAAACTTGGGTGGGTTCATACTGCTAAAGTTTCTATTGAGGTCTCCCTGAGTTTTAGCTCTACTCTAAGTGTCCTATAACAGTGCCCGGGTCAGTGTGTTGATCGTCCTCTGCAAGTCCCTTTCACGTGCAGCGGCCATTGCAATCCTTCAAGATAACCACATTATGTTCATTAGATGTTAACTTTATCACAATTTAATTCTAACTAGATGACTTAGCCCATGTTTCTACCCCAGTCTCACTGTTGATTTTTGACAAGTCGACACATGAGATTTAGTTTTAACTAAGCCTATTAATTTCCTGTTTGCCTAGAACTTAAGGGAAACCCTAGTCTCTGATACCAACTGTCACGCCCCTACATTTAGCAACGGAAATAAATGTCGGGATGCGTGAACGATACGAGTATGAGTATTACAGTTGAGTAAGTCAGAGTAACAACTAAGTATAACACAAGACTTGAGACAATAATATTGCCAGCCAAATGCTCTTTATTTCATTTCCATCAAACTAATTTAAAACCTTACATAATTAGAGCCCAACATAGGGCCCGATATTGTATTTCAAGTACATGAGACATCAAAGGAAATATACCTATCTATTACAGACTCTTCCAACATTAATCATCTTGGCTGACTAACTATATAGACGAGTACAGTTGAACAGCTCATTACTTGTCCCCGGTCCCATCATTCTCCAATTCTTCATATTCATTACCTAAAAATATTAAGGAAAGCAGGTGTGAGCGCACTAGCACCCAGTAGGATTTACATCTCAAGGTGCGGGCATGCTTTACGTAATTAACATGTTAGCAGTGGCAATACTATCATGCAATACTCATGTCAATAACGATGGAAACTGTTTCAAGCTAATACATGTACGAGGATGGTTCGGTAACAATTCATGAAAATTCTCAGGTACAGAACGATTATCAGTGATAATGATGACAGTACGATCACTTGACATATACAGGAGATTCAATAGCATGTAGCATGTACAATGGATATCTCAAGTTGAATTCCGTAGAATTGTAATGGACAATGGCATATAGGGTTCATTAACGATGACATATACAATAGATTTGGCCATTTCACATATAACAGTTCAATCAATCAATCATTCAATAATAGTGTGGAAATTACCCAGGTTAATCTTGCATTCAATTAGGTGATTGCCAGAAACCTCAATGGATCATAAACTCTTGCGATTTATAAGTATTTCGGGTGCTCCTGCTAGGACCAGACTGCGTCCTATTTGCACAGGCATAGTTGTGAACTGAAGTTCCAATAGTTTCTAGTAATTCCATTCATTCATTTATCGCCAACATGATTTTCCAAACAATGGACAAGTATGAACTAAAGATCATGTCAATGAAGATAGAGAACATGGCAAGGGGACATGATCCAGATTAATTTCGACAGCATAACGACTTAATCTCATTAGTTCAATCTTTACATTTAATGGTTTGGTTTCAATGTTATCAAATCACTCTCATGAGAAGTAGATAAGAATAGAAGTGCAATCTATATTCTGGGGACTTCATTGGTACAACCAACTTGGTCTCCATGAGGGAATCCACAGAGTACGGAGATTTACGGAGGTCTTAAGAGAAAGGTCACTAGACTGCCGATATGGAATGACCGGCCGTGAGTTTCCAATCCCCCAAGAAAGGGCTGCCCATAAGTGCAATGTGATGTGTAGAGCGTGTCTCAATCCATAATCCATCAGTTTGAAACATGACGGAAAGCTTATAACAAACATGCATGACATGTATGCAATTCAATCTATCACATGGTTGTTGTTCTTTAAGCATATAATCACCTTTCAATTATGGGCAAGACAGAGTATGGACATACCATATATCAATCACATGAACAAATGGTACAAGAAATCAATCAATCATTAACACTTAGAATAGAAGTTCATATTCTTATGGTTTTCATGTAGGTTGATCACTTTTAGGCCATTGCATAACTATATGACATGAAGACATGCATAGGGTAGACTGAACAGCTCATTAAAACAGTCTCGGGTTGGCCTTTAAATCGTGACGGACACAGTCGTCGCACTTTAAAGGGCCATACATAGTCAAAACACGGTTCTGTACGAGATTACTAAATCACGACTGACCTTCTTGTCGCGTTGAAATCGCGATAGGTCATATGGTCGCCATTTTGGTCAGGAATCGATTACCGAATCGATTGCTAAACAAGAACGCGACGGTTCCACTTGTCGCATTCATAACGTGACAGGTCGATATGTCACGATAACCTTTGAATCCCGACATTATCCTACGTCGTGTTCAAGAGTTGACTTTATAATCCGAATATAAAAAAAGCACCAAAAGTTGGGCAGAAAAGAGTCCAAATCGCGACGGTCGGTGCTGTCGCGTTCAAGAAGGGCACTGAAACCCATGCGACGCACAGTTTCATGCGTCAGGTTGACTGGTCACACTTCAAATCACGATGGAATGATCAGTCGCCTTTTTCATAATCGTGACGTACATGAACGTCATGTTCATGCAACAAGAAATGCGACGTCTAGTGTCGTCGCGTTCTTGGATCTTGCCTGAAAACGTAGAAAAACATGACAATTCTTTATGATAGACTTATAACATGTAATCTAGCGATCTTTAGACAAAACTCTGAACATGAAAAGTGTCGAGGACATGAAGTAGAAGAGAACTACCATTTTGGTTTGACCCAATTTGACCTCGATTTGCATGAAACATACTAAGAACACAAAAAGCCCTAAACCTGCGCGACTCTTGGAAAACGCTTAATACGACTCACATGATCCATAAAAATTGGGGCAAATACATGCAAATGAAACTAGACTTGATGCTCTTTCCAATGGTATGTACAATGTTTACTTTAAGTCCGAGATCACCTACCTTTGTGTAGTTCTAAGAGATGTCAATGCACAGGTCGCAGCAGAGACAGTTGTGGAAGAAGCTCTAGTTCATGGTCGTTCTCCTTTCCTCCTGGTGCCCTAGCTCACCTCCGCACGACCCCAACTTGATGGTAAACCTTCTACGATGATTATTTATATGATTAAGGCTTATTCCATGTCCTAAAGAGACTAGGAAAGAGGGTTGCGGTTTTTGGCTTAGCCCCTTCCAAGTTTTGGGGATTCTCCTCCCAATTGGAGTAGGAATGCCATTAGGAAACCTTCCATCATGGATGGCTACGAATTTGGTTGCCATCCATGGCTAATTACTCTAGTTTTAGCCCTAATTTGCCCTTTCCTATTTTCTGCATAATTATGCTCACGAATTTTGGTGTTTAATGTTATTTGGTTTTGATCTTTAGCCCAAATAGAGTTGTCTTGGCCCAATATATTTTAAATGGTTGCTTCCTTTCTTTAGGAGTTTAACCATGACTTTTATTTTATTTCTATTCACCATTTTCATATATTGCTATTTTCCTATATTTTAAATCATTTAAATTTCCGGGCATTACAGCCAGACCGCTTAATTGAAGCTCTATGGGCTTACCGCACCTCTAGCTGAACTCCTACGGGGCAGGCCCCCTATGCTTTGACAAACGGATCAAATGTGGTACTCCCATATGAGATCTTTGTCCCTTCACTAAGAGTTCAATTAGATTCCGAACTTGACCTCGGTCAACGTCGGGAGGCTTTATTAGCACAACTTGAACTCTTAGACGAAAGGTGAATGATAGCGGCTGACCATGCACATGTTTATCATCAAAGAATTGCACGTTTTTACGCCAAAAAAGGTCCTTGAGAGAAAATTTGAAGTTGGTGAAATGGTCCTAAAATGCAAAGTCATTAAGGCACCAGGTCCTAGGAGTAAATTGTAGGAGAATTGGGAGGGTCCGTTCGTTGTCAAAGAAGTATACTAGGGGAATGCTTACAGGTTAGTGGATGCCGAGGGAGTTGCGTTGTCACATCTATGGAACGTAGTTTACCTCAAGAAGTTCTACCCTTATTCAGCTAGTCAGTCAATCAAGTTTGTTCGTTCATCACTTGTCAATGTTATGGGTTTGGAACTCTACTTTTTCACTTAACCATTAGCAAGCTAAGGTCTCTTCACACACCACACGATGTTGGAGTATTGGTCATTAGCTGGGAAATCATAAGTACACATGGATGTGTCTCAGGTCAATGTAACCTCTTCTCTCTTTTCATTCGGTCAAGTTTGGAAGAAGGGGCAGACTACAAGTAGGGGACCACCCATTCTCACCTGAAAGACAAAGTCACAACATATAGGGGCAATAAAAGAAATGCAAATGCAAAGGCCAATAACAAACCAAATATGAATGGAAAGGAAAAGCCAAAAGGTCAAAAAAGGGTAGCAAAAAGTACATACCCAGAAAAAGGCTGACCAAATCAAAGAGGTAGCAAATAGTACGTGCCTCCACCAAGGAATCAAGATGAAAAGTATCCATGAAAATAATTGAAAACTAAGTCTTTCAGTCTGAGATGTTGGTTTGGGAACAAAAAGTGGTTTGGACCGAATCCTTACATGACTTCCTATTTTACTTCTTCCAATTTCTCCCTCTTGGAGCAATTTGACCTTGTAAGACCTTCCACAGTGAAACATATAAAAAAGGCTATGGGCAGTCTCCAATGTCAACGATATCATGCACGATCCCCCCTTGCTTATGGCCTCTGTGACTAGGTGGAATATGAATACCCTATACCATGACTTGTGATGAACATGTGTCTTAGAGTGAAATAATGAAAAATCCAACAAAAAAAAAGAGAGAACAAAAGAAAAGAGAGTCTGTTGATGTGTATGTGTTTCTTCAAGAAAATGGTTCCACTATGTACATATTTCCCTTCTTATTTTTCAAACATAAAAAAAATTAAAAAATTAGAAAATCAAAATCCAAAAAAAATAGTTATATCATGTACATATGTTATCATATTTTCCTTTTTTTTTTTTAAACAGTGCATGTACATATTTCCCTTCAGTATTTTATTTTGCTCCTATCTTTAATTTAATTAGATTTAGCCCCTTGACCAGATCGCAAGAAAGATATATCTTTTAGGCAAGGGGCTAAAGACAGATCTACACTAACTTTTTTCCGTTAAGTGTTGTGGATGCAGTAACAAATTTAGCAAACCATTCAAAAACACATTAGATAGACAAAAGCACAAAAGTCCACTATAAAGGATCAAGTTATGTACATTGCATTACAGGGGCATACCCCTGGTGGTACATCTGGAGCCTCGCTCCTCACTCCTCCTCCTCTCTCCCTCGCTAGGCCTCTACCTACGCGAACTGCTCACCTCCTCCTCCTCTCTTTCGCGACGCCGGTGTAGGAGAGGTGGCCTCGTCACCGTCGACGCCTCTGGTCGTGGTCCTCCTCGTCCCATGGACGGGTCTCCCAAGCACAGGAGATCGTCTAGAGACATGTAGATCGACCCGGTCCTCGTTGGCATCTCTGGCTTTGCATGTTGTTGCTCCTCCTGGCGCTTCTTCAGCACTCGGTTCTTCAGGAACTCTAAATCCATGATAGCCTAGGCTCATGCCATCTCCACCTGGCCCTCCCTCTCCCTCACCTTAAGCAGGCGACCCTCTGTTCTTGTCAACTCTAGCCTCAGGCCCTCCATCTGTGCCTGCAAGGTCGCCCCAACTACCTGCCGCTGCATATAAATGACAAAATATGTCATTCTAAATTAACACATGTGCAAAAGGGTAGTGATTCGGTGTTTTACCTCCTCCTCAAACTCTTGGATCCTCGCCTATGCCTGGTTCAGAGCCTCCCGCAACCTGACCGCTAGATCCCTGGTGGGAGGCTGTGCGGACGAGCTCCCTCTTGTTTCTCGACTCACCCTCACCCTCACTAGCACTCCTCTCTCTGCAATCACATAGATTGGTCAGTCCACAAATCATAATCATTGTCATTCACAAGGATGAGTTGTGACTTACCAAGGACCGCGTCTCGATGCGGAGCCTCTCCATCTCCACCGCCTGCTCTGCCAGCCGCCCCTCCAACAGCGTCACCACCTCGGACTTGGGCATCTATCATTCACACTTACATGTCAAAACCACAATTCAAGAAACCAATGTCAATGCTAGGAGAGGTCACTCACCACACGCCGGTCTAGCTGGAGTCGCCTAGCGTAGTGTACCTAGTAGTCCGCCATGTACGCCGAGCTGTCATGGTGGTCAGTGCACTGCATGACCTGCTCCCCTCCACCCCTCCAGTAGGTGACGGTGTTGCCGTGCTCCTTGCCCCAATCTCTATTCTTGGCAAAGAAGCGTCAGAGGGAGTGTCCCTTTCTCCCTAGAGAGGGTACCTCTAAGGCCGGCTGGTGCCAGAGTACGCACTACCAACTCTAGGAAGAGGGGCTTATAGGTCCACATAGAGAGCAGTAGCATGTGGCGATCAAAGAGTGGACGACCTACCACCACGGCTAAGTGAGAAGCGTTTGCCTCCCCTTGGAAAGGGGTCCACACCACCTGCAAGAAAGGAAGAACACTAGTCAGTCAAGTAAAATCAAATCAAATAGCAAATGAAAGTAGGAGTGTAAGTTGAGGATTATACCTGATCATCGGGGAAGAGGTCATGTCGCACCCGCACATCCTCCACACACCGATTCGTCACCCTTGGATCGGGCGTCACCTCCCATCGGGCTATGAGGTGTACCATGGCCCGGCTCCCCTTTGTTTGTACCTCGTGTCCCAGGGGGAAGCAAGTGTAGCCCCAGATCTGCAAGACAAGTGAAATATGTCAGTCAGACACAATTTAAATCAATGATGAGCATCAAGGAATGTTGCATACCTGAAGAAAGGGGGTGAAGCCCCCGGTGCTTTAAGACCGCCACGAGCTGCTAGGAAGGAGAGAGAAAAAATGTCCTAGAACTGCGGCGCCCCATGCATACCGACCTGCCTACTCTAGGTCCCTCAGCAGCAGCAGGAACTTTCAGTTCATCTGGGATGACTGTGTTGTGAAGAGGAGACGTCCGAAGAGGTACATCACGAAAATCCGTACAGACTACTCCTCGCTCCATCCCTCCAACTGAATTGACGCCCGCAGTCCAGCGCCGAACTCCTCCATAGTCTCTAGAGCTCCCCTACTCACCCCTCTCAAGCCTACTACATCTGACAGAGCTCCTAATAGGATGCTCCGGATCAGCCTCCTCCGCCAGGCCACAAACTTCGATCCTCGTAACTCTACCACCTCATCGTGGTAATCTCTCCTATCCTGTCCAACCACCGCCTCTCCCTCAACCGTCAGTCTCGTTAGATATGCCACATCCTCCAATGTGGGTATGATGTGTCCCCAAGGCAAGATGAATGCCTTGCAAGCCTCATCCCACCTGTCCCCTCAGTGCCTCCAGGTAGGGGACATCTATGTGGAATGGCCGCACTGCCAGGAGGTGTCCAAACCCTATCTGCGCAACATGGGTTTGCCAGGACTCTGTCAGTGCCCTGTACCACACCTAGCATAGGTCCCAAATTACCCAACTCCTCATTCTGCCCTTTCCGTTCATAGAAACAAGCAAACTTAACCTCAAGATCGATTGCCGTTTAGAATAGGTTGATGGCATAGTGATTATCATTTGCAAAAACTTAACGTCAAGAGGTCTGCCGTTTACTCAGGGTTGACGTCCAGGGGTTGGCCGTTAAGTTCGTCAGTAGACGTCAAGGTTGTTGCCGTCAAGTTCATATTGACGGCATTGGCCTAGACATTTACATGAACTTGACATTTTCCTGATGGACCCGACGGCATCTCCCCTATTTCCCCCTCTTTCCCACTTTGTACATACACTCATTCACACATAGGAGGGAGGGGGTTTAGAGACTGTTTACATACCTTCGGCCATTGAGGGGCCCTCCGGGGTGCCTCCGCCTCTATCTCTTCTTCCCCTCTCCATCATCACCCGCCGATTCCTCCCCATCCGGCGCGCTACCGCTGGTCTATGTGGCCGCCTAAATCTTGTCCTCAAGGTTCTCTTCCGCCGAGGAGCCCATCATTTCCTCCTCTTCCTCCATCCGACGAGGGCGGTCTCGGAGGGCTTGCCTCTTCCCTCTCATCATCGTCAAGCATAGTCTAGTCCAGTCCAAGTACAAGAGAAGGAAGAGAGAAAAAGATCGGAAAGCTTGGTAGATTTGAGAGAGTGAGAGCAAGAGAGTGTGAAGAGAAGACGAAAGGGTGCTCTAGTGAACGGAAATGAGGTGATGAGGCATAGGAGAAGGCCTCGGGTAGGAAAAGCTGTGTTTTGAAGTTGACGGCAAGGATGTGGTCGTTTAGATTTTGTTGACTTCAAGGTATTGGTTGTTTAGATCTTGCTTCGAGGCACCTTGTCAGGCCACCGTACCACGGTTGACGACACGCTTTTGGACATCTACCTAGAGTTTAACATCCATCGATGTGGACGTCTTGGGTTCTGTCTAGAGGTTAACGCCATGCGTGGTTGACGTCTACCTGTTCTTGAAGTCCATTGATGTGGACGTCAACCCTTCGCACACAGAAAACCTCACAGAACACAGAAAGAGCACAATTCAAGGCATATAACACATTGGGCTTATGGCCAATCACTATTTATTCACTAAAGCTTTTGTGTTACACCTATGGAATGAGAAGAGTACATCATGTTGCTCTGCGAGCCATAATGAAATCACTTGAGATGGGACGAATGGTGTCAATATACTCCTCATAGGTCAGGATGTCCTTCCAATTCTCCTGCACTGCTTGTCCCACCTTCTGGCTAACGGTGTACTTCTCCCATGTCTTCCTGGCCTTCTTCATCAGCTTCTCATTCTTGCTTGAGATGATCATAGTAGCATAGTGAGATGAAGCTGGGATTCCCTGCGGTACTCCTAGTTGATGGTGGCATCGGTGTGGCTAGTACACCACCATCTAATTAGGGCTAGTCAACCACAAGTCTCTGTCCTCTCTCGTGCGAACTCTGAACTCAATGGTCCTCATGAACAGTGGTCTCACTATGAAATCCTCCACTGGGAAGTAGCTAAGGTACTCGCACCATGCATCTTTGCTCTTCAGGTGTGCTGTCACACACTTGATCTCATCTTCTGGCTCATACCATGCTCTGCTGCAATACACTGAACTCCGAAGGAAGATTCTGGAAGGGGTAGGTTGTTTCTCAGCATAATCAAACTTTAGATGAGCCTCCATCCATACCTAAAGCAGAGACAAGCTTCCACATGTGCGTCCTCCTAGGCTCATTGTAGTGAGGGAGCTGTAGAGGTATGGCAACACTGCAGGGGCAAGTGACTGCCCATGCCACAGCAGAGATACGATTCCCACGTGCTCATATAGAAGGAAATCACCACTGGTAGGGAATAAGAGTACACCGAAGAGACAGATTGTCAGTTCATGAGTCTCCCTCTCACCGCCTTTCTCCTTCACATGCTGGATCAACCACTAGGCCAGTCGGTCCAGGAAGATCCCATTCTTGTTTGTCATTCTCAGCACCTCCTTATTGTTCTGTACAATGTCTTCCAGAATATCTTCCAACGGGAGAAGAGTGGTCATAACATCATACTCCAAGCAGCGTTTCCAGTCAAGGAACAATTCTACCTCTTCTAGTAGCACGGTTGCCTAAAATCCTTGGAACACGAACGTATGCATGTGTGGGTGCCATCACTCCAAGAGTGCTCCTAGACCATCGAACCGCCACCACATATCCTTGATGTTCTTGGCTAGGACAACCATGAAACTTAGGTTCCACACTTCGATGTAGCTTCTCCTGTCAATTGTTAATGCGTTTACATGGTTAATTAACCAGGAGAAGGCTCGTACTTGGCCCTGACTTGGGAAGGCGGGCACATCCTACACATCCAAGAAGCACCATGAGAGGGAGGTTTGGAGCATTTTCAGCAAGAAAGGAAGCAAGAACGGACGTTACATACCTCTCCATTGGCCAATCGGGTGATCAAATGCCTCGGAACCTCGCTCAAAACACCTAGGTTCATGCTCGTTGACATTCCGTTTGATGAAGATGCTATGGAAACTTGCTACAGGTCATCCAGAAAGTGCTTGGTTTAGAAATAGGAGGGGAGGACGAAGGTTGAAGAAGGAAGAGTCCTAATGGCCTTCCAATTGCGATTTTTTCGGTTTTATCCATTGACAGGTTAAGATCAACATCGTTTGACGTCGGTGCACTCTTGACGGAAACATATGTGGACGTTTACTTTTGTAGACATCACACTATGTAGACGTTAACTGTGCATTGACAGCAATCGGGATTGACGTCAACCTGGTTAATTTTTAAAGCTTTCTCATCTATATGGCCATTATTTCTCATCTTGTGTTTCAAGCTCTTTTGCAGAATATTTAAGCACAGGTGATGCTTTGAATCTGGGAACACTCATGTGACCTTGAGTGTTGTACATGTATGTCTAACATAGGTTTAGTCACCAGAGGCAAATAACTTGGCGACTGGGAACCCAGAGTTCCCCTTTACTAAAACCCATGATGGGTTTGTCATCTCCTAGTTATTTGTTTGGCCTTAGAAATTTCCTCTGGTTCTAACTTGCATTTTAGATAGGAAACCCACACCAACATGAATTTAGGATTTCATTGCTAATATTCTCATCGGGCACATCACGAAGTTATCATTTTAGTCAACCAGTCTTATTGAGTTCACGTGAACCTCCCGCCAGTCATAAGCTTAATTCTGGATTTCTAGCCTTCTAAACAATGATTCTAGTTAGAATCTATGACGATCCTTTTAGAGTACAATCAATCCCTTGGTCTTCACAAGCCTCTGATTGAACAAACGTCCTGATTATGTCAGCGGGTCCCAACGGACTTCGGTGTGAGATTTCCCTGATTCAATCGTCATATTACGACTCCTTTGACTTGGATAACACCAGAAACCAGTCAAATTCCTACTTGGCAATGCCGGGAACCCTACCATTGGGTTGTAGTTGTAATTACATAGGTACATCACCCCCCTTTCCACACACTTGTCTCTCAGTCGATTCATTACTTGCTTCTAGCTTAACTCATTCGTGTGGGTTGCTAGAATTCTTTTCCTTGGGGATGACCCTTTTATCAAATCTCCGCGTCCTTTGTTTGCCGAGACACCAACCTTTCAGTCTGCTCCACTCCCTTGCAAGATCGGATGTCTCGGGGGGGCATTTGTAGATGCGAGATTGGCCCATTCCCGTGTGGTCCATGGCCCATTAAGACTTGTTTGAATCCATGTTGACTTGCCTCGGATCCCATGTTAACGTCAACATCTATTTCCATTTACCCCATATTGGCGGCACACTCCCTTGACGTATACTCAAGTTGACGTCGGCATGAGGTCGACGGCAGCATCGATTGACGTCAACCTGGGTTTGCCTGGTCTACGGAACTGTCCAAGAATCTTTCCTACTTGTGCCCCTACCTCGGGCATGCAACGCATGGGCCCATTCCCAACAGGCAAATGGGCCACCCTGGTACCCCCTTGACCCTGTAAAAATTTTATGTGGCCTCGTCTCATTGGCCTACACTTTCTACAAGGATTGCCCCTTGTACAAGTGTGTTTTCTCACACTTAGGTATCCTATGCTCCCTAGCTCCGCCCCACTGCCTATATATGAAGCTCCTTAGCCTTCTTAGGAGGGGGGGAGTGAAGTGTTACGAAAAAAACTGCTATAAGGAAATCTAGAAGGGGGGGGGGGGGTTGAATAGATTTCACTGAATTTAAAAATTCACTTGATTAGGATCTTAGTGAGTTTGAATTAAGAGTGAAATCTAGATATCAATGACAATTCTAAACAGATTAGACCAGTTAGATAATGAAATACTAACGAGCCTATCAAGCATCTAGCGCAAGAGACAAACAAACCACAAGGACAAGGAGATTTAGGGTGGTTCGGATTACACAACTATGTATCCTATATCCACCATCCACACACACACACAATGGTGGCTTATCTTGCTAGTTCAGAAAAGTCACAAGTCACCACACACACTCTGAGATGCAGAATTCTCAGATCTAACCATACACACATGAAATTGGGCACAAGGAATGCACCAATTTCACAAATCACACACAGTAGAGTAAGTTTAAGATGAGGAACCAGATTGAACAATTAAAACCCAAGTTGGAGATGACTGGTTCGAATGTCCCTGTTTCTGCTTCAAGAAGGAAGATCAACTCTTCTTCTCAAACTCCAGGAAGAAGACTCTGAGGATTGGAAATTATCCTTGAAATGGATCATCCAAGATGCATGAGCCTTTAATTCCCTCAGATCTGGAAGCACTTCACCGGATGGAGCCTTCTTCTAAAATCGCCTGGAAAACCTTGCAGACTTGAAGAGCATATTGGTGCTTTGCCAAAAGCCAAGTGGATAAGGGGCATTTATAGTCCCACGGGTACACAAAATATCTTGGGATCTGGGGGCACGAAAATTCCCGCTCAAAAAGCTCCTACAAAAAACATCCACGTGTCTCTACATCTTGGATTTGGCAAAAAGTTCGAAGTGTGTCGACACTTCAAACACATGTGTCGACACACCAGGCACGGCCACAAACTGAGCTTCTAGGACAGTGAGCTAGTATCGACACACAGGAAGACTATGTCGACACCACTGGTTGTTTCCTTCAGAACATGTTTCTGGGACAGTATGCTGATGTCGACACATAGGTGGGCTTTGTCGACACCACTGGACTTGTTTGATCTTTTCTTTGATCTACACATGGAAGAAACATTGTGAGATATAAATGAAATATGATAAACATGATTTCCACATATTTGTGAGTCATATTTAGGCATCATCAAAATAAGAGATCCAACAATCTCCCCTTTTTGATGATGGCAACTATGATTCATCAAACTAACTTGATTTTCTCACAAATGTGATTTTAAGAACATCCATTCACATTATTCCATGGCATATAAGAATCATAACAATGACATCTAAAATTTTCATCACTTCAATAACAATCATGTCATTCATTTGTCACATTCAAAAGGATCAAATATACAAGCATCCAACAACTAAAACATCCAGCAACCAAATGTGTAGCATCCATATTAAAATGTGTATTGTAGCCCAATAGCATCCATTACAAGATAAGCTTCTCCCCCTTTGACATCATCAAAACAAAATAAGAAACATCATGTAGATGGAGGCGGAGGAGGAGGAGGAAGTGGGAGTAAAATGCTCTCAAATGTCTTCATCCTGGCTTCTAGAGAACCCATGTTTGACCTTAGTTGAGCTTGCAAAGTAGATAGTCTGGAGTGTAAAAGATCTTCCATTCTCTGATGATTTTCATACATATTTTCCTGGAAGACACCAAACTATGAGCTGGATGTTGAGAAGCAGAAGATGAACTAGGAACTGTGCCATGCTGCCGGAAGTTACTGAAATCAGTTCAGAGATCTACTATCTCATGATCAATATGAGCAATGAGATTCTTCATTCTTTCCATTTCTTCAACAATATGAGCAAGGGATAGATGTGTCTTGGAAACTTGACTCACTACATCTTTACTGTCTTAATGCTTTGTTGAGTGTTATCCAAAATGGAAGACAGGATTCCTTGAAACTTAAGATGAAGATCTTGCATTTGATTACAAGCATCTCCTAAGGTGCCAATCAACCTATTGAACCGTCTAGTGGCATGTTCAGTTGCTTCTTGCTGTCTGACAAACTGTCCATTAATTGAATTTTCCAATCTTTGAATTCAAGTTCAAACCTATCAGACATTCTCTCATGGATGAATTGAGATTATCAAACTGAACTTGAAGAAATTTATATAGCTCAGGAGGAATAGAAGATCCACCAGAAGAGGTGGAAGCTGAGCTATGATAGTGATGGAAAAAATTGGAGGGACAAGCACATTTGAAGGAGGAGGAGATGCATGAGGTGTAGGTGGAACTAGTGTTTCATGCGGAACCTCAACCTAAACATATGGCTGTTCCACTGGATCAGCTTGAGGGGCATCAACCTCTAGAGCATTGTCTTCTGCTACATTATCTGCTTATGGCTCTGCCTCTACAACAGGCCCTCTTATCACTTGGTCACCCTCAACTCTAAATCTCATGAATTTTGTAAATGATGCAAACAGTAGATGTTGTTTTGAGGAATTTTCTTCACCTTTTCATTACGAAGGAGACTCCAAAATGTTTAAAGACAGCTGTGAGATGTGCAGCATATGGCAGGGATCTATGAAGATCTTTTCTAACTGTCTCAGATATGATTTGAGATATGATCAAATTCAAATTGACTTTAACATTCTTCTTCATGCAGTACATCACAAATCTTTGAATATCAGTCAGCCTATTTCTACCACGACCCGGAGGTGTGATAGTGGTGGTAAGTATGTGATGTACCAAGCGAAGAACTGGTGGAAAAGTATTGGTGTTAAATCTTGTAACATGAGTTTGTCTTGAGTCCTTCTTATCATATGGAAGACCAGTGAGAAGAGTGTAGGCCTCAAAAAGATTGAACTCATAGTTACAGTAATCCACACCATCATTTGGAAATTGAAATAATTCAGAAGCTAACTCAGGAGTAAAAAGAATAGAAAACCTTTGACCTCAGACCTGAAACCCTCTGAAGCATCGACCATGTTCAAATAAAATTCTTGAACCAAGCGAGGGTAGAAAACTCTGAACTCAGAAATGAACTTCAACCATCCTTGAAACTCAAAGAAAGTGATAAATTCTGGAAAGGCATCAGAAAAGCCCTGATCAGATAGATCCACTGCCCTAGGCTTGAGAATAGATCTCCCCTCGTTAGCAATCTAAGATGGGGTGACTACTGGAGTCCCAGATGAGTCAGAAGACTCAAAGGATGAATTTTCTTCATCAGAGTCACTTAAATCAGGGAGACGTTTTCTCCTAGGGTAGCGAGATGTCATGAGAGACTTGCCTTTACTCTGAGGAGACAGCCTTCCTCGCTTGGATGGAGTTCCGATGGAGAAGAAACACCCTTTCTCTTGGGCAGATCATGCCGAAACTTGCTCCTTCTTTCAGGTTGGGGCTCTTCAATGACAACTCCCTCTGCGACAGCCCTGGATTTGGCTCCTCTCTTGGGAGTTTGCTTGGGAGGCATGATGAAGGTAAATATAGGATGAGAAGGAGGTTTGATGGTTGGAAGAGAAAAACTGGAACGCGGGGGATTCGTTCCTTGAGAGTTGGAAGGAGGGATGAGTTCAAATGGAATGGGAATCTCAAGGTGGTAGGGTCGACCTGAGATATAGGGCATATAAAAAGGGTTTCGACACCACAAGAGAGAGGATAAGATGAACCCTCAGTTCATTTAACCTAAACAGGGACTGGCGGTCGAACCTAGTTGTGTCGACAAATCAGAGAGAGTGTGTCGACCTGACAGACTCTGATGTCGACACAGGAAGAGAGTGTGTCGACCAGATTTGGTAAGAATTTCGGAATTTTTTAGAACAAATGTGAAGGAAAGTCTTTGTTATGATGAAAAATATCAATCATTCAAGGATTTTTAATATGTTAAAGAAATCATTTCCAATTTCTCATCATAATTCCATTATAAATTCACTGGGTTGAAAGATATATGACCAAAATTGATCATTAAAAGTTCTGAAAACTGGGATGACAAATTGAATGACATAAAATATTCTATGCAGTCAATTGCAATCTTTTATACTTTACTAAACCAAAGTAATGCGATTTCTTCAGGATTAATACAAATTGTATTGAAATTAAACACTCTTAAAAGATTTGATTTATGATCAGTTGTTCATTTTGTTTGATTGAATTTTCTTTAACATTAAAGCAATGAGCATTCAAATGTAGTAAATCTTTTTCACTCAAGTACACATGTTTTTACACACCAGAGTTCTGGTTACTAAAGATTTACTAATTATCTTGCTTCAAGGGTGAATGAAAACCTTTTTAATGGAAATATATGTTTATTAGACGCCAATATTTCCAGTTACTCAGTTAACATTGGTTCTTATCATTTTGATTTAACCCCTTAGAACAGAGATAACAAAACCTCATGACATACATGGCTCTTCAATTTTTGTCAATGTGTGCAGTTTCTCAGTGTATATGCCATTGCTCTGTCAGAAAAACACTTTGTAAATGAACATTAAGACATTTGACACAACTTTACCCTTATCAATCTTAAAAAAAAGTGTAAAGTCAATACACAATTGACCATAATTCCATTAAGAAACCAAGTTACTTTAGAAGTTCAGAATATAAAGAGTGTTGACTGAAAGAATATGTTATAGCAATTAAGAGGTCAATCCTTGTTTTCTTCAGAATAGTTAATGAACATTTCATGTATTAGATATTTATCAACACACTGAATCAATTTTGGTTTGATGAGAGAAAATAGCAATGAAGTCTTTAGCTCCCCCTGAGTTATTGATCTCATCTATTTTTCATCAAAAGTAAAGAAAATCCTTCTTCAATGAAAGAATAGTTAAAATGATCAAATGAATTGGATGAAATTGAGATTGAAGAATTGAGGATTACAAGGATGAACATGTATTGACAAGATTCAATGAGAGATATACTCACAACTCAGAAATTTACAGAAGCTCACAAATTCTTAGCATTTATGATCAACCAAAATAGCTTGTTCTCAAAAGACTTCATGTACAATTTGATTCTCTTGAATCAATCCTCAGAACTTACCTTCGTTTCTCAAGTAGTAATGCTCCCCCTCAACATGTGCATCAATGAAGCATTCAACATTCAAACCATGCATACTGAATCTCAGCAGTCAATTTCAGCAAACAATCATTCAAGTACAAGCATGTTTCAAGAGAAAACATCCACAACACAGAAGTTTTTTTTTATTTAATTTCAAGAATCATTGATTCTTATACATGATAGATCATTGGTACTTGGCGGAGGATTTCCCTCAACACATAATGATAGTTTTCAAACAAGCATAACTTATTCATCCACTAATCACTATTTGATATACATCATAATCTTTGCATAAGAAATAAGTTGTTTTTCAGTTTTTATTCCATGTTGCATATTCCAAGTTCTCTTCTTAAAGATGTGAATCTTTCCTCAGCCAATGGTTTTGTAGGAATATCTGCAATTTGTTTTTCAGTAGGATGAATTCTAATTCAATGTTCTTGTTTCAACTTCATCCTAAGAAAGTGATGCCTAATTTCAATGTGTTTTGTTCTAGAGTGTTGAATTGGATTTTTGGAAAGATTAATTGGACTAGTATTGTCACACATGATAGATGAACATCCAATATCAATATGGTAGTCAAGTAGTTGACTTTTAATCCACAAAAATTGAGCTGCACAACTCCCTGCAGCAACATATTCTGCTTCTACAGTAGAGAGTGCAACTGAGTGTTGCTTTTTGGATGCCCATGTTATCATGTAATTTCTTAAGAATGGACAATATCCACTAGTACATTTCTATCAAGCTTACACCCGTATAACCAGCATCAGAATATGAAATCAAATCAGCATGACATCCAACTGGATACCATAAACCCAAATCACAAGTCTCACAGAGGCATCTAAAATTCTCTTAACTGTAAGCAAGTGACTTTCCTTTGGATTAGACTGAAATCTAGCACAAAGACACACACTAAATTGAATATATGGCCTACTTGCAGTAAAATACAAGAGAGATCTAATCATACCTCTGTATTGCTTTGCATCAACCAATTTACCTTTTTCATCTTTGTCCAATATTGATGCTTGTACACATGGGAGTAGTTGCTGGTTTGGCTAGTTCAAAATGGAATCTTTTGAGTAATTCTTTGACATATTTGGCTTGATTAATAAAGAATCCATCCTCAAGTTGTTTAACCTACAAACCAAGAAAAATTGTAATTCTCCCATCAAACTCATTTCAAATTCACTATGGTGTTTAGAAAATTCTTCACACAATGAAGGATTGGTGGAACCAAAAATGATATCATCCACATATACCTGAACTACAATGATATGATTGTGGACTGATTTTGTGAAAAGAGTTTGATCCACCTTACCTCTAGAGTAATTCTTACTAACCAGAAAACTGCTCAATCTGTCATACCATGCTCTTGGAGCCTGTTTCAAACCATAGAGACCTTTATGTAGTTTATAAACATGATTAGGTTTATCATGATCTTCAAATCCAAGAGGTTGAGCAACAAACACTTCCTCTTTAATGTAACAATTCAAAAAGACAGTTTTCACATCCATTTAAAACATTTGAAAATTTTGGAACATGCATATGCCATTAAATTCTCACTGCTTCTAACCTAGCTACTGGTGCAAAGGACTCCTCAAAATACACTCCAAATTCTTGATTATATCCTTTGGCAACCAATCTAGCTTATTTCTAACAATTTTTCCTTCTTCATTCAATTTATTCCTAAAAACCCATCTAGTTCCAATTATTGAGTTTTCAAAATTTCTGGGAACTAGACTCAAACATTATTCCTTTTGAATTGATTCAATTCAAGATGTATTGCTTCTACCCAAGAATTGTCTTTTAATGCTTCTTCAATGTTTTTGGGTTCTACTTGAGATATAAAAGCCATTTGATCATGTTTAATGATATTTCTGAAATGAGATCTAGTATGGACCTATCATTGACATTTCCTACAATATTCTCAAGTTGATGATCTTTTCAGTATTTGAAATTACCTCTTGTAGTTGTACTTACCTGTTCTGGTGTCGACCTCATGTTAGGTGGTGTCGACACATCCTCATGTTCATCAAGTACTTCATTCTCTAATGATTGATTTGATTCTATTGCAAGAATTTCAGCATCTTCTTCTTGGTTCCTACAGAAATCATGGTCATTAGATTTTCATAGTTTTCATCAAATATGACATGGAGAGTTTCCTCCATTATATGACCTTGAATTCTCACAATATCCCAGAAAAATGCCTACATCACTTTTCTTTTCAAACTTATCTATATCATGTTTATTATTGTTGTGAATGAAGACTTTACTTCCAAAGACTCTAAAATATGCAATGTGAGGCTTCTTACCTTTCAAGAGTTCATAGGAAGTTTTCTTGAGGATAGGTCTTACCATTACCCTGTTGAGAACATAACATGAAGTGTTGACAGCTTCTACCCAAAATTTTCTTAGAAGCTTACTTTCAATCAACAAGGTTCTGGCCATCTCCACCAATGTCCTATTCTTCCTTTCAACAATTCCATTTTGTTCAGGGGTTCTTGGAGAAGTAAATTTGTGATCAATTCCTTTATTCTTGCAAAAATAAAAAAACAAGTTATTGTCAAATTCTCCTCCATGATCAGTAAGAATGGAATGAATTTTATTTGTTTTTGCATTTTCAATATACCCAGGTAAATCTAGAGAAATCATCCACTATCACAAACAAAATCTATGTCCACTAAGACTGAGTGTCCTAGTATGACCAATAAGTCCATGTGCAACAATTCAATGGGTTGGAAGTAATTAAGGGTTCAAAAGATTTGAATGACTTCTAGTTTGTTTACCTTGGGCACAAGCAGCATATACAATTGCAATTTTCTTTTCTTCATTTTTGTAATCCATTTACAAGAGCATATATTAACAACTTATTCAGAACATTTTCACTAGCATGACCTAACCTTCTATGCCACAATTGAAATAGATCATGCTGGTTGGCAACAAGACAAAGATTTTAATGTTGATAATCATTCAAATCAACTAAGTAAACATTATTAATTCTTTGACCAAGAAATTTTATTTTTCCAGAATCCTTTCAACAATTCACATGATTCAAAATTAAAAATTACCTAAGGCCTTTGTCACAAAGTTGACTGATGCTTAGAAGATTGTGATCAAGGCCTTTTACAAGCAAAATATTCTCATAGAGCTTGAAGGATTTTACCAATTCTTCCTGTTCCAATGATTTGACATTTGTTCTTACCTCCAAACATCACTTATCCACCATCTTTTTCAGTCAGTATGGAGAATTTTTCCTTATCTCCAGTCATATGTCTTGAACAGCCACTATCAAGGTACCATTTGTCTTTCTTGTGGGCTATAAGACATTCCTACAAAGAGATTTAAAAGGAGAATTTTGGTACCCAAATTGCTTTGGGTCCCATCAGTTGTCTCAACTCAACAACAAGTTGTTTTGGAATCTAGATTTGTTTCATTTCCTTGAATTTATTCTTGATCTGCATTTTTCATTAGTATGACTAGATTTTTTACAGATTGTGCACATCATGATTCTTTTTGGTGTGAAATCATTATTCTTTTTTATGTAAGAGTTAGATCTAACTGAGAAATGTTTGTTGTTCTTTGGACATGAATTTGGTCTAACACTGGATTTCAAATTTTGTTGATTTTTGCCTTGAACTCTTTCATGTCTCACTTGAGTTTTGGAATTATTGAATTGATTTTTTTTTTTTTAGTTTTGAGTTTGTTTGTAGTTTTCTTTGATGATTTCTTCAGACTTGCTATAAGAAGTACTACCTTGAACAATGAAGTTATCAAAGTTTGCCCAATTTTCTTTTTGCTTTGAGATTGAAAACCTAAACCATGCTTGGTTGTGTTCATTGGAACTCCTAAAATAGCATCTAGGTTTGTTTACCTTTGACAAATTTTGACAATGTTCTTTCTTGTCATTTAGTTCTTTTTGGGCAATTTTCAGTTCCTCTTGTATTACTTCTTTTTCATTTCTAAGTTTTCATTTTCATCTATCAAGATTTATTTTTCTTTTTTAGTGGACTGACATCTTTCTTTGATGACTCAAGTTGTTCATTCAAATATTCTTGTTCCTTTTTCATGTTATTGATTTCATCATTCAACAATTTTATTTGCTCAGATTCTTGTGGGCCTTGCACTATGCTGTTAATTTCCTTTTCAATGTTTTATTTTCAGATTTTAGTTCACACAATTTTTCAAATAAAACAACATATGCTTCCTCCCAATCATCAATTGTAAAGTCTTCAAAGGAAGGACTTACCTCAGTGCTTTCTTCATGTCCAGCCATGAGACATGTTACTTCTTCCTCATGAGATTCACTTTCTTCTGCTCCTCATCATCATCTCATCCATGTAGCCAGCATTGCCCTTGTCTTCTTGAACATCTGATTCTTCAATTTTTTCTTTAGATCAGGACAGTCTCCTCTCATGTGTCTTGGTTTCTTGCACTCATAGAAAATGATATCAGTCTTTTATTGGTTTACAATTTTTTATTAAAATCACTTTTCTTTGAAACATCTTATTTTATGAAGAGTTTGAACTTACCTTTCCCTTTCTTGCTCAAGAACTTTTTGAATTACCTTGTCAATAAGGCCAATTCCTAATCATCATCTTCATCAGAAGAATCATCATCTTCATCAGATTGGTCAACAATAATTTTGAACTAGATGAAGCTTTTAAAGCAATAAGTTTCTTAGATGAAATCACAGATGCATTTCTTTTCAAATTGATTTCATATGTCATGAGTGAGCCAATTAACTCATCTAGTTGCATGGTTGACAGGTTTTTGAATCCTCAATTACTCTGGCCTTTGTGTGCCAAGCTGATGGAAGTGATCTAAGAACTTTCCTAACAAGATCAGTATTCGAATAATCTTTCTAGACCTCTAAGACCATTCACTAAAACCATGAATCTAGCGAACATCATCATTTTTCATTCTAAACATTTCATACTCTGAGACTAAGATACTTGCCTTGGTTTCTCTTACCTCAGAGGTTCCCTCATAGATGAGCTGGAGCTTGTCCCACATCTCCTTAGCATATTTGCACGAAGACACTCTTGAGTACTCCTTGGGATGGATGGCACACTGCATCATGTTCATAGCACTCCAGCTGAGTGTGGACTTCTTGATCTGATCCTTGTCCACAAACTTTCATCTTCAGGAAGTTCATCAAGTCCTTGTCGACAATCTTCCAGAGCTCATAGTCCTAAGCTCTCATGTCATGTCCCGAGAATTTCGCAGGGATATTAGTTCGAAGAATTCGAGTCGATATTTTGAGACGTGAACAGTCGGCAAATAAGCATCTAGCTAGCACGCACTAAATGTATAACAACATACATCATCACAGGGCCCAAATATTGAACTCAACTAATCTTTTATTCAATCTCAACTCATGTGTATTCCAAATGGATACTATTACAGGACTAAGACTCAATAAAAAGGAAAAGTACATGTATTCCTCACTTCCTACTACATGAATCTAACACTCAAAGCAAACTACTATAACTAGACTCATAGTTGGAACGCTCATCACTCGGACGCATTCCCATCCTCGACTTGCTCTTCCTCTTGAACTTCATAGTCACCTAGATTGGTAAAAGTAGGGGATGAGCAAACTAGCCCAGTAGGATTTATATCTCAATGTGCGGGCAATGATTAAGTGATTAACAATTTAGAACTAGGTAAGCACGATGAGTGTCATGATATGCATGTACGAATAAAACTCATTAAAACAAGATACATGTAACAAGCTAGAGAGAGTGATTATGATAGAACAAAATTATAAACAAGATGACAAGATAGAACTAGCAATAGATCACTTTGTACAAGCACGCGAGATTTCACTTGATGTCAAGAACGCAAGATATCACTAATTGCATTAAATGCAGGATGGCCATATCACGCAAGCAACAAGCAAGAATGTACGAGCACGATAATGTAACACTAATCCGGCACGTTGACACTAATGTACACCGAGAAAAGATCCATCAAGAATGTACACCAGGACACGTGTATGTGGTTATTGTATCTATCATTCAACAAGCAAGCAAGACTCCCAGCGCAGATGCAACGCCAGTAATCATTATACCCCATGGTTAACAGTATATTTATGACTCTCCGTCATTGGGGCTAGACTGGAGCCCTTGGACACACAACGTGCCCGGTCAGAAATCTCATGTAAAATTTTAAATGTAGATACCCACAGTCATTAATAATGGCCAATGAGAGTTTCAATAAGTAAGCATGTGCAATGTCATGTTCATGATGATGATGAGAACTAGTAATAAGTAATTGAACATGATTTCATGATAACAATGGTCAAGAGATAAATTTGGCAGCATAACGGTATGATTTATAATTAGTTCAAACTTTACTTAATGGCTTTAGGCTAGATTGTAAATCACACTCACGAGAACAATAAGAGAAAGGAAGTGCACGCTATCTCCATGGAACTTCAATGGTACAACCAACTCGCCGGCCATGTGGGAATCCATGGTCAGAGGAGATTTACGGAGGCCTTGGAGAAAAGGTCACTAGTCTACCGATTCGGAATGACCGTAGAGAGCTTCTAAATTCCCAAGAAAGGGCTGCCTAGATGTGCAAGTGTGTAGTGATGTACACGTCTCCATTCTCAATCCATCGGTCTCAAACTTGCGGAAGACACTTAACATGATGGCGTGCGATGACAATGCATTTAACTACAACATGGGTTTGCAAGATTTAAATATGATAATTATCATTTAATCAAGCTAGAACGATAACAAGAGTCAATCACAAGTTTCATGAATGATCATATAATTAAGAAAGCAATTAGAATATATTCATGTAATTAAGGCTTTTTAAATGGGTTAAACACTTTTAAGCCATTAAATAGACATCATGTAATGATCAGACCCAAGACATACAATTTACACATTTAAAATCATATTAACAGACCTTGGGTATAGCGGTAAGATTACAAAAAAAATCAGTGGGATTTCATGCGAAATACTGAGGTGGCGACGGACCCTTGTAAGGGTAGTGACAGGGTTAGATCAAATCGCGACAGTTCCTTGTAAGGATAGCGACAGGCTTGTCTGATCAGGCAGGCAGATCGCGACGGGTACATATGAAGAAGGCGACATGGCTGTCAGACCCAAAGGTCAGGTCACGATGGACACTTGTAAGGTAGTGACGGGTCGGGGACTGAACACGACACTGGGATGTGAAGAAAGCGATAGAGCTGTCAGATCAGGCAGCGAGATAGCGACTGGGAACTCGTCGTTTTCAGATCGCGACGGGTTTTCTGTCGCTACGAGACCTCAGAACATGGCCTATCAGGCCGTCGCGTTCGCAGGGTCTTCACCTGACTCCGACAGAGAAAGGACAGGTTCTTGGATTGCGGTCCAGAACTGCCCTATATTGACACAGGGTGTTTCAAAAATAGAGAACAAATTGTACAGTGCATGAAAAATAACGAAACCAATTTTAAACCAACCTAGACATGCAAGGGTACTTCCAGTAAATCAGAATTAGAATACAATGATGGTTTCGATAGGCTTTAATCAAGAAAACACAACGTAATACCAAGTGCAACGTGAAAACGTAGTTTTCATGCAGCAACCCTCTACCATGCTTATAACACTCTAACTAATGACATTTCGATAAAACGTTCAACACAAGACCTGACGAGGACTACTCGTAGACAAACTTTCATGTTTAGGGTTTGACCTAATTCGATCTCAAATCGCATGCAACAATAAAGAATGGGAAAAGCCTAACAGTGCGTGACTTTGAGAAAATGCTTATCATTCAAAATCTACTCATTGGAATTCAATGAAAATAGAGGGAAATGAAAGCTAACTTGATGTTCTACACATGGTATAGGATATGTTAAGATTTGCTCGAGAAAAACCTACCTTCTGGTTGAAGAAGTCTCGTTCTTTGAAAAGAAAACTCATGTTCAGACCACTTGCAGGAGAACGCTTAATACTCTGTGTATACTGCATGGAATTTGGGCATTCCACTTGGCTTAGAACGTAGACCCGACCCTCTTTGCAGGGTTATAAGCCTTGCACGATGGGATTTAGGTTTGGCCTACCTTAGCTCGACTCCAAGAAGGTGGTTTGTGCAGGTCGTAGCAGACAAACAGGGGAAGAAGATGAGCTTGGTATGCTTGATCTCCTACTCTCCAGCCACCAAGAGCTCCTCCACACGACCCCAGCAAGTTGTAAACTTGTCCCTAGGGTTTGGGTGAAGAGTATTTAAGTAACCAAGGTATTTAGGAGTCATATTGTAACTAGGAAAGAAGGGTTGCGGGATTGGCTTGTGTCTTTCCAAAATTTGAAGATCTCTCCCTCCATTAGAGAGTCTTAGCCATCAAGCAACCTCCATGGGTGGGTAGGCACGAATTTCGGTTGCAAGAGTGCAAGATCTCTCCCCAATTCAACTCTAATTGCCTCTTTTTAATTTCAGCTAATTTAAGCTACGAATTTCCATGCATTTTCTAGCTTCATTTGATTTTGGGTCATATGTGGTCCATTGGCCCAATTAAGATATTGGGTCATTAATATATAATGTTGGAAGTCTCTCCAACACTTTATTTAATTTTTGTTGCGTCGGATTTCCGTGTTAACGGTTTTCCGAGTTGTTTCCTATTTGGATAATCGGTCACAATAATTCTTAAACCTAGATCACATGATTTTTATTGATCCATTTTCTTGATGGGTTATTAGAGGATATTATTTGAAGTCAATTTATGATTTTTATTCTTAAGCCTAGCAACACACTTTAAACTTGGCTAATCTGATTTTTCTTGTCACAAATTTTTTTGTGAAACATTTAGTAATAACGTTTGGGGTTGATTTATATTTTCACAGAATTTTCGATATGTTTTAGCACATACGATAATGATACGTATGTTTTAAATACATTGATATTATGGAAATATTATTTTCATTATTTGAATTTTTATATAGTTAAAAATTTCCTGGGTGCTACATCTCAAGAACACTTGCATCTTTTTTCCAATAAGCATAATCAGATCCATCAAAAAAAGGAGACCTAATAACTGAATGACCCTCAGCAATAAACCCCTTGGTGTTTTCCATAGCAATAGACTCTTGATCGTTAGATCAAACACTTAATGTGCAATGAGAACCTGCTTTGATACCAAATGAAATGTTATGAAAAAACTGCTATAAGGAAATCTAGAAGGGGGGGGGGGGGTGGTTGAATAGATTTCACTAAATTTAAAAATTCACTTGATTAGGATCTTAGTGAGATTGAATTAAGAGTGAAATCTAGATATCAATGACAATTCTAAACAGATTAGACCAATGAATACTAACGAGCCTATCAAGCATCTAGCGCAAGAGACAAACAAACCACAAGGACAAGGAGATTTAGGGTGGTTCGGATTACACAACTGTTTATCCTACATCTACCATCCACACACACACACAATTGTGGCTTATTATGTTCAGAAAAATCACAAGTCACCACACACACTCTGAGATGTAGAATTCTCAGATCTAACCACACAACACGAAATTGGGCACAAGGATTGCACCAATTTCACAAATCACACACAGTAGAGTAAGTTTAAGATGATGAACCATATTGAACAATTAAAACCCAGGTTGGAGATGGCTGGTTTCGAATCTCTCTATTTCTCTTCAAGAAGGGAGATCAACTCTTCTTTTAAAACTCACGGTAGAAGACTCTGAGGATTGGAAATTCTCCTTGAAATGGATCATCCAAGATGCATGAGCCTTCAGTTCCCTCAGATCTGGAAGCACTTCACCGGATGGAGCCTTCTTCTGAAATCGCCTAGAAAACTCTGGAGACTTGAAGAGCAGATTGGTGCTTCACCAAAAGCAATGTGGATAAGGGGCATTATAGTCCCACGGGTCCACAAAATATCTTGCGATCTGGGGGCATGAAAATTCCCGCTCAAAAATCCCCTACCAAAAACATCCACGTGTCTCTGCATCTTGGATTGGCAAAAAAAGTTCGAAGTGTGTCGAAACTACACACATATGTGTCGACAAACCAAGCACTGGCCTCAAACTGGGCTTCTGGGACAGTGAGCTAGTGTCGACAAACAGGAGGACGTGTCGACACCACTGGTTGTTTCCTTCAGAACATGTTTCTGGGACAATATGCTTGTGTCGACACACAGGTGGGCTATGTCGACACCACTGGACTGTTTGATCTTTTCTTTGATCTACACATGGAAGAAACATTGTGAGATATAAATGAAATATGATAAACATGATTTACATATATTTATGAATCATATTTAGCATCATCAAAATAAGAGATCCAACAGGGAGAGGGGGATGCTGGATGAGCCTAAGCTTGATGCCTTGAGAGAAGAGAGAGAAAGAGCCTTTAAGTCTTGAGAGCTTCCCCCTTCATTCCTCTCTGCCTCTCACCACTTGGAGCGTCCATGAGACTTCACCATGAGCTGGAGGAGTCCACCAAGCAGCCACGAGCGTCCAGAAACGAGGATCATCTCCCTCTTCTCTTCTCTTTCCCTTCTTCCTTATTTAGTCTTGCATGCTAGTCACTCCTCACACACACACACCAAGCACGTAGTGCACACTCCACACACCTGAAAGGGGTTTTCCAAACCAAAAAGGAGGGAAGAAGGGTGGTCATAACACTTGGCCACACCTCTTCTCAAGCTCGCAACCAGTACGGGGCTAACCTTTGGGTCACTTCTCTTTATTTCAAAACATTTACTACACTTCATTACAGTCTTATAGAGTCTCTTCATCGCAGGAACACCTTCAGCAACACTACGGAGCTTCTTCCTTTTAGCCAGCCGAAGGGGAGAAATCTGGCATCCTACCATCAACGGCTCACGAGGCCATGTCGTCTGCACGATCTAAACACTTCCTTGGGCACAGGTAAGGCACTGGCGATCACATCCCGTTCATTTTATTGCTAGTTTCCTTGTTTCCTCTCTTCCTTCTTCGGTCAACTCGGTCAAACGAGGGTCAATGCGGAAAGAGGACGAAGACGGGATCAACATGCCAACGCACCACTCACCCATGAGAGAGCAACGTTTGGGGGATCAGAGACAGAAAAGCAAAACATCTACAGTAACGTCATGATTTTTTGGATCTATGTTTAATGGTTTTAGTGTGGTGCCCTTGACCAAGAGGTGGTCATTGAGCCTTGGTCGTGGTTTCCATGTGTTGTGTGGGCATTGTGGGCCTTAGCTCTCAGCTCATTTAGCCCACAGGTTCACAGGATGTGAACGTGATGGGGCATGTCATCGTGTTTTGAACGCGATGACTTACTATGTCGTGATTCACTGAACCGCCTCAATGACGCGTGGCATTTTGGGTTCCGTTTGTCGATGGCTAGGGTGGTCGCGTTTAATGTTAAGCGTGACGTCTGCTTACATCGTGATTTCGACGTGCATATGTTGCTCTATTTGGCCAAACAGAGCAGAGGAGATCTATCCGGTGAAAGGGAGGAGGGTGCTGTGGGGACTTTTCGGCGATCCGGCTTCCTGGTGCCTCGTGCGGCGCAAGTTCATGCGAGGATGGCGTCTGGAGTGTGGACGTGCCAGCGACGTGGAGTTTTAGCGTTCTTACGATCGTTTAAAGTTGTAGGGAGACTTCCCTTTGTTTAATTTGTCTTAAAGGGTTAAGGGGTAGAATCCATGTTAGGGTGGTGTGTGCTATGATATAGCTTCCTGTGTTATTTTTTTAATGGCCATGGAATGGGATTAAAATGTGTTTCTACTAGTTGAGAGGTGGGTTGGTCGTTGAGCTAGCTCATTGTCGCATTTGAAACGTGATGGGGTTCACCGTCACGTTCATGGTAGAACACGACGCAGTGAGACGTCACGTTCTATTTTTGATTGGAGTGTTGTGTTAGTTGGCATGAATGCGACCATTGTGTCGGTCGCGTTCATGGCTAGTATCGATGGTTGTTACAGGTTGGCTTTGTCGCGACATATAGCATCATCGTGATTCTTGTTTGACTGTCGGTTTGACCTTAAGGCGAGTATCAGGCCATTGTTATTCAATCGCTACACTGGGCCCTGTCACGTTTTGGTTATGGTCGCGTCCGGACAAGTTTTCGCGATTTGAAAGGCGACGCCGTATGTGTGTGTTTAGCTTCCGGTGTGTCTGCTTGTGGTGGCTGGCCAGTGAGGTTCCAGTGTGGTCCTAGCCTTGGTTATTTGGTGTTATTTAAAGTGTTTAAGTTGTTTAATGTTAGTAAAGCATGGTAGGGTTAAAGAGTTAGTGTATGACTAGTTAGGAATTATGTGATTATGTTACTGGTATTAAGTTAAGTGGTTAATGTTCATTGTAGTTTAATGTTGCTATGGAGGTCATGAGATGACCAATGACAGGCAAGGTTAATATGATAATGTGGTTTATGTATATGTAGGTTATGGTGACTTTGAGGTACATGGTGACCGGTGACGAGCTACTATGATGTTGGTGTATTGTGGATTATAAATAAAGGTGTATAAGTATGTATCGTGGTTTGGGTGTTTGCCGAGTTTGGTGGTCCGGGCGCTATGTTGCCCGGAGATTACTGGAATGCCTCTTTAGCGGGTACCCTAGGTTCTTTGTGAGCCAGGCACGTGTGTTTGTGTGCCGGGGAGTGTCCCAGTACAATGTGTACAATAGAGGTCTGTGTCATCTTCCTAGATACCCTCACTCTTGTGTTTGAGTTGTACGTTCAGCTGAGGGAAAGACGACAAGAGGCAGCGACTCGTGTTTGTGGGTGTGCGGTCGCTTGTAGCGCGCTGGTGGTTGGGGGACAGACACCAGTAGAAGACACTGGTCCCCAGCTTGTCCTGTGTTTTCAGTGCCTCACTTTAGGGAGCTCGGGCCGGAGTCCCTGAAGGTGCCAGCATGGGCCTGCAGTGGGTGTGGACTGCATGTGTGGTGTTGGTTGGTCCACAGTTCTTTGACTACCATTGTTTGTTTATGGAGCAGCAGTTGGACTTGTCGTCCTTGACTGCGAGACTGAGAGGGTTCTTGTGTTGTGTTGTCCGAGTGGATATTGGCGTCCTGAACCAGTAGCTTGTTATGTGTGGTGGCGTCGTTCTTTTCTGACTCGTGCTTTCCATTGGTTGTGATTTGCATGTAGGAAATCACGGTGAGGTTTTAACGTTGTGGTTTGCCTGGTGGTGGCATAGTTCTGATTTTGGTTCCGTAGTGGTACCTCGTGGTGGTAGGTACCTATACCCTTCGTGGGTAGCCTTTGTTGTGGTACATCGTATACCAGCCTTTTCAGGTATTGAGGTGAATTGTGTTTCGTGGAGATCATGTGGTGCGACCTTCCACCCTTTGTGATTTACCTTCTTTAGGTAAGATTTCGATTGTAGTTTAGTGTGTGCTGGATTGGCATGCTGTTATTAGTCCTATTACCCTGCATGGGTAGTTTGCCTGTGAGGCTGTAGCCTAGGCAATGTTTGCCTGTGAGGCTTGTGGCCTAGGCACTTCAGTTGTTGGACAGACTAGTAGTGTTGTGCTAGTCATGTTGTTTCCTCTTACTTTCGAGGATTGTGTTAGTTGGTGTGTTTATTTTAATTTCAGATTATTATGTAATGTGTGCATGTTGTGGTTTGGCTATCGGTGTTACCAGTTAGACGAGACCCTTTGGGTGTCAGGTCTCTTCGGTTCAGGTGTTGTCTTTGGGATGTCCTGTTGAGCTAGTGATGTTTGAGGCTTACTACTTATAGTTCTTTCCGGTGCTAGCAATGTGTGTGGCTCACAGTGTGTTGTGGCAGACTTGTACCGCCAGCAGTAGAGTTAGTTGTGTTGCGTGAGCTTGTGCTCCCTCACGGTATGCCCTAGGTAGTTGTACTTTTCTCTTGGACATGGAATAATGTATTGAGACAGTTGTACTTACTGGTATAAGGGTATGGGCACATATACCTTCTTGTGTCTTATACAGTTGTGGTTGTCTTTTATATTCGTACTGGACACTTGTGCACGTTATCCCTTGCAAGACTTTAGTCTGTTCGCGGGAGGCAGGTCTGGATATGCAGCCTTATTGGGCATAAGTATCCAGGGCCGTCACATATGGAACACACCCAAGAGGGACAAGGGGTTGAATTACGTGTTAAACTTTTAAAACTTTAACCAAATCACAAGATTGCAAACATAAATAAAGGAGGTAGAATAAAATAAGTGAATCACACAAAGAGGCCATGCACATTTTAATGAAGTTCCGTCAGCAAAGTGTTGTCATACAACACTTGGGTCTAACCACTAGAAACTGTAACAACATATACACATGCTAGACATCAAGGTTCTGGCTCACCATCCACAACCCACACATACAAGCACCCTTAATGAAGGGAGCAAATTCCATACTCAAAACTCTCAATTAAATAACAAGAATAAAATGTAGTGTTGAGGAAGAAATAGAAAATTTGAAAGATAATACTACAGATGAGTCCTCCAAGATGTTTTTTAGGTTTAGCCCAAAGGAGAGACTTTGTGTCATCATAGGGTATAAGAGTGGTTCATGAACTATTCTTCATCAAGATGCATAGGAACTTCTTGCAATCTCCTTCTTCCCTTTCATCATGTTTAAATGATGTTTTAATATGCTTGGGTGACCCAAGACATTCCACTCTTGGCATACCATCTTTTCCAAGACCCCAAGATTGAAACCTTTTCTAAAAATCCACTTTTGATATGCTAACATACCTTCCCTATTTGCCCATATCACAAATGTAGCGCAAGAGTGTCATTGCACCTTTGAAAAGTGAATCTACCAATTTTATGAAGCTGTAACTTTCCGCACATATTAATAATTTTTTATCTTCAAACTAGAATTCAATTTAATCATGCATCCAAAGTTTCCTTTCATATTCTTCCATGCATAGATTTATAATTTAGACAGATTTTAAATATTGGTCTACATATACATTTGGAAACTTGATTAGTCCAGCATAAATGAACTTTATCATCAAATTTTAGAGGGATCAACAATCTCCCTCTTTTTCATAATGACAAATGTCAAGCCTCGATGAGGGGAATTGAAGCGTGCAATTGTAGTCATCCAAATAATCAGAGCACAAATTAAAGAACAATGATAACTCATGTTTATTATTGATAAATTCAAATATCAACTCCATATTACAACTACTAATCATCAGAGCCAAACATAGGGCCTATTCCATAGGCTCAAAAAAAATAACTACTACAGACGCATCTAAGACAGCTCTAGGTCAATAGCTTCACGATTACTCAGACGCTCTTCACTCTTTCCCATCCCTTTCCAGTTCCACATCGTCACTATAGTAACCCAGGTTGGATTCGATATGAATGAGGTACTCACACACACACAAGAGTTGGGTATACATACAACAGTTGCTTCACAATCGATATGTGTTGGTCAACAATCGATCGGAAGGTCACCAATCGATATGAAGCATAAAACAATCGATATGGAACCATGTTCATAACATCAAGCATGAGTAATATTGTAGTAATTGATGTTTGCTTGAGCGAAATCAATATTATAGAGTCAATCGATGTGTAAGACAATTGATATGCATAACAACAATCGGTATTTAATGACCAATCGATGTTTAAGGATCAATCGATGTTTAAAGACCAATCGATGTTGGTCAGCAATCATTGTTTAATGACAAATCGATGTGGATCAGCAATCGATATGAAGTATAAAGACAATCAATATGTCAATTCGATTGCTAACTCTGACTGGTCAAGATACGACATCGGCAGTCGAAGTTGAACTTGTATATGACGAAGTTAGACTTCGGATATGACGAAACTAGCTTCGACTAATCATGACCACATCGTGCATGACGTAGTTGAACTTTCTATATGATGAAGTGGACTTCGTATATGACGAAGTTAAACTCGTATAAGACGAAGTTAGCTTCGACTGATCATGACCAAATCATGCATGACGAAGTTACCGATCAATACAAAACTAGAGAAAAAAGAATGATAGTGCAAGAATATTCTTAAATATTATTAAATAGATATAAGATAAACGTGAGTTTGGTTATCATTAAAATAAATGAATAAATTGTAGGAGTGGTTCAACATAGATGATAGATCCAATACGGTTATGGACCGATAGGTGGTCAAACATAAGGAAAATTGTGTTAAATCTATACCCATAATAAAAATGAGTCAGTTAAGTCTAAATATGGGAAGTGTGGACTTGTTCCCTAAAACTTATCAAATAGGAACAAACTTGAGAAGGAAATGACTCCTATGGGAGTTCTAGTCATGGTAGGACTCCTACCAAGAGGTTAGGAAAGTAGCTCTAGACATGGTAGGACTCCTACCAGGAGGTTAGGAAACTACAAACTCATAAATGAATCATTACAGCTCTATAAAATCATCGTAAGACCCCTATAGCCAACTCTCTTCGTTGCTGGACGTGGGAAGAGCTTCCAGGAGCAAGGGGACGAACTGGTAGCAAGGTGTCACATCCAAAAGCTTGGCAGTAAAAGAATTATTTGATCGTTGAGATGCAAACAGTCGACAAATAAGCCTCAAGCGAGCAATCACATATAACGCAACTAATTTGCGCTTATCATAAATCTCAAACTCTTTATTCAATTCCATAATAAAACTGGTACATGCTCCATTTCAATTTGAATTACAAGACTAAGACTCGATAAAAGGGAAAATTGCATACTATCCTCACTCTTAGTACATTATCTAGTACTCTCATTCTATAACTATAATACTACAATGCTAAGATAACACAATTCCAATACTAAGACTTGAGAGCACTCTTCACTCTTGTTCATTCCTAGTATAGTGTTGGTTCTCTACGTCTTCCATTCATGTTCTCCTAAAATGTTGGAATGTAGGTAATGACCACACTTGTCTAGTAGGATTTTCATCTTCTAGCAATGATATAAGTATTTAATAGATTAAAAGATAGAATATATGAACATGATATGTACTATGCAATTAAAACAACGATAATAACATGTGAACAGTGTATCATGCAGGATAGTAAGATCAAGAGATGTAATGATCAGTCTAGCAAGAAGGTTGTATTCAAGATTTCAAGATTGAGTGAACAATGATCCAGTAAGATGGTAACTTCTCGAGAATGAACAAGATAGTATGTATCAAGATGGCCATTTAACGAGCATGCTTGTAACAAGCATGTATCCTTCACAAGCAAGACAGTCAGTTGACGAGTCATTGACATGCACTAAGGATCTATGCCACCTTGGAATGCATGTCAGAACATGTATAATGTGGTGTATGTATCTAGAATTTTGACGCAAGTACTCCCTGCACAGATGCAATGCTAGTAATCATTATACCTCATGGTTAACATTATATTCTCTACTCTCTGTAGAGGGGGCTGGAATGGAGCCATTGGACACTTGTCATGCCCGATCTAGCATCTCAAGTAATTTAAATGTAGATATCCACAATCAAATATGGTCGTATTTCAAGAGTTCAATAATATCAAGATAGTTAAGGCAATAGTTAAGGAGTTCATTCCAACAACATAATGACGTGTTTTAAATTTAGTCCAATCACTTATTAGTCACTTGGTCTTATGTTCAATAAAGGTGTACTGCATAATCAAGATGAGAAAGAAAGATCTCATAAAAAATGTCAAGAAAAGAGAGATACATGCACACTAACTTTTGGGTACCTCAATGGTACAACTTGCTCATCAGCTATGTGGGAATCCAAGATCAGAATTGACATACAGAAGCCTTGTCCGATAGAAGGAATATTCGACGGAGTGTTCACCACAAACCAAGTAGGGGCATTCCTATTGTCATAGAGTGTATGAACATCGCGTGAGAATTGCTCAAGTGCATGTGTGTAAATCCGATTATGAAAATTGTAGTTATGGAAACTCCATTTATGCAAACTCTATTTTTGAAAAGTATCATGAGTGCTAAATCAAGAAATACTAATCATGCATGACCAATTTTAGCAAGTAGATATGTGTTTTAGCATGTTCGATAGGAAGGTAAGAAAGTGAATAATCCACAGGTAGAGAGCATGATCATTAATATAAGAGCAATTAAAAATCATGTGAACAAGTTTTAACTTTTATATGGGTTGATAAATGCATGTTCACATTATATACCATGAATAGGAACAAATCCGGCCAAGAAACGACAAAAATCGACGGAAACTAGGATGTATGCTCATCAGAAGGCAAATGTAGTCCCATCCCTTCCACTTCTATGGCAATAAATCACTTATTTATTTTAAAATATAACACATGAATATACTATCTTTAATCTCTTTGAATAAGGAATCCAACAAAAAAATAGAATTGAAATCCGATGTGAAACGCGATAAATCCGGGTGATATACGACAGACCATGCTGTCTGCCGACAGGAAAAGAAGAACGCAACCATCACATGGTCGCAACCTGGTTGCAACCATAAGGCTGTCCCCATTGGGATTTTGACGTGAAAAGGGTCATGTCACCTTCTGGTAGCGATGTGTCGACCTGGCGCGACCTTAGATGACTTTTGTGTTGCGTTTTCAAGTCAAAATCGACTGCGATTCGAACTAGGTTTGACCTACGAGTCTTTGAAAAATCCAAACTAATTGTGTGGTGATCCAATTCAGGTGAGACCACTTCTGTTAGTTAGAAGCCTTTCTAACAACCTACAGTAACAAGTAATTAGAAAATCATAGTTGTTTAATAGGGTAATAAGACATGTTGTGACTGTCAATATAAATCTAACATAGTTCTGATGTACGGGATAATACTCTCTGTACGTACAATTAAAAATGGTAATAAGGGTGGCATATGAAACTAGTCTCATAGTGAAACAAGTTTCATGTTGAGTGCTTGGTCAGAAAATGACTCAATATAAAGATATAGAATTCATAAGACACATCAAGGTTTAAATAGGACAACACAATGCTATGGTGATACTGAATTTAATTTGACGAAACAACAAGATAAAAATTAGATAAAATAGTATAATCATGATATAGAGTTATATATGCAAGCATGTACGAGTACAATTTGAGTTTGGCTGGAGACAACCTACCTTTGGGTTGAATAAAGATTCATTCTCCAGAAAATCCTAGTTTTGACTAGTTAGAGAAGGACGCCAAATTGTCATGATCTACTAGGTAGAAACTGGGAAAAATAGTACTAAACGAAACTAGACTTGAATATCTTTTTAGGGGTATATGGTTTGCTAGGTTTGGTTGAGGTTTTACTAACTTTTGGTGACAATCTTGGAAGCTCTTGCTTGTAGGTTGTAGATGGATATGAGCACGAAGTTGCTTCTTGCCCTACCTTCCTCTTGCGATTCCCAGCCTCCAGAGACTCCAAGCATGACCTTAGAAACCCTAGGGGTCGTCCCATGGGAGAGAGGGGGCTTATTTAAACGGCGATGGGTTTTAGTTTCCTAATTTGATTAGGAAACCCTTAAGCACGAATTTTGGTGTATCTTTCCTTTAATTGGAGATTTCTCTCTCCAATTCATAATGAGAGTCTTATGGGAACTTATCTTAGGTTGTAACCACCAATTTGGGCCTGATTTGAAGTCCAATAAGTGTCTATTGGGTGAGAATTAAACCTTTTATTCTCATTTAGTTAGAATTTATGAATTTCTGGTTAGTTTCCTATCTTGAATTTATTCATTGCCCAAGAGTCATCTCTTGGCCCCAAATTTCTTAATGGATGATGAGGGATTGATGTTGAGAGTCCATCATAATTTTTATTACATTTTTGGAATTATTTCTTTACGTGTGATAATAGATTTCTGACTTATTTCCTAATTATGGTAATAGGTCGCAATAATTCTTAAACATTGCACAAATTGTTTTTGTTAGCCCAAATTTCTTTGTGAGTCCTTGGAGAATATTATTTAAAGTCAAACCATGATTTTTATTTAATTTTCTGACTCATCTAAGTACATGTGATAATGATTTTCTAACTTATTTATGAATTACAATAGTAAGTCGCAAAAGGCTTTAAGCATGGATAATCAGATTTTTCATCACCTGATTCCCTTCATGAGTCATTTAGAAATATTATTTAGAGTTGAGTTATGATTTTATGAAATTTGTCGCTGTGTTTTTGTGTATATGATAATGGTGCATATGTCATTACTATTTTAAGATTATTAAACTATTATTTTTAATTATCCAAAATTTTAAACTACAAAAATTTATGGGTGCTACATCGTCCCCCACTTAAAAGAATTTTGTCCCCAAGTTCATACCAATTTCCAGGTGAACTTGGTAACCGTATTTTCGATTTGGTTCGAGATCCGATCTTCAATACATTCCCGCTCGTATCCACATTCTTGTACCCTTATTGTTATTTTCACTTATGGGTCGTTAATATTATTCATCTATATCCTTCCAGCTCTTCTTCTTTTGCGGTTAACAACACTCCATCTTAATTCACGTGATTAGCTTTGGTAAGACTACTAGGTTATTTTGAAATTTTCCCCTAGTCGTCTCCCCCACTTAAGAATATATTAGTAAGAAAGGTATCATAAGACATTTTAGAGGATTAGAAAAAGTAGCATCTTTTACCATCCTCCTTCTAGGGGTTCCGCCTGGATCACAACATTGAAACGCCCTTGTTGCTTGGGCACGACTTGGTTTCTCCCAGCCCGGTCTTCTACCATGGGATAGTTGGTAATGCGATGATCACGGCTTCCACAACGCAGGAAAGTGTCGGCCTTCTACCAGCATTCATTAATGTGGTGTTCTGGCTTGTTGCAAAATATGCAATTCTCCATGATCAGTTGCTCTTCCACCTTGATCTCCTTATTATTGCCAATGTCGTTTCCATTCGTCCTCTTATTACCTTTCCTGCCAGGGTGAACAGTCCCAGCAGTGTAGGGTGCTTCCTTCTTTACATAAATTGGCCTTACTACTTCTTTCCCTTTGAATCCTTCCAACTTTGATTGGGTATGTGACGACCCTCTTATACCGGTACAGTTATTCTAACCCACGTCGATATAGAGAGCGTTGCCACAGTGGGACATTTACCCAACACATTCAATAGGCTGAGACGTACACAAATATGAACACATAACAGCGGAATAAAAGAACTGAATGTAAATTTATTATTCCATCATCCACATTTATCCACAATCTATATAGTACAAGAAAGAACTAAAGTTCCCATAGCTGAAATTTAAATCAAATACATTGTCCACAACTTAAATACATGACGCCCTTTATTACATACTTATGAAAAAAGTACAAAAGTACAATTCTCCACGAAGGTCTCCTACTCACGCTCCGAGTCACTCCTGACTATCTCCTCAGAATAAGTAGGAATATCTGCACCTGTACGCCGAAGTAAAAGTGAGTCTAAAAGACTCAACAAGTAATTTCCATGCACATTACACATACATGTATCATATGGACATTTATCTTTGAAACAGAACAATTAATATAACAAGTATGAATTACACAATCTTTAAAACTTAAACATGACATCTTTACAAGTTAAGATACATGGTACATGTTTTGTGTTTCTTACGCAATAAAATAAACCTATCACATGCTTTCTACCAAATTTCTTTAACATGTTAACTCAAGTTATAATTTATTATATTCATGCTATGATATAAAAGCAAGGTAAGCACGGGTTTTACACATAATGGAAAAGATAATCCTAGCATGAATTCTATGAGCATTCTCACACACATGGCATACTTTTATACACATATAGCTTGCTGTTTTACATGAATTTAGCACATTCATAAAAAGATTCACATGCTCTCATGTTACTTTCACATATTCACAAGATCACTTACACATTTTACACATTCACATTTCACATATTCATACTCATATTTTTCTCTCATTTAAATGCCGTGACACATAGTCTAAACCACCTCTAGAAGGACACACACTTATCTCATCACACACATATCTATCATCTAGGCAACATAGTGATAGACCTTAGTTACTGCGCCGAACTGGGAGAAGCACTTTCCACCCTAACCAGTGGTACTTGTCCACCTCCAGGATTTTATCCCAATGCCCATGGGATCTCATACTCATATGAACCTTCCTGTAGGGACTTTACTATGGTACAGTTCCTCAGCCCTCTAAGGTAGTAGTGTCACCCATGGCACATTTACACATTTTTCCCATTTAAAACACACACACTTTTGTACACCTTTTAACACATTAACTCCATATTTACATACATGTACATGGTTTAGGTTACCTAACATGGTACTACTATTTACAGAGTTAAACAGTTACAATTTAATCATAAATCATACTGTAATTATCTAATTTATCACTAATTAATCTAAACATGCTTTAACTAGATATTTCAACACATAATAATTAAATCAGTACCTACTATTGTTCAATTCATATGAAAATTTAACCACAGACTGTTTATAGGTTAAACATCTGCATACATAATTTCACATTTTTCGGAGCCATACACAATTTATGATAATTAAAACATGCATTCTGCCTAATTTATGAAGTCATCAATTAAGCATGATACACAGTGCCATATACATATTTATCTATTCTAAAATTTGTAACCAAACAGTCATGATATTACATGCAATTTCTGAAGATTTATTTTACATCATACAATTTATTAGAGATTTAAAACTGATAAAGCATGCTCACTAATTTACAGTTTAGAAAATATAACTATTTACACAGATATCAAAAAATTTCCAAATTCTCATGGCATGGACTGATACCCATAAACATTGTACAGAAATTCTCTAACATCCAAATTCCACATCGATCACACAATCAGTAACTTTTAGGTTGGAAATCTTGTCTGACATACATTTCAGTAATTTTAGTAAATAGAATATTCAACGACAATTCTCAAAATTTCACAACATCACTCAAAGTATTACATAGTATATAAAATTTACAGTATATCCTCATGTGCAGAAATCCGAAAAATAAATTATAAAAGGGCAAACAGCACACTGTTCTTGCTTGAAGAACTCAGCGGCAAGGGTGTGGCCGCTTACTGGTTGATGACAACATAGGTGGCTGCTAACCTCGGATCTAACGGCAGCAAATGTTGCCGTTATGGTCCTATCTGCAGAAAACAGACAGAACTCGCCAAAAACAAAGAGAAAGGATTTAAAATCCGAACAATTGCCTAAGACCTACTAGACACATGTAGGAATAACGTGTAAGGGTTACTTGCCTTTAGAAAATCCACAATCAAAGATTTACGTCGGAGAAGCCCTCCTCGGCTTGAGCCAAAGAGTCCCCAAATCTCCCCCGATCCGGCTTCTGTGATGATCTTTGAAGTACGCCGGGGCTGGGAAGATGAACTTTGACGTTCCAAGAATCCACTAGATGCAATCACTCGCCGAAATCGCACCAGAATGGACGATCGAATCCACCAAAGTCAGGTTTTCGCACAAGAGTTTAGGGTTTTTCTCAAGAGAGTCAAAAGGGTTAGATTAGGCTGGAGATGGGTGTTTTATAAGGTTAGGGGTAAGAGACACGCTTAGGTAAGGTTTCCTGACCGTTGGGGGTCGGTTACCAAAACAAGAGGCTACATTTCCGGAGGCGTTTCCGGATCTGAAAACGCAACAGACCTGGGAGACTAACGTCAACATCACTGGCCGCCAATATGGAGTTGGCGTCTATCGATGTGGCCTCTGACTTTGGGTTGACGTCCACACATGTTGACGCCAATGGGTCTTTTGGCAAGAACTTAAAAACTGCAGAAAACCATATTCACTCAATGCATATACATGGAATATATAATGTATACATTAGAAAATGAATACCATTCATGCAATGTAAATGAATAATATATATATATCTATATATATATATATATATATATATATATATTTACAATAATACATCAAATAGTTTATTTATATACACACATATGCCTACACATACGAACATCCATTTCTCACACAATCAAACTCCTATATAAGAGAGAAATTCTAGGGCCTTACAGGGTATCCTGAACCAGTTGAGCCTGTTGGACCATCTCTATGTACGCATGAATGTTGAATGGTCCCTGCTTTTCTATAAACATGGGCCGCAGCCCATCCATAAACCTGTTTGCCTTTAGCTTTTTTGTGCCCACTAGATGTGTAGCATATTGGGCCAGACATGCAAACTGAGCCTCATACTCAGCCACGAACATTCCCCTCTATTTCAGTGACGTAAACTTGGCTGCTTTCTTATCCTGTATCCTCTCAGATAAGTACTTCTCCCGGAATATCTCTAAGAACTCATCCCATTCCAATCAACAATGTTGGGTAGATGGGATAATGTGGCCTTCCACCAAGATGTGACATCCTTATTCATTTGGAAAGTAGCCAGTAACACTTTCTCCCACTTCACACATTGTATTACTTGGAAGATTCTTTCCATATCTTCCAGCCAATTCTCCGCTTCATCCGGGTCAGGAGATCTAGAGAACGAGGTGGGTTTAGGCTACAGAAGCTATGATGCAAATCGCCAGCTCCATTCTGGGCTCTAGCTTGTACTACATTTTGTAGGGCTTGTGTAAGTCTTGCCATGATTTCATGCTTCGCTTATCACTGATTACGGGCCATTGCAAATGAATGAAGGTCCCTGTGAAAACAACAACCCATCATTGTCTTAGTTTATGAAGTACATGTTAGGATTGTTGTGTTTTATTTAGCATGTACTGTGAACCTATGAAATTAGTTCATCCCAAGCTCTACCCATACTCACTATTTGTCATATAAGAACCATTCATGACGTAAGTTGTTTGAGCATGCCCTAAACCTTGGACATAAAATCCTTCTTTGTTCTTAGGCTCTGATACCACTAAACTGTCATGTCCCAAAGCATGGCAACTGTAGACACCCGATTCTGGCCCATAAGTTGAACCACATTTTTTGTTCTCTTAATGAGCCCCAAGTTGGTTACTCACCTTGAGCCCATCTGTTAGCCATGTTTTGAGCCCATTAAAAACCCAACTTTCGGCTTGTCCCGTCCAATATCATTCTAATAGTCCTTGTGATTAAATCATGATTATTGTTCTAAATAATTGATCAATATTCCATGAATAATCGATCATCCTTAATGCGACGGGTCGTGGCATCGCGTTACTCAAATCGCGCCCTCCTTAGCCGTCGTGACAATCCATGCATATCTATTTACGTGCCTTTATAGTCGCGATCTCTCTGGCCGTCACGACTAGCCTTGTCGTGTCCCTACGACCCGTCGCGACATGATCTGCATGCGCTAGCCTCCGCAACCACCTCCACTTTATCCTCCTTTGGCCTTATCTTCATCTAAACAACCCCCCACAACCCCCAACCGCGATTTGAGGGTCCATCTCTCCTTGGAACCCTCCTAGGACTCTTCCCATATGGATTTACATGGCTTTTATCACCTTTTTCGGTCATTATCACTTAAGGATGGGATTTTCTCTCTCCTCTCTATATAAGTGGCACTCCACTTTCAGCAAAGGGTAGGAGCCCATTTTTGCCACGAAGTGCTGCTGAAATCTCTCCAGGACTTCCCCTTAGCTCGTAGCTCACCCATTTCCACTCATTTCCTCTCTATCCTCTTCATCAAGCCATGGCTTCTTCTTCAAATATGGAGCTTGGTGACTGAGGAGGCGGATCCCAAGGTTTTCCAAGGCTGTTGCTTGACCATAGACTTTACTCCACGACTAGGGAGTCGCCCCATTTGGGCTCCTTCTTCCTTTCCTCTTCTCATTTCTCTTTTCATGCATGTTATTATTTTATTTTAGATAGGAACACATTTCGCTTGCTTTCCTATGTTTTTATACAACCCAAGGGGTTTAAAAATCACCCCCAGGTTCGTTCCCTCCTTGTTTCATCTTTCTCATTTCATTTTGGATGGTTACTTCACTTAAATAAGTTCTAATAGGGTTTTTTTTGTTGTTTCCGTTGTTTTGGCAGACACTTAAGCAAGGATAGGAGAGGAGCTCTTGCTCTCTAGCCAGCTGGAGGGCAGGAAGGAGGTCCCTTCAACATTCTCCCGCACTATAGAGAACGCGTCGGCCACTTGCGTCGCAACATCAAGGACGCCCCTGTAACGTAGAGCGTTTTTTCGGATCTTTGTGGATCGTTGTTTAATGGTAGTTCAGATCCGCGTTTATAGGTTTTGGTATGGTGCTCATGGCCAATATGGGGTCATTGGTCCTTGGTTGTGGTTTCCGCGTGTTGTGTGGGGCTTTGTGGGCCGACGGGTTAGGCCCGTAGTGCCCGTTGGTTCACTGGATGTGAACGCGATGGGGGTATAGGTCGCGTTCTGAACGCGACGGCAGTGGGGGTCGCATTCTGGTTGCCGCCGCTGGGGTCGACGTCTGCATGTGCACCGCGTCTCGCGCCTGGAGTGGGGTTTGCTGACGTCGGGAATGGGAAGGCGACGCCTCAGTCCGTCGCGACAAAGTAGCGACGGGGAGGTACGTCGCGATCCCAATCACTGTGCGGTTTTTAAGCAGGCTGGCCGAATAGAGCTTTCACAAGCTCTGCTCGACCAGGGAAGGAGTTGTTGCGGGCGATTCGGCGTTTCGGCGGAGTTATCGTCGCGCTCTCGTCGTGAGGATGTCGCGTGGAGCGGGGGAGACGCCGGCCATGCGTGGATTTCATGTTCTTCATGAAGGTAGGGAGATTCTACCCTTTTCCTTCGTGGAATTGTTGTGTGCGTGCCGTGTGATGTGTTTAATGCTTTAAGAACCATAGAAGCTTGCTAGGGCAACCAAAGAGCATGAAAAGCGGATTAAAAACTAGATTTGGCAAGGTTATGGGGGTTTTTTGGCGAAGGGGACCTGGTTAGGGTTTTTCGCCTGCGAAGGCGACAGTCTTCCCTGTCACCATCAGATCGCGACAGGACGACACGTCGCGTTCGCTATCTTGGTTGCGACATATCTAGGTGTCGCTACCTGAACGCGACTGGGCCTCTGTCGCGATCACAGGCGAGGGTTTTGCTTTGCATGCTTTTGGTGTTTTGGTTATTCGATTATCGTCGTTTATTGTGCATGGATTTGGTAAGAGGTGCATTGACACCCGTGAAGCTCTGTGAGTAGGTTGCCCACACGGTTAGTGGGTGGTTTACATAATCGGTGTTGTGTTATCGTGGTGTGAGGTGCATTAACACCTATAACACCTCTAAAGCGTGTCGTTTAAATAGTTCGCATGTTGTTTACGTAGTTGATATGGTGATGCCATGATTTGAGGATGTGCATAGCACATACTCCGTTGTGGTGGTGTGTGTGTGTGTGTGTGTGCATGGCACATGCACTGGTTGTCGTAGTGGTTGGGCAGTGAACCTAGCCCCAGCTTTCTAGTATGTGATTATGGATTGGTTAAGATGGTTAGCTAATGAAGCGCAAGTGTGGTTATTAAGTGGTTACCAAGTAAGGAATTTAACGTGGCAATGGAGGTCACCTTGTGACCAATGATAGGCCAGGTATGGTTGACTACCGTGATTTATGTGTGTGTCTGTGTAGAATAGCTTGTGGGTCACGGAGTGACCAAGTCAATCTAGTCCTTACGTTTTACCGTGGTTTGTAATAAAGATTGTATGAGTTTATGATGTGATTAGTGCATTACCGAGTTTGGTGGTCTGGCGCCTATTCCGGAAAGCCTCTTTAGTTGGGTGCCCCAGGTTCCGAGGAAATCCAGGCACGTGGGTGTGCTCGGGGCTTGTCCCGGTACAGTGGTACCGTCGAGGTTTGTCGTCTTCCTAGACACCCTCACTCTCGGGGAGAGTTGTCGTCCGGCTGAGGGAAAGACGACAGTGGGACAGTGACTCGTGAGAGTTTGTGTTTAGTCACTTGTAGCGCGCTCGTAGCTGGGGGTTACGGACACCAGTAGATGTACTGGGCCTTGGCTAGTCCTGTTTTCTAGTCCCTCACTTTAGGGAGCTCGGGCCAGTGTCTCTAAAGGTGCCAGGCATGGGCCTGCAGGGTGTTTGACATGTAGGTTGTAGTGGTTTGGTTGGTCTCCACAGTTCTTTGGCTTTACTTGTGTTGTGGAGCGACAGTTGGACCTTACGTCCGTGACTACGAGACTGAGAGGTAGTTCTTGTGTTGTGTTGTCCGGGTTGGATACTGGCATCATGAACCAGAAGTCTGTCCCGTGTGGTGGCGTCGTTCTTTCCGGATCGTGCTTTGCTATTGGTTATAGCGTGTGTTAGTTGTGGTTTTACCTGTCGAGATGTGCCATGGAGTTGGCACGGTTCTAGTTGTTGTAAGTGAGCGGAGACTCACTAGTTGTGGTTTGACGGGTTGCGGTGTGCCCTAGTGGTGGCACAGTTGTGTTTGTGTTTCAGTGGTGGTACCATGTAGTGGTAGGCACCTATACCTCTTGTGGATACTGATTTCTTGTAGTACGCTGAGTACTAGCCTTTTCAGGTGGTGAATTGGAGGTCATGCGGTGAAACCTTCCACTTTTCGAGTTTTACCCTACCTTGGGTAAGTTTACGAATATTGTTTAGTGTGCATGGATTGCCATCGTGGTAGCCAGTCCTGTTTCTTTAGTGTGACATTCGATACATCGTGGTTTAAGGGTATAAAGGATTAGCTCTTGGTTAGCAATCCTGTTACCCATGTGTTTAGAGGCTTTCCAGTGAAGCTAGTAGCTTAGGCAATGCTTTGCCTGTGTGGCTTACAGTTTAGGCGACCAGTTGTTGAGATGGTGTGCCTATGAGACTTGTGGCCTAGGCTTTACAGTGACTGGGCAGACAGGTAGCATGATGCTGGTTCTGCCGTCTCCTCTTCTTTCCGAGATCTATGTGAATTGATATAATTACGCTTTATTGTGAGCATGTAATGGTTTGGCTATCGGTATTGCCAATGAAACCCGTTGAGATTGAGGTCCTCCCATGTTATGTGTTGTTTTGGGTGGTCCCCTACTGAGCCAGTGACTTGTTGAGGCTCACTCCCTTACAGTTCTTTTCAGGGTTTACCGTTGGTGTGGCTTTCGGATGTGTCGTGACAGACTTGTACCACCAGCGGTAGTGTTAGTAGAGTTGTGTGAGCTTGTGCTCCCTCGGGGTATGCCCTAGGTAGCTGTACTCTTCTTAATTTGGACATGTAATAATGTAATGGGACAGTTGTAAATTGTTATATGCAGTTATGAGCACATGTACTTTCATGTGTCTCTTACTGTTGTGGTTTGTCTTTTATATTCTTCCTGGACACGTGTGTGAGATATCCCTTGCGAGACTTCGGTCCGTTCGCGGGAGACGGATCTAGATATGGACCCCTATTGGGTATGGATATCCAGGGCCGTTATAGTTGGTATCAGAGCAATGGTCCAGTTAGAATATGAAAAGACATTAATGTTACAATGTCCTAATACATGATTTAATGTCCACTACTGGTAGTAAGTCTGTGGTTTCCTGTGCTTTTTAGTACGGTTTCTATATGAGTTTCGGTATATGAATTGTATGTATAGTTGGTTAGATCAGTAGTTGTGGGTAATGGCAGAGAAATGGTATGGTTGGTGGTGTAGTGTGAGCAGTTATTGGAGTGTCTGTTATGACTAAAGTATAGTTGATTAAAGATTCTTTAGTATGGAAATTGAAAGAATTAGTGAAATTAGTTATGAAATTTAGTAAAAGTGTTTTAATGGGAATTAGAGTTGGTAGAGAGAGGTATAAAGTAGTGATGTGATGGATAATAGAGGGAGTTGTGTCGTAATGAGGAATAAGGCTTTGTGATTAGAACTGTTATATGGGTGAATTGTGGTTGAGAATTGTAGCAGAGATAGTCATTGTGTTTAAGATTTATGTTAATAAAGTGTTAAGGAGCTGCTTGGTTAATAATATGATTAATGACATGTTAGATTTGGAATGATTAAGTGAAGTAGTTTAGTTTAAAATGAGATGTTGGTAAGCAGAGGAGTAGTGATTGAGAGGGTCCTTAAGTGTAATTCGTGATTAAGAATAATTGCAGTAAAGAAATTAAAGGCAGTATTGATATGAATAATGAGAATAATATAAAATTTGATATAGAAACTTATGTAAGTGGATGTAGAGATGACCAGTTGGTTAAAGAGAAAGTAAAAGAATAATGAGAGGCTAGATTATACCAAGAATTTCATAAGAGAGAGATGTTTGTTTAATAAAAGATAGTGGATAAAGATTTCGCAGAATGATTTGTATATGGTTGCAGTGTTAAAGATAAGAGTAGTGGTGCCAGCATTTGTGTGTAGATTGTGGGAATAAAGAAGGGGAATTGGTGTTAGAAGCCATTTGAAGTTAAAGTTACATAATTAAAGTAAGTTGAAGTTAAGCAAGTTAGAGTAGAGAAGATTAAGCCCATTGAGAAGCAATGAGAAATAGCAAAGTGGATTATGAATCGATATTTGTGAATGAGCGGTAACAGTGAAATTGTTTATGATTGGCAGTAAATTAGCAATGTGGAATAAAGGAATTAAGTAGGATAAATCATTGTGTTTAAAGGAAATAGTTTCAGTTTATTGCTATGTCAGTATTTTAATAAGAAGGATTGCGAGATAGATGGCACCTTGAGATTAATCAGTTAATAGAATAGTTAAGAAAAATATTTTGCAGAAATGGTATTATACCATTGGCAGTAAGGATAAAGTTTGGTATTAATGAACAGGGGAAGAAAAAGAATGTAATAGATTATAGAATAATGATAATTGAATGATTCAGGAAGTGTGCAATAAGAATTTGTGTAATGGTATGCAGTAAGGTGATCTATGATCTAGATGTATAAATGAATTTTGTTATAAGAATATATTTGGAATTTGAAGTCAAGTTATAATACTCAATTAAGGAATAGTGAGCAGATTAAGATATAGTGAAAAGGAACAAAAAAAAAGGTGAGGAGCAGTATAATCAGTTTGATAGTAAAGAAATTTTGAGATTTGATGTCATATAATTGAGCAAGGCCTGAATAAAGATAAAAGTAAAATTTCGGGTATGTGTAGCAATGAGAATAGAAGATGTGAAAAGATATAAATTAAATTGTTAAATTGATTAGAGAATATTGTTTGAAGCAATGAAAAATATATAAAGGGAAAAGTATATCAATATTGATATATGCCAAGATTCAGAATTCAGTGTGAAGCAGATATAGCAGAAGATAGAATATGAGTTGAGTCAATTAAGTGGTATTGATTTATGATAAGAGAAATGTAAGATAAGTTATTAATGGATTAAGGGAATCCAGAATTCATGAAATATTTGGTGAAAGGTTTAGTATGATCAGAGTAGAGCAGTGGAAGTGTGGAAGATTTAATATTTATAAGTTATTTGAAGGTTAAGTAATTAAATGAGAATTTAAAGATTTGTACGCAATTGAGCCAAGTGATGGTTAGTGGTGATAAGTAAATAGTGGAACAACATTAAGAAATTTGAAAATTTAAACAATGTTGCAAACACAACCATGAAAATGTGGAAGTAGATCGAGCCCAAGCAGATAAAGCGCTATTGGCCAGGTAGAATTACCCAAAAAATGTAGAAGTAGGTTCAGTCCAAGGAGATAAAGCGCTAATAGCAGGGTAGAATCGCCTGCAATTGAAAGGTAAGGAATGGCAGAATGGATCCAGAAAAGAATGTACTGGTGGAATAAATTAAAAATAAAGGAAAGGCAGAGCAAGTATAAAGATGAATAGATGATTTGAAAGAAAGATGTAGAGAAAGCTCTGCATATGGCATTGTTTCTTTTTACATGATAGTGTGATTTATTGTCGTTCATTTTGAATGTCGAGGACGACATTCCTTTTTAGGTAATAGTAATGTAACGTAGCGCATTTTTCGGATCTTTGTAGATCATTGTTTAATGGTAGTTCGGATCCGCGTTTATAGGTTTTGGTATGGTGCTCATGGCCAATATGGGGTCATTAGGCCTTGGTTGTGGTTTCCGCGCGTTGTGTGGGGCTTTGTGGGCCGGCGGGTTAGGCCCGTAGTGCAAGTTGTTCAATGGATGTGAACGCGACGGGGGTATAGGTCGCGTTCTGAACGCGACAGCATTGGGGGCGCGTTCTGGTTGCCGCCGCTGGGGTCGACGTCTGCATGTGCGCCGCGTGTCGCGCATGGAGTGGGGTTTGCTGACGTCGGGAATGGGAAGGCGACGCCTTAGTCCGTCGCGACAAAGTCGCGATGGGGAGGTACATCGCGATCCCAACCGCTGTGTGGTTTTTAAGCAGCCTGGCCGAATAGAGCTTTCACAAGCTCTGCTCGACCAGGGAAGGAGTTGCTGCAGGCGATTCGTCGATTCGGCGTTTCGGCGGAGTTCTTGTCACGCTCTCGTCGCAAGGACGTCGCGTGGAGTGGGGGAGACACCGCGCCATGCGTGGATTTCGTGTTCTTCGTGAAGGTAGGGAGATTCTACCCTTTTCCTTCGTGGAATTGCTGTGTGCGTGCCATGTGATGTGTTTAATGCTTTAAGAACCATAGGAAGCTTGCGAGGGCAACACAAAGAGCATGAAAAGCGGATTAAAAACTAGATTTGACAGGGTTATGGGGGTTTTCTGGCGATGGGGACCTGGTTAGGGTTTTTTCGTCTGCGAAGGCGACGGTCTCCCCTAACGCGATCAGATCGCGACAGGACGACACGTCGCGTTCGCTATCTTGGTTGCGACATGTCGGGGCATCGCTACCTAAACGCGACCTGGGCCTCTGTCGCGATCACAGTCGAGGGTTCTGCTTTGCATGCTTTTGGTGTTTTGGTTATCCGATTATTGTCGTTTATTGTGCATGGCTTTGGTAAGAGGTGCATTGACACCCGTGAAGCTCTGTGAGCAGGTTGCCCACACGGTTAGTGGGTGGTTTATGTAATCGGTGTGGTGTTATCGTGGTGTGAGGTGCATTAACACCTGTAACACCTCTAAAGCGTGTCGTTTAAATAGTTCGCATGTTGTTTACGTAGTTGATATGGTGTTGCCGTGATTTGAGGATGTGCATAGCACATACTCCGTTGTAGTGGTGTGTGTGTGTGTGTGTGTGTGTGTGTGCATGGCACATTAACTGGTTGTCGTAGTGGTTGGGCAGTGAGGTTCCTGCGTGTACCTAGCCCTAGCTTTCTAGTATGTGATTATGGATTGGTTAAGATAGTTAGCTATTGAAACGCAAGTGTTGTTATTAAGGGGTTACCAAGTAATGAATTTAACGTGGCAATGGAGGTCACCTTGTGACCAATGATAGGCCAGGTATGGTTGACTACCGTGATTTATGTGTGTGTCTGTGTAGAATAGCTTGTGGGTCACGGAGTGACCAGGTCAAGCTAGTCCTTACGTTTTACCGTGGTTTGTAATAAAGATTGTATGAGTTTATGATGTGATAGTGTGTTACCTAGTTTGGTGGTCCGGCACCTATTCTGGAATGCCTCTTCAGTTGGGTGCCCCAGGTTCCGAGGAGAGCCAGGCACGTGGGTGAGCTCGGGGCTTGTCCTGGTACAGTGGTACCGTCGAGGTTTTGTCATCTTCCTGGACACCCTCACTCTCGGGGAGAGTTGTCATCCGGCTGAGGGAAAGACGGCAGTGGGACAGTGACTCGTGAGTGTTTGTGTTTAGTCACTTGTAGCTCGCTCGTAGCTGGGGGTTACGGACACCAGTAGACGTACTGGGCCCTGGCTACTCCTGTTTTCCAGTGCCTCACTTTAAAGAGCTCGGGCCAGAGTCTCTAAAAGTGCCAGGCATGGGCCTACAGGGTGTGTGACCTGTAGGATGTGGTGGTTTGGTTGGTCTCCACAGTTCTTTGGCTTTACTTGTGTTGTGAAGTGGCAGTTGGACCTTACGTCCGTGACTGCGAGACTGAGAGGTAGTTCTTGTGTTGTGTTGTACGGGTTGGATACTGGCGTCATGAACCAGTAGTCTGTCCCGTGTGGTGGCGTCATGCTTTCCGGCTCGTGCTTTGCTATTGGTTATAGCGTGTGTTGGTTGTGGTTTTACCCGTCGAGATGTGCCATGGAGTTGGCATGGTTCTAGTTGTGGTTAGTGAGCGGAGACTCACTGGTTGAGGTTTGACGGGTTGTGGTGTGCCCTAGTGGTGGCACAGTTGTGTTAGGGTTTCACTGGTTGTACCACGTAGTGGTAGGCACCTGTACCTCTTGTGGATACTGATTTCTTGTAGTACGCTGTGTACTAGCCTTTTCAGGTGGTGATGTGGAGGTCATGCGGTGAGACCTTCCACTTGTCGTGTTTTACCCTTCCTTGGGTAAGTTTTCGAATATGGTTTATTGTGCGATGGATTGGCATCGTGGTAGCCAATCATGTTTCTTAAGTGTGACATTCGATACATCGTGGTTTAAGGGTATAAAGGATTAGCTCTTAGTTAGAAATCATGTTACCCATGTGTTTAGAGGCTTGCCAGTGAAGCTAGTAGCTTAGGCAATGCTTTGCCTTTGTGGCTTACAGTTTAGGCGACCAGCTGTTGAGATGGTGTGCCTATGAGACTTGTGGCCTAGGCTTTACATTGATTGGGCAAACTAGTAGCATGATGCTGGTTCTGCCGTCTCCTCTTCTTTCCGAGATCTATGTGAATTGATATAATTACGCTTAGTTGTGAGCATGTAATGGTTTGGCTATCAGTATTGCCAATGAGACATGTTGAGATTGAGGTCCTCCCGTGTTATGTGTTTTTTGGGTGGTCCCCTACTGAGCCAGTGACATGTTGAGGCTCACTCCCTTACAGTTCTTTTCAGGGTTACCGTTGGTGTGGCTTGCGGATGTGTCGTGACAGACTTGTACCACCAGCAGTAGTGTTAGTAGAGTTGTGTGAGCTTGTGCTCCCTCGGGGTATGCCCCATGTAGTTGTACTCTTCTTAATTTGGACATGTAATAATGTAATGGGACAGTTGTAAATTGTTATATGCAGTTATGAGCACAAGTACTTTCCTATGTCTCTTACTGGTGTGGTTTGTCTTTTATATTCTTCTTGGACACGTGTGTGAGATATCCCTTACGAGACTTTGGTCCGTTCGTGGGAGACAGATCTGGATATGGACCCCTATTGGGTATGGATATCCAGAGCCGTTACATGCCCTGTCAGGGCGTCGCGACAGCGACCATATCGCGACGGGAGGACCAAACGCGACAACAGTAAGTGCCCAATTTTCACTCCTTTTCCTAGCACGTTAGCCTAGTTTCAATCATATTTAGGGCAACCTGTTACATCCCGATCACATTTCCTTTAATCCACACTTTAAATATCATAAGCATGTTGTGTGTTTCAAGGGCGTGCAACCCCGTGATTACACCTTTTGGCGATCATGGTAGGACCTTGATTGCTAGCCTCGTCGATTTTTGCTTGTTTGCCTGCCATGTTGATGTGTTTAGTAGAATCATGTTGGATTTATTTCTGTGTTTTTCCTGTCCTTCTACTCTTTGTCGTTATCGCGACGCATCGTGCGGTCGTGACCATATCGCATCCAATAGGGCGGCCTGACTTCCGGTAAGCGTTACCCCCCCCCCCCACCCCCGTCCTTCATCCTGTTCCTTTTCTAAGAGTGTTCTTATGTCTCCTCCCTGTTACTTTGTCATGTTTACTTGCGTTTCTCATTGCTACAACCCTGCTAGGGCTCTAGTTTCCTTTTATTTTCACTATTTGTTTTCGGGCCCTATCGCGACAGAGCGGGCTGCTGCGACCTTGTCGCATCAGAGGTGGAAGATGCAACTTCAGGTACACTTTGTATGTTATTGTTTTCCATCTATGCATCAGTTTATGTCTTTCTATGGAGTCTTCCTCTGTTGTTTACATTCTTCCATTATTGTATTGCGCTTTAGGTTAGTCTGTTTATTCATTGTTTGCGTGTGACTGTAGGTTTCTGCACTCTGTTCTTATTGCAACTGATTCTTTGTTCGCGATAAAGTCACGACGGATCTGGTCGTCGCGACCTCAGCAGAGACATGTCAGTTGCTATGTGTTAGCTTATGATAGAACTTGCATGCACCCCGGTGCTCATAGGACCATGCATACACTATTGTCACGTGTAGATAGGTTTCCTCCTTGGTAGTGGAGACCCTATCACCAGCGAGCACGCGTAGGCTGACCAGGGCCTACTACCGAAGGCCTCCGTAAGTCCTCGTGGTCATATGCACGTTGCGGTTGCCAGGCTGGTTGTACCTGTCGTACCCCTAGTTTAGGTCGTTCTACGCGTGAGTTGTGTACCCTCCCCCCCCCTTTTAGTTACATCGGAGTCCTCGAGTACCTACCTATTAGGGTCCCATTTGGCGGAGTGCAACCTCATTAATTAATCCAATAAAGGCTAAGTGAGAACCCTATAATCATAACGATAATCATGTCAACTTGGGTGCTTGTTTGATACACTCCCTCTTATCTTACTGTCCATTCTTGTGTGTAAGAGTCTAGGTTTTGTTTGGTGGTCTTGTCGTCTCCCCTAATTGCTTAGGGGTAGTGTATGCATCATTGTCTTGGTTTTTCGAGTCAGTCTCCCCAAAACATTATATTATATTATAATCTTCTTTTCGGTATGGATCATTTCCGTGTCCTTCCCGGCGATTCTTTGCCCATTGGGCTTCTGGAAGATGTGGCCCAACCTTCCTCGACCAGCCTCACGGGGAAAATTCAGCCCCCTACTATCGCTGATGATCGGTCTCGCCCCCCTTTTCCTTCTACGGTAGATGACCCACATGCACAATTTAGTCAGCTACTTCCCCATCTAAGCCCGGCCCAAGTTTGGGAATTTCTGGCCACTGCCAAAGGCAAGCGACCTCTATCTCCACCCTCTCATAGCTCTGCCCAGCAGGCGCCCTCCTCTGCCCCTGTTGTTTCTACGCCACATGTACCCTCTACTGTGGCAGATCCTACTCCCGTTCATCTGCGGGCCATTCACTTCTCAGAGCCCAGTTACATTCTGGCACGAGAGGTTCGGCTCAAATCTCCCCCAATCTCTTCATTTTATCAGGCTGAACATAATACTTTTCCCCGTGAGAGGTCCTATTCTTTGGAGAAATCCCACTCCCTTGTTCTCGCTCACCATGCCTCGTCCCCTTCCGACTTCCTTGTGGAGTGGACATACATGAAGAGGGAACTTCATGATCTACAAAGGCAATTGGACCCCCGGAAGGTCACCGATATCCCCCTCCCTTCTTTTCAACACCTCCGGGTTCCGCCCCAGTCAGATCTCCCTATCTACTGGCAAAACTTTGGGGTAGGAGACCCTTATGTACATCTTAAGGATTTTCTGTATGAATCTGCTCCACACAAGTATGACCGCCACCTCATGGCATACTTGTTCAGAAAGTCATTGGATGGATCGGCCCTCGAATGGTTCTACCCTCTACCCCCGGAGGAAGCCGAAGATTTTCAAATTGTTCAAGAACGATTTCTGCAGCAATTCCAAGATCAGGTCAGACCCGAGTATTCTTTGTAGATCTGGTGACCGAAATGATGAAGGCCAACGAAGAATTCATGGTCTATGCTGATAGGTGGTGTGATCTTGCTGCAAAGGTCCGCTGCCCTATGCCTGAGGAGGAGAAGGTGAAGCTAGTAATTGCCAATGCTACCCCAACCTACCGATCTATCCTAGCCATGAATGACATTACCACCATGCACCAACTCTACAGCCGAGCTCAATACCCTCCTCTTCCCGAGAGTCTATCCGACATCTTTACAGCTCTTATGTCTCTCAACGCCCTTAGACTCCCTCCGGAGAAGGCATATTGGAACATGGCGGTGGATCAAACTAAGTATTGTGTATATCATCGCCATCCGGGGCACAATGTATCAGACAGATTTCAATTCAGGGACATCATATATGATCTCAATGAGTAGCAGCAAATTGACTGGGTTGAAATGAAGAGGTTAATTCAGACTCTGAGGGACCAACAGGGGCAAAGATAGCAACAACAGCAGTAGAGGCGACAGCAGCCACCACCACAACAGTAGTAGTTCCAGCAGCAGCAGTTCTAGCAACAGCCATTCCAACAGTAGTTCCAGCAACCCCAGCAACCAGCTCATGATCTCGGCATAATCCACAACCCTATGCCACAACACCTGCCTGCTCCGAATCCCCAACCTGCTCCACCACCTCCACGACCCACTCAAGTAAACCCGGTCTTTCACCATCCACCACCAGCCGCCACTTGGGCCTACGACGATGAACACAAAGTAGGCCAATTGTTGGCTATCTCCCACACCACCACTACCTCCACTACACCCACCATTGCCATAATCACCTCACCGCTCTACAACACCACCATCATACCACCCATATGTCCATCACCCATTAACATCCCATTCTCTCCCACGCCAGTGCCAATAATAGCCAACCCGTCCATCCTCGACACCACCCCACCTCCACTACACCACAACCTCGCTCTCTAGAGCGGGCGGGTGTTTCACCGGATGTATCCCAATGCATCCGTGTCTATGCGGGGTCATCCGACCCACAATTCCAACCCCAACAACAACAGGAGCAAGAGGTCGAAGAGATAGATCTAGTCCCGGGGACCCAATATGATATCCTAAAACATCTGGACTAGACCACGACAAAGATATCTATCCTTGAATTGATCAAGAGGTTGTAGACCCATCAGGATGCCCTAAGAACTTTCCTGCAAAGAGTTATGGTGAATGAAGACATGAACTCTGAAAACTTGCCATCGGTCTTGTCAATTGTTAACAAGGGGCCGACAATTACTTTTGCAGATAGTGAACTAGCTCCTCCCAAGGCTAGGAGAATGCCTTTATGTGTGACATTGACTATAAACAAGGTGGCCGTTGACTCTACCCAAGTTGACACAGAGGCATCGATAAATGTGTGTCCCCTTAGCACTGTACAGTCATGTAATATCTCTGAGCGCCGCTTGCAGCCAACTCCTACCACTATTGCGGCCTATGATAATTCTAGGCGGGCCTGTCACGGTGTCGTTTCCTTACAAGCATAACTTGGCCCACTTATGATGACCGTGGACTTCTATGTACTTGATATCGACCTGACTTTCAAAGCCATTCTAGGTCGGCCTTGGATTGAAGCACTAGGGGCAGTCCCCTCAACAGCACATCAATGTCTGAAGTTTTCGTTCCAAGGGCGCATTGTCAAAGTCAAGAGTGCAGCGACCACCCACACTGTGGAAGCTATTGAGACAATCATGCCAGCGATCTGGCCCTCTAACAAGCCCATTATTTCTGTGCTCGATGTGAATTACCCATGGTCTTATACTTTCTCTTCTAGCCGCCAAACAGTGTCCCCATCAATAGCAGCAGTCAAAAAGGGCACACCAACAGACACCAAGGGCTGGAATATCATGCTTAAGATTGGCTACCAGCCAGGAAAGGGTCTTGGGGTTCACCTCCAGAGGAGAACATAGGCTGTCACTAGTTCCAAGCAAATCACAAGACATGGCCTAGGGTATAGGGAAGAGATCAAGTCGTGGACAGCCTATTCCTCTACTTTAAAGACAGAGTGAGAACCTCTCACCTGGTCATTGTACTGTCACTTTGTCAGAGGGCCTATACAGCCGGGGTATAACACTATAGTGGTAGAGGCAGACCACAAGACACCAATGTCCACATATCAAGCTCTAGTTGCCCTCCCTTCCAGTAAAAAGAAGAAGACCAAAAAACTCGGGGCATAATGGTCAGACCTAGAAGATATAGTGACATCACTCAGTCGCTTGTTCTGGGATGGCGATTTCACCAGGTCCCTGGCAATGATAGAATCAGTGGAGCTACCATCAACAGTCACCTCCAAGTGACAGTTGCTTGGGAATGGTGAGAATGTCGAAGAATTGGATCTACTTTTCAACAACAACAACCCTATAAACGAGCTCTGGTCAAGGTATTCCTAGCCCCTAAACATTATTTGTTTTCAATTCTTATTCTAAGTTTTCTTTCATCCCTCATTCTCTCCCATTGTTCTTCAATTCTCTTCTGACGCTCTCGAAGCGTTAACCACTTCTTCACCCCACTTCGCCCTTTCTTTCAACGACACGGTTCTCTCCTTCTCCTGATGCCTTCCAATATAGGGTAGTTTGTTTCCTTTCTTAGGTTAGCATGATGTGTTTATTTAAAAGAAAAATACAAAAAAAAAAATTTCCACTTCTTTCTCACTCCCCCCGACAATCGGATGGCGATCCATGTCTTTCTTTCTCTTTCTTCGGATGGCGATCTTCGTCCTTCCCTTTCAAAAACCAATCCCCTCTTTCATTCCCGTTGGAATCACCAGCTCCTGATGGCGATCCTCGTCACTCCATGCTCCCCGCTCTTGACGGCGATCCCCGTCACTGCACGCTCTCCCTCTTCTGACGACGATCACTGTCACCCCCTTCTTTCAACTTTCGGATGGCGATCCCCATCCCCGCGCTTCTCCACTCTTGACAGCGATCTCCGTCACTCGTGCACTCCTCCTCCTCGGCGGCGATCCTCACCTTTATTTCCGCCTTTCTAGAGCGGCGATCCCACTCCCCGACCAGCATGGTCACCAAGGATTTCCTGGGTGAGGGGCCTTCTGTTCCCCTGCACCCCGATTCCGCTACAGGCACCTTGAGCTCGGGTGGCCTGTCTCAACCTCCAGACCTGTCAGAGGATTCTTGCGGCTGTGCCGCACCTTTTCTTTCCCTTCCAATAAACCTCTAGATGCCTCTCTAGAGTGCCCTGTAAATATCAATTCTAGTTTAGGTTCAAGGGTAGGATCTAGAAAAACCCGTCCCCATCTAGCAAGAGTAAGTGTAGTGGCATACCCGTAGATATCTGGTAGATCTGGTGCAAAGGTGTGGCGCTCTTCTAGCTGTTGAAGATTTCGTCCAAGAAACAATCATTCTGAACATAGAAGCTCAACATGAAGAGGGGAGGCTAGACGACGGATTTGGAGTTTATGAAATCTTCGATAATGAGGACCCAATGGATGAAGAAGATGGTGAGATAGAGGACGCTGCCGAGATGTATGCTAGTGGCATGCGAAGATTTGATGAACCCACATCGGCAGTGGACGAACCCACCAAAGAGGTAAACATTGGGATGGATTAAGAAACAAGGCTGCTGACCATATCCTGAAGAAGAATAGGAGCTTATAGAAATGCTGAGGGAGTACAAGGACTCGTTTGCCTGGTCATATGATGACATGCCTGGCACTGACCCCAAGTTAGTGGAACACAGGTTGATCTTGGAGCCAAGGGCAATAGCCGTTAAGCAAAAATTGAGACGATTCCACCCACATATTGTATTGAAGATGAAGGAGGAGATTGACAAACTACACAAAGCTAAGTTCATCCATGTAGTCCTCTATCCTTTTTAGGTGTCCAATATAGTTGTAGCAACCCGGAAAATTTAATACTTAAAAATTCGAAATAATAATTTCTTTAAATCGAAATAATAGCAACATGCGTACCATTATCATATGTACAAGAATACATCGGAAAATTTCTTAAAAATTATAAATCAATCCCAGACATTATTCTTAAGTGTTCCACGTAGAAATTCGTGCAACGAAAATTCAATTGGCCAAGCGTATGTCACAATGTGACCAATTATCCAAATTAGGAAAAACTAAGTCAGAAAACCGTTAGCAGGGAAAGATAACCCGCCCATAAAACAAACGAACACGTCAGAGAGACTTCCAACATCATGAAATGATTATCCATTATCGGGATTGGACTAATGGACCTCTCATAGTCCATGAATAAAATCAAGTAAGAAAAATATAATAAAATCCGTAACTCTATTATTCCCTAATTAAAAAGGGAAATCCCATAAGATAAATTCCAATGAATAATGGGTTTAATAAATGGACCATATAAAGTTTATTGGGCCAAAAGAGATTTTTAAAAGAAGAATAATAGGAAAATACCATAAATTCGTAACTAAATTATTACTTAAATAGAAAAAGGGTATTAAAGTATTAAAATAAGTAGTTTGTGATGGAATTGGATTCCTAAACCTACCCTAATAGGTTGGCCACGAATTTAGCTCCCATCCTAACCCAAATAGGAAGTGGGAAGCTTGGAAGGAGGTTAGGAAAGGAGGAAATTCGGAATTAAATAGGAGTTAGAGTACTATTAGGAATTAGAAACATAACTAGCATAAATACACCTCTTAAACCCTCTTGGCCGACCCTAGCTCGTTGCCAAAGGTTCTTGGACATGGAGAAGGGGCCAAGGAGGAGAGGATCTCGTGGGGAGAATGAGTTCTTGGAGCTTCTTCCTCGTTCTTGGAGTTCTAAGCCCTAGAAGATAAATCGAGTCAAAGGTAGGCATTCTCACAAGCAAAAATCCTAATATTTCGTCTGTATATTGTTCCATGGATCAGGAACAAAACTCTCAAATTTCATAATTTTCCATCGAGCCAATATTTTCTTCTTGAATTTCAAAGTTCTGCAACTCTCTTACCCCGAAACCTCTTCATAATTCTTGTTCTCCATGCATACTAAATCCCATGCCTTGAAATTTTTATGGGAGATACTGATGATCATTAGGGAACTTTCGCCCCTAAAATCCCTAAATTTCATCGAGCATGTTGATCGAATTTAATCAATCTTTCTCTCTGTGACATGTTCTGAAAAACTCGTTCTTGCCCATGTTCAAACCCTATATGAACCATGGTCACTCTCTGATTCCGATTTACTGGAAGTGCCCTTACATGTCTACTTTAAATTGCAATTTGTTTCATGATTTTTCATCGACTATGTAATTAGTTATGATTTTTCAAAACACCGTGTATCAATTTGATTCATGTTGGCCCGCAATCCCAAACCTAGTCTGATTCCTGTTAGAGCCAGGCGCAGACCACCAGATTGCGACAGGCCGATATGTCGCCTTCTGGGTTTGATTGCGACCATCCACCTGTCGCGTTCTCAATCCGTCGCGACGCTTTCTGAATGCGACAGTACCTACGTCGCGTTCTGGCCATCTGTCCTGGCAGCCCTGTCGCAACCCTTTGCAGGCCCTGTCTCTACTTGCCCTACCCCTGTCGCAATCCTTACATACCTATGTCGCCTTCACGCCTTTTTAACAGTCATACACGCAGTAAAACACCTGTATTAAATTGGAGCTTTATTGAATGCTTTAAAATACATATTCACGAAATCTTTCTATCTATGATTTCTCTCACACGTTCACACACTTGAACCATCCAATTATGGCTTGACTTGGCACAAAATATCTCATAATGTATCTGGTTAATGTATTGCAATAATGTACATTAAATTGTGATATTTAAATGAACTTGTCTTCGTTTCTCGCGTTGTTTGGGAATACCGTTACTGTAGCACCCCGGAAATTTCAATTATATAAAAAATTCAATTAAATGGAAATAAATAATTTCCATAATATCAAGTATTTAAAAACATACGTATCATTATCGTATATGCTAAAACACATCGGAAAATTCCGTGAAAATATAAATCAACCCCAAACATTATTACTAAATGTTTCACAAAGAAACATGTGCCAAGAAAAATTGGATTAGTTAAGTTTAAAGTGTTTCACGACTTATTATCGTAATTCATGAATAAGTCGAAATATCATTATCATACGTACTTGGATGAGTTAGAAAATTAAATAAAAAATATATATGGGCTTCAAATAATATGCTCTAATGACCCATCAAGAAAATTGTGTCCATAAAAATCATGTGAGCTAGGTTTAAGGATTATTGTGACTGATTATCCAAATTAAGAAACAAGTCGGAAAACTGTTAACACGGAAATACGACGCAATCATAAATTCAATAAAAATGTTAGAAATACTTCTAAAAATATATATTAATGACCTAATATCATAATTGGGCCAATGGACATCATTTGACCCAATAATCAAATAAAGTAAGAAAATGTATAGAAATTCGTAACTCTAAATAGACTAAAATTAGAAAGAGGCAATTTGAGTTGAATTGGGATGCAATCATGCATTCTTGGCAACCCAAATTCTTGCCTAACTATGGTGGGAGGTTTCTTAAAGCCTCACACACTCAAAGGGAGGAAGAAATCCTCAAAAATAGGAAACTAACATGTCAAAACCGCAACTTGGCTTTCCTAGTCATAATAGGACTTCTAAACATCATGGTTGCTTAAATACTCTTCACCCAAGCCCTAGGAACGAATTTAGAACTTGCTGGGGTCGTGTGGAGAAGCTCTTGGTGGCTGAGGAGCTGTGGAACGACCACAAGAAGCTCTTCTTCTTCCCCTTCTCGTCTGCTGCGACCTGCACAAACCGTCCTCTTGAAGTTGACCAAAGGTGAGTCAAACCTAAACCAAACCTTGCAAGGCCTATACCCCTGGAAATCAGGTCACGTCTACGTTCTAACCCAAGTGGAATGCCCAAATTCCATGCAGTATACACGGAGTAGTAAGCGTTTTCCTCCAAGTGGTCTGAACACGGGTTTTCTGGAAAAACGGGACTTCTTCAACCCATAAGGTAGGTTTTCTCGGGCCAAACCTTAACATATCCTATACCAATGTGTAGATCATCAAGTTAACTTTCATTTCCCACTGGTTTCATCGAATTTCATTTATTAGATTTGAATTATAAGCGTTTTACCAACGTCGCGCACTGTTAGGGATTTCCCATTCTTAATATGTTGCACGTGATTCAAGACTGAATTAGAGTAAACTCATAACATGAAAGTTATTCTACTAGTTATCCTCTTCAGGTTTTTTGTTGAATGTTTTGTCTAAATCTCACTAGTTAAAGAGTTATAATCATGGTAATAGGATTGCTGTATGAAACTACGTTGTCAAGTTTCACTTGGTATTACGTTGTGTTTGACTTGATTAAAGTCTATCGAAACCATTCTTAATTTCTAATTCCGATTTACTGGAAGTACCCTTGCATGTCTAGGTTGTTTTAAAACTGGTTTCATTATTTTTGATGCACTGTACAATTTGTTCTCTATTTTAGAACAACCCTGTGTCAAAGGAAGGAAGTCTGGTCCGCAATCCAAGGCACTGTCCTTGCTCTGTCAGAGCCAGGCACGGACCCTGTGAACGCGACGGCCCGATAGGTCACGTTCAGAGGTCTTGTTGCGACACCCCTCTAGTCGCCTTCTGAATACGACGTGCGCTCCGTCGCTATCTGCCTGCCTGATCTGACTTCCCTGTCGCGATGCTCACACCCGTGTGTCGCCTTCTGGGCCCGACCTGTCGCCTTCCTTACATGAGCCTGTCGTGATCTGACCCTGGCCTGACAGACCCTGTCGCCTTCCTTATATGGCTATGTCGCGATCTCAGGATCTTTACCTGAAACCACTTGTTTTCTTGCAAAGTTTTCCGCATATACCCGAGGTCTGTTTAAATGTGATATTTACTGTGTAAGTTGCCTGTCTTGGGTCTGATCATTACATGATTGTTATTTAATGGCTTAAAAGTGATTAACCCATTTAAAAGCTTTAATTACATGAATGCTATTCTAAGTGCTCCTTAAATGTTATGATCCATTCATGCTTCTTGTGATTTAATCTTCCTACTATTCTTCCATGCTTAAATAATAATGGTGATCATAAAATCTTGCAAACCATGATTAGTTAAAGTGCATAGTTTTAATCCATGTTATATTGCCAAGTGCTTCCTGCGAGTTTGAGACCGATGGTTTGTGAATTGAGACGCGTGCCGCACTACACACTGGCACTGTTAGATATCCCCTTTGTTGGGAAATTGGAAACTCTCTACCGGTCATTCCGAATCGGTAGACTAGCGACCTTTTCACCAAGGCCTCCGTAAATCTCCTCTGACCATGGATTCCCACATGGCCGACGAGTTGGTTGTACCATTGAAGTTCTCTGGACATAGCACGCACTTCCTTTCTCTTCTTGTTCTCGTGAGTGTGACTTACAAACTGGACTAAAGCCATTAATGTAAAGATTGAACGAAAGTATAAATCGTACCGTTATGCTGCCGAAATTATCTCTTGACCATTGAACTCATGAAATCATGTTCAATTACTTATTTCTTGTTCTCCTCATCATCATGAACATGACGTTACAGACGCTTACTTATTGAAACTCTCATTGGCCATTATTAATGACTGTGGGTATCTACATTTAAAAAATGTTTCATGAGATTGCTGACAGGGCACGGCGTGTGTCCAAGGGCTCCAGTCTATCCCCAATGACGGCGAGTCATAAATATACTGTTAACCATGCGGTATAATGATTACTGGCGTTGCATCTGCGCTGGGAGTCCTGCTTTCTTATTGAATGATAGATACAATAACCACATACACGTGTCCTAGTGTACATTCTTGATGGATCTTTTCTCGGTGTACATTAGTGTCTACGTGCCGGATTAGTGTACTAGATCGTGCTCGTACATTCTTGCTTGCTTGCGTGATATAGCCATCCTGCATTTAATGCAATTATTGATATCTTGCATTCTTGACATCAATTGAAATCATGCGTGCTTGTATGAAGCGATCTATTGCTAGTTCTATCTTGTCATCTTGTTCACCAATCTTGTTCTATCATAATCACTCTCTCTACCTTATTTTATATATCATGTTTTAACGAGTTTTATTCGTACTTGCATATCATTCATCGTACTTGCCTAGTTCTAAAATGTTAATCACTTATATCATTGCCCGCACATTGAGATATAAATCCTACTGGGCTAGTTTGCTCATTCCCTACTTTTACCCCATCTAGGTGACTATGAAGTTCAAGAGGAAGAGCAAGTCGAGGATGGGAATGTGTCCGAGTGAAGAGCGTTCCTACTATGAGTCCAGTTATAGTAGTTTGCTTCGAGTATTAGTACAATGTAGTAGGAAGTGAGGACTAAATGTACTTTTCCTTTTATTGTGTCTTAGTCCTGTACTACTTTCCATTTGAATACAAAGAGTTGAGATTTGAATACAATTTATAATTGAGTTCACATTTGGGCCCTATTATGATGTTGTGTTGATACACATTTAGTGCGCGCTAGCTAGAGGCTTATTTGCCGACTGTCCACGTCTCGAAATATCCACTCGAATTAATTAACAATATCCGCTACGTAATTCTCAGGACGTGACAGTTACCGACGCTCCACTGTTCTAGAATTCCTCTAGAACGTCGAGCACCCGTTTTATATACACACTTTACTTGGCTTGTGGTGAACCCTCCGTCAGATATTCCTTTCGTCGTACTAGTGAACCCTTGTACAAGGCCTCCGTTAGTCTCCTCTGATCATGGATTCCCACATGGTCGACGAGCCGGTTGTACCCTAACACCTGTGATACACCTTAGGGATCAGCAAGATCCAAACGGCCTTAGTTGCTCTCGTTCTTATCTTGAATCACGCCGAACCTCTGGACCTGTGCATAACGAGGCCAGCGGAAAGGTTGTGTTCCACTTGACTGCCAACACCGTACGCGCGTGTTGTGCAACTGTTACTATCACTCGTTACTCGACGTTTCATGTGCAATGACCATAAGATCTCTTCTATACTCTACTCGCTCGTCTATTCATATTCACGTTCACTCTACTATCTCGTCTCTCTCGTCTATTCATCTAGTACTCTCTTGTTACCCCTTTGAGCTGTGTAGCTCCTATCGTTCGTACTATTTCATGACTGTCTAGCGCTATAATATGGGTCTTGTGACTCTACTGTATCAAATGCATACTGTGCAGGGCACGGAGAGTGTCCGAGGGGCTCCAATCTAGTCTTGGGGGCAGAGAGCCACCCGAAAATACCTGCAGGGGCTATTGACGGTGTTCTGCATTGCACCGATTCTGACTATACTGTATTGGCTAGACATCTGACTACTATCCTTTTAGTCTGAGGAGTTCAGACGTACTGTGATATTACTGTGCTATCACAAACTGTTATACATTAGTCTGAGGAGTTCATACATAATGTACTATCATGAAACGGCTACTGTCCTAGAAGTGACTACTGTCGTATTCTACCAGTGCACCGTTGTGCAACCATACACGCTATCTTGTTACACCCTATCTCGTTACACGCTATCTCGTTACACGCTATCTTGTTACACGCTATCTCGTCGTACGCTCTACTTGCTCTACTTGATACTCGCTATCTTGAGTTACTGTGTGCTATCGCGACTTGATCACATTCAAAGTGCAATTTATTCTTTACAATCTGTTATCATCTCTTCTTGCTATACATGTCGCTGGCTATTCATGACAATATCGTTACTTGCTATTGTTGTTATCGTTTTCTATTGTGACTTGACTTTAGTCATCGTGCTATACTTGATTCATCTACTATTGAACCATGTTACTTGTGCTATTACTTTCTCGACTTTACATGACTCTCTCTATCATTAGTTACTCTGCCATTTAATGCATTAATTATTTAAAGCCTGCTTGAGCCTGAGATTTAAGTCCTACTGGGCGTTATCGCTCACCCTTCGTTATTTGTTATTGTGTCTCAGGTAAGTCGGACAATGACGTTATACGTACCAATGGGACAGGACCAGAGTGATGAGTGACCTGAAGTCAAATGACGAAGTTACCCTAGCACCATGGAGTCTAGTAGTGATTGTTTTAGATTTCTTTTCAATGTAATGATGTCATTGAGCCTTATGTATGGCTCTGAATTAGTGGTTGTAATAGTCTTAGTGATTTTATAATGAAATAAAGAGTTTATTTCAATTATTGTTCGATAGATGCTCTGATGTTTGCGAAAGTATGCGCAATTGTCGTTACCATACTCGTTATTCGCGTCTCCCTCCGATTTATTCCGCTGCTAAATTGGAGGGGCGTGACAATAGTCTTGGTAATGAAGAAGGACAAAAGAGTATGTATCTGCATTGACTTCCGGGATTTAAATAGAGCATGTCCAAAGGATGATTTTCCATTACCTCACTTGGACGTCCTGATCGATAACACCGTTGGGTTAGAAACTCTCTCATTCATGGATGGTTACTCAATATATAATCAAATCTGTCTAGCTCCGGAGGACCAAGAGAAAACCTCCTTCACCACGCCCTGGGGAACTTATTGCTACGCGGTTATGCCGTTTGGATTGAAGAATGCTGGCGCCACTTATCAAAGGGCAATGATAGCAATCTTCCACGATATGATTCATATTCATGTTGAGGTTTACGTGGATGATATTGTGGTGAAGTCTCGGACTCAAAGAGAACATTCCTCTGTGCTTGCCAAAGTGTTTCAACGCGCACGAGAGTACCAGTTGAAGATGAATCCGTAGAAGTGCGTAGTTGGGGTTTCCTCAGGCAAGCTATTAGGATTCATAGTCAGCAAGTGGGGGATTCAAATAGACCCGAACAAGGCCAAGGCAATAAATGAGATGCCTCATCCTAAGAACATATCTGAGCTTCGAGGACTGATAGGTCGACTACAGTTCATAAGGAGATTTATATCTCACCATTCTCAAAGGTGTCGTCCTTTCTATGAACTGTTGAAAGGAGTCAATTCGAATGGAACGATAAGTGCGAAGAAGCCTTCGATGAACTCAAGAGTTACCTTATGAATCTGCTTGTGTTGCACACGCCTATCCCAGAAAAACCCCTCATCCTATATCTGTCGACCATTGAGGACTCCCTATGTAATGCCCCGAAATTTTAATTGTTAGAAAATTTTGAGTAATTTGATTGCTAAACATAATCACTATCATGAAATGTAAATAACTTTAATTTAAGATTAATTGGTAATAATTAATACTATTTCAGTGTCGTACTCAGAGGTGAACGCTTCGACAAGGCGACACCGGAAATCTGTAACGAAAATGAAATCTGAGAACACCATAATTTCCAAAAAATGTACTGATAATAGAAATGTAAATATCCAGAATTGTTGACGTGTGGATTTCGAGATTAAGCCGACACAACTATTTTTTGGGCAATTTTTGATGGGTGAAAATTAAATTCTAAAAATTAAAAACAAATCACCATAATTTGTAAAACCTTTCCATTAGATTATGGTTGAAATTTCAATCTGATTAAACACCATTAGGACACATAAACTTGGGGTCAAATGGGCCAGCTGAATTATCATCTAATTACGGTAACTATTTTCTTGGATTAATTGTCGCTTACGTGGTAGGAGCTAAGTAAGCCACTTCTCATGGGATAGAAGTTTACATGTTTATACCTTATGTGTAAGCCTAGAGACTTGCATGGTAAACGTGTAAGCAGTAAAAACCAAATGGTTTTTATTGCGACACATCGATGGCAACGTGCGATCATGCATGGGATGCCTCGTGAGTTATAAAAACCCCCCAACACCCATCGTGCAAGCCTTTCCTGCTGTGCTGCATGCTGTGATTGCCAGTCTCTTTGCAGTTGGCGTGCTGCTGCTGGAGCTATAGGAGCGTGCAGTTACTTGTCGTGGCTACTGCTATTGCTTTTCCTTCGGAGGATTGCCCCTTCTTCAGTTGCACCTGCCAAAGCTATTGCCCTTGTTGTCTTTTCCTTTCTTCTTCTTGTTGTTGTGGACCTCTACATTGAGGAGAAGCTTACTCTATCCAGTCAGATAGGATTCACTATTCTTATCTTGTTCGTGTTTCTTGCCTTTGCTAAAGAGTTCATGACCACGTACATACTTGCCTCTCAATTTGTAAATCCTCTTTAGTACTGTATGTCCATCTCCTGTAAACATGTTTTGGCATGTGTATCTGTGAAAGTCTTCCTATAGGTTGCAAGCAAGTATTGTTTAGATGAGCTATATTCCCAGTACTTCGTTTTTCCAAACTTCTGGCCACCTATGTGTAGGTTGTGTTTCACAAGCTTTAAATTTTGTTCTCCATGTAAAGTTGTATTTGGAGTTGTAAACCAATCCCTGTAGTTGTTGTTATCCATGTTTGAATTCATAGAAACTTTTAAAAGGTTCTTTAGAGTTGTTGCAAATCCATTTCTGGAAGCTTAAGTTGTGACTGTCGACAGCTAGAAACTACTTGTTGATAGGCCACAAGCTCCTAGAACCCAGAACCTTCAAGAACGTCCAGTAGCTGTCGACAGGTGGCTCTGACTTGTCGACAGATAGCCTCACCTGTCGACAGCCGACTCTGGCTTGTCGACAGATACTGCCCAGTTTCCAGAAGTGTGGTTCTGGAAGCCTATACCTGCCGACAGCCACCTTCTGGCTGTCGACATACAATATTTTGCCCAGTTTTCCAGCACCTCCTCTTGCCCAATCTCTTGTGGACACATCATGCTATTAGCCTAGCAAGTTGCCTCCTTCATTCTCTTGGGTTTCTATCACTTAAACACTAGATGGGAACATCCAATTTCTTTCCATACTTACTTTGAATTACCTTCGAAATCTCCAAGTACAATTGTCTTCTATAGAGTTACCATCTTCTGTGTTCAGTGACAATGATCCATAAATTCATGTTATATGAGATATGTTGAATATTTGTGTACCCCAATTGAATCTTTTACAAGAGTGAGTTATGATGACAATTTGTGGGTCTTTGGACTCATTTAAGATATATGCCTGTGCAAATAGGGCTGCTCTAGTCCTGGGAGGAGCACCCGAATTCGTTTACAGGACGTACGAAACGATAAAGGATCTATGGATGTTTGGCATGGCATCAATACAAGCTTGATTAGTCATCATGTTATCTTTTCATGTGTGAATATGTATTTCAATCGGGACATGAATATTATCATGCGTTCCTGACCATGTATTCGTATGTCAGTACTTCTGTTCCACATTTATTGTCTAGTTGACATGCTTGTTCAATCATTTTTGACATTCAGTGTTGATAACAGTCAGGTGTCTTACCTTGATTTTTTTTTAATATCTTAATCCTTTTGATTAGAGTAATTGAATCCTACTGGGCTAGTTAGCTCACATAATCTTACCATTTCAGGTGATCAAGATGAGGGTGATACTTAAAGGGGGAAGTGTGCTGAGTGGATCATCCAACTTCAGAAGTCCAACCATTTTACTTTTCTTTAGTATTGTGAATATGAAATGTAATTAAAAGGTTTCCTATTCTCTACTCCTCTTATATATTGTATTGAGGAGTGTTATGTAATGACGCTTCCGCACTGTTGATATTGAATGAATAAAACTTAAGTTCTACTTCTTGTGCTTGATTTCTGTCATTTTCAATAAATAGACTTTTATTAGGACGTGACAGATAATTTGGTATCAAAGCCTTAGGTTCCGTAAACCTAGGGAATGATCAGTGAGATGGGGTAGAAACCTGGGATTAGATATAAATGTAATAGTGATTTTATAACTACATAGTTACTTAACTTGTTGTTGCTACAACATGAACATGAATGCTCAGGAACGACTAGTGGCAGCAATGGAGATGCTCCGCCAAGACGTGGAATTGTATGCTTAGGCCCAAAGGAAGGCCCATGTGCAAATCAAGGAAGAGGTACTGAACCTGACTGCGGGTGCATTTCTGGCAGGAAATCCCCGTGCCTCCTTGGAGACCATGGCCTAGATCATGAACAATTTAGTTAGTATGAAGTTGGGACAGGACATGCTGCTCCACCATGTTGAAGGTTAATGGGAAGTGCTTTCTGAAGCAGCAAGGGAGCTGTACCATGGGCTTGGGGGAGATCAGAAACCGTGTGTGAAGTCCGTTATTAAGACCTGAAGTTAGTTAGAAAATGAGAAACTCACTTTTGTAACTTCTTTTTTTGGTTAAGTTGGGATTGTATACATAACTCACATGTATATGTCAGGTGAGAGGTTAGAGGGCGTTGATGGTATTGTAATATTTCGGCTTATTAGGAAGGATGTTGTAAATATTTTCAATCTATAGAACAAGAATGATAATGTGGTGTAAATATTTTGACTAGTTAATGAAAAGTGGTGTGTTATGTAAAACTTGAAGTTTGTATGAGACGAATGTAAGCATGGTTTGGTTATGGTATTAATATATGCATTGTTGGATATGTCAGATACTTGTTCAAATTAATCATGGACGTAAGTGATACGAATTGGAAGAAGATGGAGAGCTCGATGCATGATTTGACACGGGTAATGAGGACTGTGGCCAACAACAACAGCCACAATGGAACAAGTCTGTTTAATGATTTCTATAGTTTGGATCCTCCGAGATTTGCAGGTAGTACGGATCCAGATGAGGCTGAGAATTGGTTAAAGGACATTGAGAGAATCTTTAAAGTGATCCAATGTATAAAGGAAGAAAAGATACGCTTAGCAACATTTCAGTTAGATCATGATGCTCGAGCTTGGTAGGAAACATTGGAGTCTACTCTAGAAGACCAGAACCAGGTTGGTTGGGATGAGTTTGTGGAATTATTTAATGATCAATATTTCTCTAAGGTAGTTCAAGAAAAGAAAGCTAATGAGTTTGCTGGATTAAAGCAACTCAGAATGTTGGTGTCGGAGTATGAAGCACAGTTTTCCCGATTATCCAAGTATGCTCCTCATCTAATAGCCACAAAGAAACTGAAAGCAAAGAGATTTATGAATGGTCTACGTCTGAACTTTATTACACAATTAAAACCTCATTTGATTACCACATACTCTGAAATGGTTAAAAGAGCATTGGCGTTGGAAGCTGCCAACGATACTGTTGAGAGAATTAAACGAAGGTCTGGTGAGGGTTCTTCTGATCGAAAAAGTAAGTTTGAGTCGCGGAATGCCCCTAAGGTTCAACAGTCCACTAAGAAAGCAGGGAAAGCTCTAGTGGGAAACAGGGATGTGTGTAAGCATTGCCACCTTAGTGGACACAAGACTGAGAACTTTTGGCGTAGATTGGGTGCTTGCCTCCGATGTGGAAGTACTCAACATTGGATTCCAGACTGTCCTATGATAAAGACCGCACCAGAAAACCAGAACCCCCGAGCCAAGCAAGGACGTTTGCAAGCTGTTCAAGAAATGGAACTTGAATCTCCGCAGGAGGGTGGACTTAGAGAAGGTAGACTACTAGTAAACTCAAAACCCACATATGTATTATTTGATTCAGGAGCTACACATTCTTTCATTAGCTGTGAGTTTGCTAGATCCTTGGAATGCAACCAGCTCCACTACCTACACAGTTAGAGGTTGCCACTCCTTTAAGTGAGGGTAAGAAACTTAAGGAATATTACCCTGCCAGTCAAATTTTAGTCAAAGGACATAATTTTCCAGGTGATTTGATGTCTTGAGATGTGGGATTATGATGTAATCCTTGGGTAGATTGGCTATCTAAACATCATGCAAATCTAGATTGCCACTTAAGACAAGTAACTTTCTGGGTAAAGAAGTTTACTCTATGACTTTTGATAAACCTCGTACAAGAAGAATACCCATAATCTTGACAGTTAAAGCTTGTAAGCAAGTACAAAAAGGCTGTCAAGGGTATTTGGCATCTGTAACATTAATAAATCAGAACACTACTAGGTTGAAGGATATTTCGGTAGTAAAAGAATTCCTTGATGTTTTTCCGGAAGAATTACCTGGTTTACCACCGAGTAGAGAAGTAAAATTTTCAATTGAATTGGTACCAGGAGCCACACCAATTTCAAGAACGCCTTATAGAATGTCAATGGAAGAGTTGAAGGAATTAAAAAGGCACTTGATGGAATTAATAGAGAAATGATTCATTTGACCCAGTACATCACCCTGGGGTGCTCCAGTGATATTTGTTAAGAATAAGGATGGGACGATGCGATTATGCATAGACTATAGACAATTAAATCAATTAACCATTAAGAACATATATCCGCTTCCTAGAATTGATGATTTGTTTGATCAATTGTCTGGAGCCCAGTGTTTTTCATAGATTGATCTTAGATCCGGGTATCATCAACTAAGAATTCAAGAAGAGGATATTCATAAGACAACTTTTTGAACTAGATTTGGACACTACGAATTTGTTGTGATGCCGTTTGGATTGACTAATGCACCTGCTGCGTTTATGCATCTGATGAATGACGTATTCAGATCATATTTGGATCAGTTTGTGGTTATGTTTATCAATGACATATTGATCTACTCTAAGAGTGTAGAAGAACATGAAGCACATTTACGGATTACTTTGCAATTGTTAAGAGATCATAAGTTATATGCGAAGTTTAGTAAATGTGAATTTTAGTTGGAACAAGTGATATTTTTAGGACATGTTATTTCTATAGAGGGATTGTCAGTAGATTCCTCAAAAATTGAAGCTATACAAAAGTGGGAACAACCTAAGAATATTACTGAAATAAGAAGTTTTTTGGGAATGGCTAGTTATTACTGGCGGTTTGTTAAAGACTTTTCCAGGATTGCTTCACCTCTCACACAATTAACTCGAAAAGGAAATGTATTTGAATAGAGTGAGAATTATGAAGAAGCATTTCAAACATTGAAGGGATGTTTATCGTCCGCACCAATTTTAGCCTTGTCGGTAGAAGGGAAAACATTTGAAGTATATACTGATGCATCAAACATCGGGCTGGGGGTGTGTATTGATGCAGGAAGGAAGAGTTATTTCTTATGCATCTAGACAATTAAAGACACATGAGAAAAAATACCTGGTGCATGATTTGGAGTTGGCCGCAGTAGTTTTTGCTCTTAAAGTCTAGAGACACTACTTGTATGATAATCAATTATAGTGTACTCCGATCATAAAAGTTTGAAGTATTTATTTTCACAAAAGGAATTGAACATGAGACAAAGAAGATGAATGAAATATATCAAAGATTATGATTTTAAGATTGAATACCATCCGGGAAAAGGTAATACTGTGGTTGATGCTCTCAGTAGAATCCCATGCCTAGAATATTGTAGTTGCAAGGCAAGGAATGGAAGTTGTTGGAAGAATTTTCTACACTGTCTGAAAGTTGAACCACAAAAAGATAGGGTTGTGATTAATAACATGACAGTACAATCAGATCTGTTGAGACAAATTAGTGAACAACAAGACAATGACCCTACATTAATAGAAATCAGAGAGAAACTGAATTCCAGACCTGACTTCAATGAAGATGCACATAGAAATCTTCAGTTCCGGAACAGGTTACGTGTACCAAATAGTTCAGAAATCAAGAAGCTCATCGAGCACAGTACAATATCGATCCAGGAGCTGTCAAAATGTACCAAGACTTTAAAGAAAAATTTCTGGTGGTGCAACATGAAGAAAGACATTGTGGATTTCATAGCTAGATGTTTAACATGTTAGAAAGTAAAAACCCCTTGAGGTACCAGAATGGAAATGGGATAGTGTTGGTATGGATTTTATTGTGGGATTACCCAGAACACATAGTCGATACGATGCAATATGGGTAATAATAGATCAACTTACAAAGTCAGCTCACTTCTTGACTATTAAGCCAAGATGGTCAGTCAATATATTAGCAGCTTTCTATTTGAAGGAAATTGTTCGAATGCATGGAATCCCAAAAAATATTATTTCTGACAGGGATGCAAGGTTTACTTCACATTTCTGGAGAGAACTACAAGATGCGTTGGGTACCAAGCTGAAGTTTAGTACTGCATTTCATCCTCAAACCGATGGACAAACAGAACGAGTAAATCAAATTATTAAGGATATGTGTCGTGCTTGTATTCTAGAATTTTGAAATGACTCGAGTAATCACTTAGAAATTATGGAATTTGCTTATAATAATAGCTACCAGTCCACTATTCAAATGGCACAATTTGAAGCATTATATGGCCGGTAATTTAGATCACCACTATGTTGGGTGGAATTGAAAGAAACACATTCTTGGACACGAAATGATCCAAGAAATGACAAAAATTATAAAATTAGTGCAGGATCGAATGAAAGTTGCCCAAGATCAACAAAAAATTATGCTGATCGACAAAGAAGAGAGTTGGAATTTCAACAAGGTGATCATGTGTTTCTTAAAGTATCACCTCGAAGAGGAATCAAGAGGTTTGGTATCAAAGGAAAATTGAGTCCAAGATACATTGGACCATTCGAGATATTGAAGAGAGTGGAGAGATGACATACCAACTGGCACTTCCATCTCAATTATCCAATATTCATGACATCTTTCATGTGTTAATGTTGAGGAAGTATGTTTATGATCCAGAGCATATTATTGAATACCAAGATCTGGTTGTACAAGAAAAATTGGCATATGAAGAAAGACCTGAACAAACCCTCGACCGAAAGATCAAGCAACTCCGGAACAAGGAAGTCTCATTATTAAAGATTCAGTGGAACAAACGAGGACAAGATGAAGAAACGTGGGAACTGGAAGATGCCATCAAAACAAAGTTTCCGGAATTATTTACAGGTCAGTAGTTACACTCTTATTATTTGTTAAATTTGGAGGACCAAATTTTATTTAGTGGGGGACAGTTGTAACGCCCCGAAAATTCTAATTGTTAAAAATTTTGAGTAATTTGATTGTTAAACATAATCACTATCATGAGATGTAATTAACTTTAATTTAGGATTAATTGGTAATAATTAATACTATTTCAGTGTCGTACTCAGCGGTGCGCGCTCCGATAGGGCGACACTGGAAATCTATAACGAAAATGGAATTCGAGAACACCATAATTTCCAGAAAAATGTATGGATAATAGAAATATAAATATCCGGAATTGTTGACATGCGGATTTTGAGATTAAGTCGACGCAACTATTTTCCGGGTATTTTTTTATGGTTGAAATATAAATTTTAAAAATTAAACAAAAATCATCATAATTTGTAAAATCTTTCCATTATCTTATGGTTGAAATTTTAACTTGATTAAACCATTAGGACACATAAACATGGGGTCAAATGGGCCAGCTGAATTATCATATAATTACGGTAACTATTTTTTTGGATTAATTGTTGCTTACGTGGCAGAAGCTATGTAAGACACTTCTCATGGGATAGAAGTTTACACGTTTATACCTTATGTGTAAGCCTAGAGACTTGCATGGTAAACGTGCAAGAAATGGTTTTTACTGTAACACATCGATGGCCAACGTGCCATCATGCATGGGATGCCTGGTGAGTTATAAAAACCCCCCAACACCCATCGTGCAAGCCTTTCCTGCTGTGCTGCATGTTGTGCTGCTGCTGTGCTTGCCAGTCTCTTTGCAGTTGGTGTGGTGCTGCTGGAGCTATAGGAGCAGTGCAGTTACTTGTCGTGGCTGCTGCTACTACTTTTCCTTTAGAGGATTGCCACTTCATCAGTTGCACCTGCCGAAGCTATTGCCCTTGCAGTCTTTTCGTTTCTTCTTGTTGTTGTTGTGGACCTCTACGTTGAGGAGAAGCTTACTCTATCCAGTCAGGTAGGATTCACTATTCGTCTCTTGTTCCTGTTTCTTGCCTTCGCTAAAGAGTTCATGACCACGCACATACTTGCCTCTCATCTTCTAAATCATCTTTAGTACTGTGTGTCCATCTTCTGTAAACATGTTTTGGTAACTGTATCTATGAAAATCCTCCTATAGGTTGCAAGCATGTATTGTTTAGATGAGCTATATTCCCAGTACTTCGTTTTTTCTAAACTTCTGGCTACCACGGACCATAGATGAGGAGATGAAGGGTTGAGATTTAATGAGTGAATGGTTACAATTTATTTGTAGCAACCCGAAAAATTTAATACTTAAAAATTTGAAATAATAATTTCTTTTAATTAAAATAATAGAAACATACGTACCACTATCGTATGTGCAAGAATACATCGGAAAATTCCTTTAAAATTCTAAATCAACCCCAGACATTATTCCTAAGTGTTTTACTAAGAAATTCAAGCAACGAAAAATCTGATTAGCCATGTGTACGTCACAATGTGACTAATTATCCAAATTAGGAAACTAAGTCCGAAAACCATTAACATGGAAAAATAACGCGCCCATAAATTAAACGAACATGTCAGAGAGACTTCCAGCATCATGGAATGAATACCCATTATCGGAATTGGACCAATGGACCTCTCATTGTAACGACCTGTGAACCCGACCCCCGGCCCACGCCGAGGACCCGATTTTCGCGGTCGCCACCCACAGATCCAAAGACCCGAAAGGGCTATAATATGTATCTAACAGGATATATAACAGAAGTAAACGTCAACTGCTAAACTAGAAGCGTACAGGCGGAAACAGAAAAGAGAGCGAGACCGTTGTGTACCACCTAAGTACAGTCCCAATGCACGCACGCTAGTACAAGTAAAAGGCAGGGGAAGAACAAGTCCCTTAGGGGCATACCCCGAGGGTGACGTACACTGAAAAGGGGGACCACTGCTAGCTACGGGGACTCCGACTACCACCCATCTCCTCCGCCCGACGCGCACCCTACCGCTGTTGAGAAGTCTCACCTGGAAAAACGAGGGATGAGCTTCACAACAGAAGCTCAGTAGGGACTACCAATCACCTACTGGCTCTAACAGGCAGAAGAATATAATTATGAAATGAATGACAACAGTTATATCTTCTACCTACAAATGGACGTGCAGAAGCAAACTACAACTAGCACGGTACGAAAAGTACTCACGATCGGAAACTCTGTATGACTGCTCGTCGTGACCACCACACGGCTAGTAAACACAGACGGAGGGAACTCCGCCTGGACAAGGAACACTAGCTACGGAAATGCTACCACTAGTCAAGGTCAGGTGCGTCCACCGACGTCTTATCCTCGACCCGGGTCCTAGCCTTCACGTCTCGTCAGAGCGAGGTAGGACACGAAGTGACACAACAGTAACTGCCATAGTCTTGCCAGACTACGGTCCCACGCCTGACCTCTCTAAGCGGTTTCGGGGCCATAAAGAGCGAGGCAGTGAGAAAAAGAACTAACTAACCTGCACCGGGTAGAACTCCAGCCGTCCTCGGTGTCCCAGGCCTAGCCAAAAGAGCTCTGCAAACGACTCAACGCCGCCGTCCAAACCACCGTTTTCCCCTGAGCTCCGGAGTCCGCCTGCTGGGCTGCCAACTCGAGCACACTCGTCGCCCCAATATCTCCCTCGAAGGCGCCCGAGGATGGGGGTCCCAGGCAACGGTAACAACCTCACACGCGGGACAAGCCTCAAGTGCCGAGCACCGGGCGAAAGACCAGTGTAGACCGTACTAGGGAATTAGCACAGGTGCCACGGGTACAGTAAAAGAAGAGCAGAAATGGAAAAGGACAAAACCTGTCTCTCGGTCGAGGACGCGACAGAGCGGACCGTCGCGTCCATGTCGCGACGCCCTAGCGAGTCGTGACATTAACGCGATGCTCAGGAGCATCGCGACCCCGTCGTGACAGGGCGAGCCGTCGCGACTCGGTCGCGGCCTCCGAGGCTGCTGCGTTACCAGCCGAGCAGGGTTCCGGAGTAGTCCCTCCGGGAACCCTCCTCAAAACACGAAATACATTCACAAGGGGGAAGGGGATCATGCACAACATGCATTAAAGGCTATATATCCATCAAACCACCCACGATCCCTCAACAGCATGGATCTACGCTCGAAGGAAACCTCACTCAACTCGAGCATGGAGTTCTCAAATTCCCAAGCCCCAAACCACAAGAAAACCACGGTCTAGAGGGGAGGGGATCATGCTTAGGGTGAGAGGGTCAGACGTCCCTACCTCCACACGAAGAACGCACATGTTGGGGCCTTCTCGTAGGAATGGTCGTCTCCTCCTCGCACCGCACGCCACAAGCACGACCCCTGCACTAACAGCACGTCCACACCTCAGCACGAGCACCACGAGCAAAGGGGATCACCGAGAAACTAGAGAGAGCTCGAGAGAGGGAAGAAGGAGTGGAAAGGGCGAGAGAGGGAAATGAGGCGCGCCTTCGGTTTTGAACCGATGGCCCCCAGAACGCGACGTAGCGGCCAGGCGCGACACTAGAACTGTCGCGATGCCCATAAGCGTCGCGACCATGTCGCGACCGCCCGCCAAGGTGCGACACTAAAAGTACGGTCAAACCTCGAAGACCGGAAAAGCAAATGCGACGGCCTGGCAGGTCGCGTCAATGTTGTACGAACCTGCCACCCGACACGACCGTTCTGACAGACAGGTCAGTGGCCAAGTCGTGTCAGAACACAGTCGCGACAGCTACGGGTGACGCGATAAGGACACGACGCTCACCCCCGTCGCGACACGAACCGCCAATCCTGTCGCGGCTGGCTGCTCTTGCGCGACCATGTCGCTGCCAGGGCGCCTGTGGCAACCTTGTGGACGGGGCCTAGGGCCCAAGGGGGCCGGGTCTTACATCCCACCCACCTTATGACATTTCGTCCTCGAAATGAAGACAACTCGGTCTCAACCCGAAAAACAGCGAAGGGGAGATAACAACATACCGGTCAATCAAACAAATAAGGGAACTGCTCCCGCATCTCTTCCTCGCGCTCCAGGTGGCGTCGCCACCGACGCGGTTCTACCAAACGACCTTCACCAGCAGAATCTGCTTCCTGCGCAATTGCTGTACTCTGCGGTCGACAACACTGACCGGGTACTCTGGCACTGACAAGTCTGGCGCTACCTCCAGCTGCGAGTAGTCCAGCACGTGCGAAGGATCTGCGACGTACCTCCTGAGCTGTGAAACGTGAAACACTGTGCACACCTGCTAGCTCTGCCGGAAGACTCAACTTGTAAGCCACCTCGCCGACCCTCTCGGTGATAGGGAAAGGCCCACGTACCTCGGACTGAGCTTTCCCTTTCTGCCAAATCTAATGACGCCCTTGGTCGGCGAGACCCGCAAGAAAACAAGGTCACCTACACTAAACTGTAACGGTCTCCTGCGGACGTCTGCGTAACTTTTCTATCTGCACTGGGCTGCCCGAAGCCTCTGCCTGATCAGACTGACTGTGTATGCACACTGCTGTACTAACTCTGGTCCCAAAAGCTGCCTCTCACCAACCTCGAACTAGTGAAGAGGTGTCCTGCACGGGTGACCATACAAAGCCTCGTATGGTGCCATTCCGATGCTCAAGTGATAACTGTTGTTATACGCGAACTCCACCATCGGAAGGTGCGACTCCAACGTGCCGCTCCAGTCTAAACAACACGCTCTCAGCATGTCCTCCAGTGTCTGAATGGTCCGCTCTGACTCTCCATCTGTCTGAGGGTGGTACGCTGTGCTGAACCTCACTCTGTACCCAGTGCTCTCTGAAGACTGCGCCAAAACCCTGACGTGAACCTCGAATCTCTGTCGGAGACGACTAAAACTGGCATCCCGTGCAACGAAACAACTCAGTCAACGTACATCCTGGCTAACCTGTCCACTGACCACGACATCCTGATCGGAAGAAAGTGCGCAGCCTTGGTTAAACGATCCACAATCACCCAGATACCATCGTGCCTCTGCGGGGTGTGGGGCAAGCCAACTACAAAGTCCATGGTGATGTCGTCCCATTTCCACTCAGGAATGGGCAACGGCTGCAGCTCACCACCAAGACGCTGATGCTCGGCCTTCACATGTTGACAGGTAAGGCACTGAGCAACAAACTCTGCCACGCCCCTCTTCATCCCTGGCCACCAGAAGGACCTCCTCAAGCAATGGTACATCTTGGTGGAGCCAGGATGAATAGCATACCTCTATCTGTGAGCCTCTTACAAAACTGCCTGACGAGCCTCCTCCGGAACGTACAAGCGGCCTCTGAATCTGACCTCGTTGTCCTCGCTGAGCTCTACATCTGGCATCTGCAAAATGTCTGCCAACTGAGGGTCTGCCTGCTGGGCCTGCAACGCCTGCCTGAACACCAACGGCTGGACTGACAAACTGCTCGCCAATGCACGGTCTCGGGTCCTTGACGGAACGAACACTCCCTGGGACAGCTCCTCGAACAACCTCCACTCTCTGACCATCAGTGAACTCAAGCGCACGCGCCTACTTAAAGCATCGGCTACGACGTTAGCCCTTCCTGGGTGATAGGAGAGGGTTAGGTCGTAGTCCTTCAAATACTCCATCCATCGGTGTTGTCTCAAGTTCAGATCCCTCTGGGTGAAGATATACTGCAAACTCTGGTGATCGGTGAAGATCTGAAAAGCTCGCCATACAGGTAGTGCCTCCACAACTTGAGAGCGAACACCACTGCTGCCAGCTCCAAGTCGTGGGTGGGGTAGTTCTCCTCATGCTTCTTAAGCTGCCGAGAAGCATAGGCAACGACCCCACTGTGCTGCATCAGCACGGCACCCAAACCTAACCTCGACGCATCGGTGTAAACCACAAAACCACCGCTGCCCGACAGCAAGACTAATACTTATGCTGAAGTCAACCTCGTCTTCAGCTCTTGGAAGCTCTGCTCACAGTCCTCTGACCAAACAAACCTGACGTTTTGCCTAGTCAACCTGGTCAACGATGCTGCTAGCTTGGCAAAATTCTGAATGAACCTCCGGTAGTAACCGGCCAAACCCAGAAAACTGCGGACCTCTGACACCGATGTGGGCTGCTCCCACAACAACACGGCCTCCACCTTGGCAGGGTCCACTGCCACACCAGAACCCGAGATCACGTGCTCGAGAAAGTGCACCTCCCTCAGCCAAAATTCACACTTGTCGAACTTGGCATAAAGGCGGTGACTCCGCAGGGTCTCCAGCACGATCCTCAGGTGCTCCTCGTGCTCCTCCTCAGAAGCCGAGTAGACGAAAATATCATCAACAAACACAACCACAAAACGATCTAGGTACTCACTAAACACCCTATGCATCAGATCCATGAATGCTGCGAGTGCGTTCGTCAGCCCAAATGGCATCAGGACGAACTCAAAGTGACCGTACCTGGAACGGAAAGCCGTCAAACCAACATCTGACTCTTTGATCCGCATCTGATAGTAACCGGATCTCAAGTCAATCTTCGAGAAAACTCGGGCCGACTGCAACTGATCAAACAGATCATTGATCCTCGGCAACGGATACCTGTTCTTCACAGTGACCTGGTTCAACTGTCGATAATCGATGCACAAACGAAGACTACCATCCTTCTTTCGCACAAACAAAACAGGCGTGCCCCACGGAGAATGACTCGGGCGAATGAAGCCCAGCTCAAGAAGCTCCTGCAACTGGCGCTTCAACTCACGCAGCTCCGCCGGGGCCATCCGGCAGGGTGCCTTGGACAAAGGCATCGTACCGGGCAAAAGCTCAATGGAGAACTCTACCTCCCGCTCAGGCGGAAAACCAGGTAGATCCTCCGGGAAGACGTCGGAGAACTCAGAAACAACTGCCACGTCAAAAACTGATGATCCGCTAGGCTCCAAAGAACAAACCGAAGCAAGGTACGCCACACAGCCATCGCGGATCAAACGATGAGCTCTATAGAAGGAAATAAATGGCCGACGGGTAGACCAGATACCTCGGAAGCAAAGGACGGGCTCTCCAGGTATCCTAAACCGAACGGTCTTCCGCTGGCAATCAACTACGGCTGAGTGAGCCTCCAACCAGTCCATGCCCAGGATGACGTCAAAGTCACAAAGCTGCAGTGCGTACAACCTGGCCGACAACTGGTGCCCCTCAACCTCGACTGCCACACCCTCCAGATAACCAAAAGAATGCATATAGTCACCTGACGGGAGATCGACCACCACGTCACACTGCCTTTCAGGAGCGTGACAAGCAAGGGACTCATAGAATTCCTCGGAAGCAAAACACAAAGAAGCACCGGGGTCGACCAAAACACGAGTAGCTCTGCCAAGGATAGGTAGAGTACCTATAACAAGGTTTGACGCCTCTGCCTGCTCCCGGGTGAGCGCCATCACGCGACCACGACCACGCCCACGCTGCGGTGCCTGCTAGGGCTGCTGCTGCTGCGGTGGCTGCTGGGGGTACTGCTGCTGCTGCTGGTACGGCTGGTACTACTGCGGCTGCGGAAACTGCTGAGCCTGCTGCTGGTACTGCCCTCACTGCTGCTGACGCGGTGCCTGCTGCTGGGGAGGGTACTGGTACTGAGGCGACTGCTGAGCGTACTGCGCTGGCTGCTGCTACTGCGGGGCCTGCCCCATGGGGCAATCCCTCCTGAAGTGGCCCGGTAAGCCAAAGGTGTAGCAAATTGCCTCCTGACTACCTCGCTCATCTCCTTGGACAACTGACTGCTCTGCAAACTTGGACTGGTGCTTCTACTGCTTCCCTCTGCCACCACCACGAGTGCTCATCTGCTTGAACTTCGAGCGCAATCCGGAACTACCTGAACCGCCTGAGCCCGAAGAAGAAGAAGTCGCGCTGCCGCGACTGCCTGCTGGACGATGGTACGGTGAGGACCTGGAAGAGGCTCCTCCCTGCTGCTGCTGCTACTGTGGCTGCCAGGTCTCTCTGTCCAAGGCGGTGGCCTTCGCCACGGCCTCTCCCAAGGTGGTACACATGTGTGCCGTCACACCCCACCTCAGGTCTGGTCTCAGTCCTGCTATAAACCTCTCTGCACACGCCTGGTCGCTGCCTGCGACATGAGGCACATGCCTCAACAACCGGACAAACCTTTGGTGGTACTGTGAAACTGTGAGGTCGTCCTGAACCAACGCGTAGAACTGGTCCCGTCTCCCATGTCGAGCGTAGTCGGGGAAGTACTCGCCGTGAAAGACCTCAGAAAACCGCTGCCAAGTGATGTGATCCAACCTCTGCCCCTGGAAGTGAGTCTGCCTCTGAACTCTCCACCACTCATGGGCTGCTCCCTTGAGCTGGTACACTGCCAGTCGAACCTGGTCCTCCTTAGCGCACTCCATCGTCTCGAAGATACGCTCCAACCCATGGGTCCAGATCTCTGCCTTATCTGGATCATACTCACCATGGAACATCGGTGGCCGGAGATGCAAGAATCTCTCTAGGAGAGCGGTCCTGTCCTCCATAACCGACGTCCTCCTCCGGCCGGCCCGGCTACTCCAAGTGCCTGACCGCTGTTGTCGCTCTGGCTGCTCCACCTCTGGCTCTACCAGTTGCTCCGGCACCACTGAAGGAGGTACCGGAGGCTGAACACCTGCTGCTGCCTGCCGTGGCTGCCACGCTCCCTAGTACATAGTCCTAAAGAACTGCTCGAACATGGGATCCCAGTCTGCGTACTGCTGCGGCTGAGGCTGGTACTCCTGCTGCTGCTGCCCACCTGCTACTGCTGCTGCTGCAGCCTGAGGCTGTGCCACTGACTCCTCTGTTGACACCTCCTCCTGGACCTGCCCTGGCGCGGGCACCTCAGACTCGCCCTGCTGCTCCACCAGCTCTCTGTCCTGCCTGCGCCTGTGAGGAGCCATGTCCTACATGGTAACACAACCAACAAAGGTTAATAAAACCACTCGGGCGGCTAGCCGTGTACTTGTACTACCGTTGGGACTTCCTGTTGCAGCGTAATTCCATTACAAGTCCTGTCAGACACTAGCTCTGATACCAACTGTAACGACCCGTGAACCCGACCCTCAGCCCACGCTGAGGACCCGATTTTCACGGTCGCCACCCACGGATCTGAAGAACCGAAAGGGCTATAAATGTATCTAACAGGATATGTAACGGAAGTAAACGTCAACTGCTAAACTAGAAGCGTACAGGCGGAAACAGAAAAGAGAGCGAGACCCCTGTGTACCACTCTAAGTACAGTCCCAACGCACGCACGCTAGTACAAGTAAAAGGCATGAGAAGAACAAGTCCCTTAGGGCCATATCTCGAGGGTGACGTACACTGAAAAGGGGGACCACTGCTAGCTACGGGGACTTCGACTACCGCCCTATCTCCTCCGCCCGGTGCGCACCCTGCCGCTGCTGAGAAGTCTCACCTGGAAAAAGGAGGGATGAGCTTCACAACAGAAGCTCAGTAGGGACTACCAATCACCTACTGGCTCTAACAAGCAGAAGAATATAATTATGAAATGAATGACAGCAGTTATATCTTCTACCTACAACGGAAGTGCGGAAGCAAACTACAACTAGCACGGTACGGAAAGTACTCACGATCGGAAACTCCGTACGACTGCTCGTCGTGACCACCACACGACTAGTAAACATAGACGGAGGGAACTCCACCTGGACAAGGAACACTAGCTACGGAAACGCTACCACTAGTCAAGGTCAGGTGCGTCCACCGACGTCTTATCCTCGACCCAGGTCCTAGCCCTCAAGTCTCGTCAGAGAGAGGTAGGACACGAAGTGACACAACAGTAACCGCCGTAGTCTGGCTAGACTACGGTCCCACACCTGGCTTCTCTAAGCGTTTCCGGGGCCACAAAGAGCGAGGCAGTGAGAAACATGACTGACTAACCTGCACCAGGTAGAACTCCATCCGTCCTCGGTGTCCCAGGCCTAGCCAAGAGAGCTCTGCAAACGACTCAACGTTGCAGTCCAAACCACCGTTTTCCCCTGAGCTCCGGAGTCCGCCTACTGGGCTGCCAACTCGAGCACACTCGTCGCCCCGATACCTCCCTCGAATGCGCCCGAGGATGGGGGTCCATGCAACGGTAACAACCTCACACGCGGGACAAGCCCTCAAGTGGCGAGCACCGGGCTAAAGACTAGTGTAGACCACACTAGGGAACTAGCACAGATGCCACAGGTACAGTAAAAGAAGAGCAGAAATGGAAAAGGACAAAACCTGTCTCTCGGTCGAGGACGCGACAGAGCGGACCGTCGCGTCCATGTCGCGACGCCCTAGCGAGTCGCGACATTAACGCGACGCTCAGGAGCGTCGCGACCCCTTCGGACCGGGCGAGCCGTCGCAACACGGTCGCGTCCTCCGAGGCTGCCGCGTTACCAGCCGAGCAGGGTTCCGGAGCAGTCCCTCCGGGAACCCTCCTCAAAACACGAAATACATTCACAAGGGGGAAGGGGATCATGCACAACATGCATTAAAGGCTATAAATACACCAAACCACCCACGATTCCTCAACAGCATGGATCTACGCTCGAAGGAAACCTCACTCAACTCGAGCATGGAGTTCTCACACTCCCAAGCCCCAAACCACAAGGAAACCACGGTCTAGAGGGGAGGGGATCATGCTTAGGGCGAGAGGGTCGGACGTCCCTACCTCCACACGAAGAACGCACCCGTTGGGGCCTTCTCGTAGGAATGGCCGTCTCCTCCTCGCACCGCAAGCCACAAGCACGACCCCTGCACGAACATCACGTCCACACCTCAGCACGAGCACACGAGCGAAGGGGATCACCGAGAAACAAGAGAAAGCTCGAGAGAGGGAAGAAGGAGTGGAAAGGGCGAGAGAGGGAAATGGGGCGCGCCTTCGGTTTTGAACCGATGGCCCCCAGAACGCGACGTAGCGGCCAGGCGCGACACTGGAACTGTCGTGACACCCATAAGCGTCGCGACCATGTCGTGACTGCCTGCCAAGGGGCGACACTAAAAGTAAGGTCAAACCTCGAAGACTGGAAAAGCAAACGCGACGGCCTGGCAGGTCGCGTCAACGCTGTACGAACCTGCCACCCGACACGACCGTTCTAACAGACATGACAGCGGTCAAGCCGTGTCAGAACACAGTCGCGACAACCAGGGGTGACGCGACAAGGACGCGACGCTCACCACCGTCGTGACACGAACCGCCAATCCTGTCGCGGCAGGCTGCTCTGGCGCGACCATGTCGCGGCCAGGGCGCCTGTCGCGACCTTCAGGACGGGGCCTAGGGCCCAAGGGGGCCGGGTCTTACACTCATGGCCCATGAATAAATTCAAGTAAGAAAAATATAATAAATTCTGAAATTCTATTATTTCCCTATTTAAAATGGTGACTTCTCCTAAGTTAAATTCCATTAAGAATGGGCTTTGTTAAATGGACCATATAAAATTTATTAGGACAAAATAAGGATTTTTAAAAGAAGAATAATAGAAAAATATCCTAAATTCGTAACTTAAATATTACTTAAATATAAAAGGGGTATTAAAGCATTAAAATAAGTAGTTTGAGTTTGAATTGGATTCCTAAACTTACCCTAATGGGTTAGCCATGGATTTGGATCCCAACCCAACCCAAATTGGAGTTGGCAAGCATGGTAAGGGTGAAAGAAATAGGAAATCTCGGAATTAATAGGAGTTAGAGTCCTATTAGGAAATAGAAACATAGGAAGCATAAATACTCTCCTAAATCCCCATGGCCGGCCCTAGCTCGTTGCCAAGGGTTGCTGGACGAGGAGGAGAGGCCAAGGAGGAGGAGAATTCGTGGGGAGAGGATCTCTCAAAGCTTCTATCCGAGTTCTTCATGCTCTAGCCCTAGAAGAGAAAATCGAGTCAAGGTAGGCATTATCACAAGCATAAATCCTAAAATATCGTCTGTAAGTTGTTCCAACCATCAAGGACAAAAGCCCTCTAGTTTCATAATTTTCCATCGAGCATATCTTTTGTTCTTGATTTTTGAAGTTCTGTATTCATCATGACCCCGACCCTTCATCTTAAATCTTGTTATCCTTGTATACTCAACCCCATGCCACGAAACTTTTATTCGGGATATTGATGCATCTTAGGCATCTTTTGCCCCTAAAAGCCCTAATTTCCATCCACCATGTTGCTCGAATTAAATCTTTCATCCCAACTGTGCACTGTTCTATGTTCATCATGAATACACTTGAATAAACCATGCTGAAACTTTCATTACTTTCAAATTCCTATTTACTGGAAGTACCCTTGCATGTCTAGAGTCGTTTAAAATTAGTTTCATGAATTTTCATCGATTGTACAATTAGTTCTTATTTTTTGAACCACCCTATGTCATTATAAGGCAGTTCTGTACCGCAATCCAAGAACATGTCCTTTTCCTGTCGGACTCAGGTACAAGACTTGAGAACGCGACAGCCCGAAAGGCCGCGTTCTCAGGTCTATCACGATAGCAACTCCCGTCGTGATCTGATCACGACAGGGTCTATCGTCGCGATCTGCCTGCCTGATCTGACAAGCCGTCGCGATCTGTACAAGGCCATGTCGCGTTCTCAATTGACCCCGTCGCGACCCTTACTGGGGTGCGTCGTGATCTCAAATTTTTGGATGAAAACCCCCAATTTTTTATGCTCTAACTTTCTACAGTGCTTGAATCCTCTGTTAACAGTTATACACACAGTAAATATATTTGTCATAAATTGAACATTTAGATGTGTTTAAAATACGTACACATGACAACTTTCTATCTATAATTTCTCTTACACATACACACACTTTGAACCATCCAAATATGGCTGAACTTGGCATGAAAATATCTATTCAATAATTTGGTAATAATATATTTAAATTGCCCTATTTTAAATATACTTGTCTACATTTCTCGCGATGATTTGGAACACCGTTACCGACGCTCCACTGTTCTAGAATTCCTCTAGAACGTCGGGCACTTGTTTCTATATACACACTCTCTCATGACTTGGACGAACTCTCAGTCGGATACTCCTTCTGCCAGACCAGTGAGTCTTTGTTCAAAGCCTCTGTAAGTCTCCTCGGTCCATGGGTTCTGACATGGTCGACGAGCTGGTTGTACCCTAACACCGATGATACACTTGAGGGATCAGGAAGATCCAAACGACCTTAAATTGTTCTCTCTCTTATCTTGAATCGCGTCGGACCTCTGGACCTGTGCATAACATGGCCAGTGGAAGGGTAGTGAATTCCACCTGACTGCCTACACCAATCACGCGTGTTGTGCAACTGTTATTATCGCTTGTTTAACGTTGTCTTACGAATATGTCCTTGTCTTGTCTACTTTCTCTATACTTTCGTCTATTCATGTTCACTCTACTATCTCGTCTATCTCACCTATTCATCTAGTACTCTCTTAGTACCCTTTGAGCTGTGTGGCTCCTACTGTTTTGAACTGTTCATGATTGTCTAGCGCTAAATGGGCCTTGTGACTCTACTGATTTGAATGCATACTGCTGAGGGCACGGAGAGTGTCTGAGGGGCTCCAATCTAGTCCTGGGGGCCGAGAGCCACCCGAAAATACTTGCAGGGGCTAATGACGGTGTCTGCATTTGCACCAGTTCTGACTGACTGTTTTGAATTAGCTAGACATCTGACTGTTATACTGTTTCTGTTAGTTCAGACGTACTGCACTGTTACTGTACTGCCACTGACTGTTATTGAACTGCTATTGTCCCGTTATTGAGCGACTAATGTCGTTCTCTCTCCTTGCTCTACTTGATACTTGCTATCTTGTGTTATTGCGTTCTTTCGTGACTTAATCACATTCAAAGTGCTATACTCTCTCGTTGTTTATTGACAATAAAAGTGCTATATTCTCTCTCGGCTATCTACGGATAACCAAAGTGCCATTACTATCTCGATTGACGAAAGTTAATCAAAAAGTGTTATACTATTTCGATTGATGAAAATCAATCAATGTGCAATTTATTCTTTACATGACCAATTACTATATCTCTCCTTTCTATACATGTCACTTGTTACTGATCGACAATGTCGTTACTTGCTATTGTTGTTACCGCTTCTATTGTGACTTTACTCTAATCATCGTCCTATACTTGATTCATATTCTATTTGAACCATGTTATTTGTGCTATTACTTTCTCGACTTTAAATGGCTCGCTGTAGCAACCCGAGAATTTCAATAATTGAAAATTGGAGATAAATAGAAAATATGACTACTTAATAATTTAAAACTAGTTAAATGCGTACGCACCATTATCCCAGATGTAAAAACACATCTAAAAATTTCATAAAAATCATAGTTAGACTTTAAATATTATTCTCTAGTGACCCATAAACAAATTTGGGCCAATAAAAATATTTTGGATTGAATTTAAGAATTTTTGTGACTTATTATCTTAATTAAGGAATAAGTCGAAAAACCATTATCATATATACATAAAGGGTCATATATTAAAATAACAATTTTGGTTGGACTTCAAACAATGGGTATTGACAATCCAATCAATGCAATGGGCCGAAGGATGTCCTTTGGACCACAAATAAATTAATGCTAGGAAAATGACCCGAAATTTAGAAATATTCACTAATGGACCATGATAGGGTAAATTCTCACCGTATAGACAATCATTAGACTTCAAACCAAGCCCAAATTCGTGGTTACCACCTAAGGTAAGCTTTCATACCAATTCCATCATGAATTGGGGAGAGAAATCTTCAAGTTGAGGAAAGGTATACCCAAATTCGTGCCTAAAGGTTTCCTAATTTAATTAGGCAACTAAAGGCCCCTCTCTCTATAAATAAAGCCTCTCTCTCCCATGGGACGACCCCTAGGGTTATTGGAGGTGTTCTTGGAGGCAATGGTGGCTGGAGATCTCAAGGAGAAGGCTGGAGCAAGGAAGAATCCTATGCTCTTCCCAACTCGGATCTGCAACGACCTGCACTTGTGTCCCTTCAAGATCATCACCAAAGGTTAGTGAAACCTCGACCAAACTGTGCAAACCATACATCCTTGGAAATCTCTTCGAGTCTAGTTTCTTATGACATTATGTTGCACAATTTTTACCCAGTAGTTCGTGAGTATTAAGCGTTCTCCTACGACTGGTCGAAACTAGGGTTTTCGGGGAGCACAACTTTCTTTCACCTAAAAGGTAGGTCATCTCCATGTCAAACTCTAATTAAACTCGTTCATACTTGCATTCATATGTATAGATCATGTTCTTACTGTTTTCCCCAATTTTTATCTTGAGAGGTTCACGAATTAAATCTTGCATGATCTTAACACTGTACTATTCTGATTTACCGTGGACTTGTCTTACGAGTTTCATACCTCTTTGTGGAGTCAGTTTTAGACTGAGTGTTAAACATAGAACTTGTTACACTATGAGTCTACTTTCATTTGGCACTGGTTTACCTAATTTTAGTTGACCGTACTGAGAGTATTATCCCGAACATGAGCACTGTGTCAGATTCATGTAGACAGTCACAATACGTCTTATTATATAGTCAAACAACTTTTGTTTCTTGATTAGTCATTACTGTACAAAGTATTGGAAGTACTATAACTAACAAAGGTGGTTTCACCCGATTTGGATCACCCTAGCATTTTTTTGATTTTTCAAACCCATAGGTGTCAAACCCAATCCAAGTCCGAGTTGGAAATAGGTAGAAATAGCAACCCAAACGTCATATTCGGGTGCCGACAGGTCGACACGTCGCTACCAGAATGCGACAACATCATGGTCGCGACCCATACCAAAAATTAGACAATTTCGTGGTCTTCAGAAGGTGACAAGATGATGGTCGCCTTAATCTTCTGAAGGCGACAAGCAATGTGTCGCCTTCTGCCTATGTTCACTTAATCTGCCATAACGTTTTCTATAGACCTCGGATTGACGAGCCGTTTTCTTTGCTGGATTCCTCCTTCAATGGGATTCAATATGGTATATTCATGTGTGATATTTGAATAAAAACAAATGAGTTATGACTTGAGGAAGTTAAGGGATGAGACTGCATTTGCCTTCTAAGGGGCATACATCTCGGTTTTCATCGTTTTGTGTTGTTCCTTGCATGTGTGAGTTTGATCTATTCTAGGAAGGTTATAGAAAGTATTATCATGCATTTAACAACCGAAATGAATGTTTAAACATGTTCACATAATTTTTAATTGATCTTAAGTTCATGATCATGCTCTCTACCTTCCGATTATTCATGTTCTTGCGTTGTTACCGAACTTGCTAAACACACAATGATACTTGCTAAAATTGGTCATGTATGATTAGTGTTTCCTGATTTAGCACTCATGATACTTTCCAACCATGGAGTTTCCATAAATGAAGTTTCTATAACTGGGGTTTCCATAATCGGATTCACACACGCACTGGAGCGATTCTCACGCGTGGCATGCGCATACACTCTAGCACGATAGGAAAGCCCCTTCTTGGCTTGTGGTGAACTCTCCGTCGGATATTCCTTCTGCCGGACTAGTGACCCCTTGACCAAAGCCTCCGTAAGTCTCCTCTGACCATGGATTCCCACATGGCCGACGAGCAGGTTGTAACAATGAAGTACCCAGAAGTTAGTGTGAACGTATCTCTTCTCTCTCGACATTCTTGACGAGATCTTTCTCTCCTCATCTTGACTTTCTCGGAGTGATCGAGTAAAACACATGAAACCAAGTTATTAAAGATAGAATCTATGTAAATGTGTCATTATGCTTCCAGATTGAACTCTTGACTCGATATCCCCAAAGTACCCTTGAACTCTAAATCATTATTAACATGACACTCTCCATAATCATTACTATTGACATGATAGTCCTGAACTTTCTGGACCAGTCTATCCTTATTAACACACATTGCCTTCTTGTGATACGTTCTTGAAGTACATCAGTGATATTGGAGTCGTGGACTCAAAACTCTTTCTTGTCACCCATGAGTCGACGGGCTCATTTGGACACATGCCAGTGTTACGCAATATAAACTTGACTAAGGGCTCATATCTGGTCCTGGAGATTCTGGCAAAGTCATGTTACCTATGGGTGTGATTGTCGGATTCGCACCCGACAAAGTCTTGTTTACCCAAAGGTGTTGATTGCCCAGTTTTCCCAAAGATGTTCGTTTGGGGACAAAATTCATTTAAGTGGGGGAGGATGTAGCAACCCGAGAATTTCAATAATTCAAAATTGGAGATAAATAGAAAATATGACCACTTAATAATTTAAAACTAGTTAAACACGTACGCACCATTATCCCAGATGTAAAAACACATCTACAAATTTCGTAAAAATCATAGTTAGACTTTAAAAATTATTCTCTAGTGACCCATAAAGAAATTTAGGCCAATAAAAATCTTTTGGATTGAATTTAAGAATTTTTGTGACTTATTATCTTAATTAAGGAATAAGACGAAAAACTATTATCACATATACATAAAGGAGTCATAAATTAAAATAAAAATTTTGGTTGGACTTCAAACAATGGGTATTGACAATCCAATGAAGGAAATGGGCCGAAGGATGTCCTTTGGACCACAAATAAATTCATGCTAGGAAAATGACCCGAAATTCAGAAATATTCACTAATGGACCATGATAGGGTAAATTCTCACCCTATAGACCACCATTAGACTTCAAACCAAGCCCAAATTCGTGGTTACCACCAATGGTAAGCTTCCGTACCAATTCCATCATGAATTGGGGAGAGAAATCTCCAAGTTGAGGAAAGGTATACCCAAATTTCTGCCTAAAGGTTTCCTAATTTAATTAGGCAACTAAAGGCCCCTCTCTCTATAAATAAAGCCTCTCTCTCCCATGGGACGACCCCTAGAGTGATTGGAGGTATTCTTGGAGGCACTGTTGGCTGGAGATCCCAAGGAGAAGGCTGGAGCAAGGATGAATTCCGTGCTCTTCCCAACTCGGATCTGCAACGACCTGCACTTGTGTCCCTTCAAGATCATCACCAAAGGTTAGTGAAACCTCGACCAAACTGTGCAAACCATACATCCTTGGAAATATCTTCGAGTCTAGTTTCTTATGACACTATTTTTCACAATTTTTACCCAGTAGTTCGTGAGTATTAAGCGTTCTCCTACGACTGGTCGAAACTAGGGTTTTCGGGGAGCACGACTTTTTTTCACCTAAAAGGTAGGTCATCTCCATGCCAAACTCTAATTAAACTCATTCATGCTTTCATTCATAAGTATGGATCATGTTCTTACTGTTTTCCCCAAATTTTATCTTGAGAGTTTCACGAATTAAATCTTGCATGATCTTAACACTGTACTGTTCTGAATTACCCTTGACTTGTCTTACGAGTTTCATACCTCTTTGTAGAGTCAATTTTTCTGACGACCCTCCTTATACCTGTATGGTTATACTAACCCACTTAGATATCGAGAGCGTTGCCCTAGTGGGACATTTACCCATTACATTTATTAGGTCAAGATGTACATAAATATGAACACATAACAGCGGAATAAAAGTACTGTAAATAAATATCTTATTCCATCATCCACATTTATCCACAGTCTATATAGTACAAAAAGAAACTAACTATTTAATGATTGAGAATTTAAAAGAAATACATTGTCCACAACTTGCAACTAAATAAATTAAATGAATTCAATATACTACAAGTCCTCCTTTATTACATACTATGAAATGAAAAGTATAATATCGCTATCTCCACAAGCAATCTCCTACTCTCGCTCCGAGTCACTCTGAACCAACTCCTCGGAAGAAGTAGAGACACCTGCACATGTATGCCGAAGCAAGAATGAGTCCAAAGACTCAGCAAGTAATTTCCCATACATTAAGCATACATACATCACATGGCATTTTATTCTTTAACAATTTCATAGGTACATGGCGTGGATTTAAACAATCTTTAAGAAAAACCTAACATGATACTTCTATCAATTTCATGACACATAGCACATGGTTTATGTTCATGTCACAAGGATAAGCCTACCACATGCTTTCTACACAATTTTTAACATAATATTTAAATTCACATTCATGTTGTATCATAATGGCAATTAAACATGGAGTTTTACACATAAAGGAAGAATGTTCCTAATATGGTTTCTATGTACTTTTCCACATGCATATCACTTTTATAAACACAATAAGCTTTCTGTTTTGACATAAACAAAACACATTTACAATTTGGTTCACCATTTCATATATTATCTCACTAGTTCACATTTACACATGATCATTTACACATGCAAAATTTCACATATACACAAAATCACATTATTATCATTATATGCCGTCACACATAATTTGAACTACCTCTAGAAGGACACACACTTATCACATCACACACATATCTATCACTTAGGCATTTCAGTGATAAATCTTAGTTACTACGTAGAACCGGGAGAAGCACTCTCCACCCTAACCAACGGTACTTGTCCGCCTCCAGGATTTTATCCCAATGCCCATGGGATTTCACTTACTCATATGAACCTTCCCATAGGGACTTTACTACGGTACAACTCCTCAACCCTCTAAGGTAGCAGTGTCACCCATGGCACATTTACACGTTTTTCTCATTTTAAAACACACACTTAATATGTTGTTTTAAACACATGTTCCATGCTCAAACAAAATCATATATTTCAGGTTTACCTAGAATGGTACTACAGTTTATAGAGTTAAACAATCATAATTTGATTCAAATCATGCTACAATTAACTAGATTATCGTTAATTACTCTAAACATGCTCTAATTAATCTTTTCATGATGAAATAATGAATCCAGTACCTACTATTTTCCAATTTACATGAAATTTTAACTGAAGACCATTTACAGATAAAGCATCATGCATGCAAATTTTCATATTTTTCGGAGTCATACACAATTTATGATAAATAAAACATGTATTCTGCCTAATTTATGAAGTCATCAATTAAGCAAGGTACACAGTGCCAAGTACATACTCCTCTATTCTAAAACTTGTATACAATAGTCATGATACTACATACAATTCTTGTGAATTAATTGGCATCATACAATTTATTGAAGATTTAAAACTACTCGTCCATACTTACTGTTTTACAGTTAAAAAATTTTAATTAATTACATGAACATCAGAAAATTTCCTAAATCTCGTGGTATAAACTGACATCTATACACATCATATAGAAATTCTATGACACTCAATTTCCACATGAATCACATAAACAGAAATTTCCAATTATTAAAACTATGTCTGACAATTAATTCAGAGAATTTTAATAAATAAAACATTCAACGAAATTTCAGAGAAATTTTACAACATGATTCCCTAGGGTATTACATAACATATAAAAAATACATTATATCCTCATGCGCAGAAGTTCGGAAATAATTTATGAAGGGCAGACAGACATACTGTCCCTGCTTGAAGAACTCAACGGCACACAGGTGGCCGCTTACCAGTTAACGGAAACAAATGCCGCCGCCAACTTCGGATCTTAACGGCATCAAAGCTTGCCGTTAAGTTCTTGTTTGCAGAAAAACAGACAGAACTCATAAAAATCGAAGAGAAAGGGGGTTCCAGGACACGAATAAAATCTGTAAAATTCCCTAGGACCTACTAGACATACGTATGGTCAATCTTGAGGATTTACTTGCCTTCAAACAAATCTGCAAACAGCGAATCGAGTCAGAGAAGCCCTCCTCAGCCTGAGCCAAAGAGTCCCCGAAATCCTTCAAATCCGGTCTTTGATGATGATCTTTAAGGTACACCGGGTTGGGAAGACGATCCTCGATGCCCAGACTTCCTCCCTGTCGAAGAAGAACGCCAGATGATGCTTCAAATCGCCGGATCCACGGGTTCAAAGATCAGGTTTCGCACATGAGAGTTAGGGTTTTTGACAAAAGAGTCAAAAGGACTCAACAGCGCCCCAAACTGGGCCTTTTATAGAGTTAGGGTCGAAGACGCGTTTTGGGCTGGCTAGGTTACCGTTAAGGAACGGTTTCCTAAACCAAGGGCGACAATATCAAAGGCGTTTCCGGATCTGAAAATGCAACAGATCTGGGAGACTAACGTCAACATCACTGGCCGCCAAACTGGAGTTGGCGTCCATCGATGTGGCCACTGACTTGGGGTTAATGTCCGTTCATGTGGACGCCTACATGTCGCTTTGCCAGAACTTAAAAACTGCAGAAAATCATTTTTATGCAATGCATGCACATGGAATATACAATGTATACATTATATAATACTATTTATGTAATGTAAATAAATAACATGTACAATAATATATATATATATATACACATATTTACAACAATACATCAAATAGTATATATGTATATTTGTATTCACACACACACAAGCAAAAAAAATTCTTCACAAAATCATACACCTATATAAGAGAGTAAAATTCTAGGGCCTTACACCCTCTCCCCCTTAAAGAAACTTCGTCCACGAAGTTAGACCGATACTACTCAAACAATTGAGGATACTTCTTCTTCATTGCATCCTCAAGCTCCCAAGTAGCCTCTTCTCGCAAGAACTTGCGCCATAATACTTTCACCGACGCAATACTCTTGTTCCGAAGATGCTGAACCTTCCGGTCAAGAATAGCTACTGGTTGCTCTACATAAGATAAATCTGGTTGAATCTCCACTGGCTCGTGGCTAATAACATGAGATGGATCTCTGACATACCTCCTGAGCATAGATACGTGGAAAACAGGATGAACACTAGCTAACGCTGGGGGTAAAGCTAGCTCATATGCCACGTTGCCCAATCGTCTGAGAATCTCATACAGGCCAATGAATCTAGGACTTAACTTACCATGCCTGCCAAATCTAACAACACCTCGAGTAGTCGAAATCTTCAAAAAAACATGCTCACCTACCTCGAACTCCAAATCCTTCCTCATGTTGTCGGCATAACTCTTCTGCCTATCCTGTGCCGCAACAAGCCTCTTCCTAATAAACTGGACCTTATCCGAAGTCTCTTGGACTAACTCCGGACCGATCACCTGCCTATCATCAGTCTCCTCCCAGCATAAAGGAGATCTACAAGGCCTACTATACAATACCTCAAATGGAGCCATACCAATGCTCGCATGAAAATTGTTGTTGTATGTGAACTCCACAAGAGGTAAATGGCGCTCCCAATCATCCTTACAATCCAGAACACACGCCCTCAACATATCCTCGAGCGCTTGGATAGTCCTCTCGGACTGTCCATCGGTCTGGGGATGAAATGCCGAACTGAGCTTCAGCTCCGAACCTAATGCATCCTGAAGACCCTTCCACAGTCTCGAGGTAAATCTCGGATCTCGATCTGAAATGATCGACTTCGGGACACCATGCAATCTAATAATACTACTAACATATAATCAAGCTAAAATCTCTACCGACTGCTTCTTCTTCATAGGTAAGAAATGCGCAGTCTTCGAGAATCTATCTACCACTACCCAAATCGAGTCATTACCCCGTCTAGATCGAGGCAAACCCGAAACAAAATCCATAGTGACAGCTTCCCATTTCCATACTGGGTTCTCCATCTTCTGTATAAGACCAGATGGTCGCTGCCGCTCAGCCTTCACTTGCTGGCATACAAGACATCTAGACACATACTCCGCTACATCCTTCTTCATGCCAGACCACAAAAAAGATCTCCTCAAATCTTGGTACATCTTAGTGTTACCCAGATGAATAGAGAATCTCGATCTATGAGCTTCTGCTAATACATGCTCACGGACATCTACAATGTCCGGAACACCAATGCGGTAATGGAATCTAATTACACCATCCTCATCACGAGCAATGCCTTCCTTGCCCACCAACTCTTGGATTCTAGGGTCAGCTTTTTGTTGCTCGATCACCTCATCCAATACCGAAGACCTAATAGACAACTGAGCTACAAAAGCTTGGCACAAAGATGGCTCTAACTCAGTCATCGCACACGCTGCATCCTCCAACATCTTCCAATCTTGTTGGAGCGATGTCCTCTTCCTACTAAGGGCATCTGCTACAACATTCGCCTTTCCAGGATGATACTGGAGGTCGAAGTCATAGTCCTTCAGGAACTCAATCCATCTTCTCTGCCTAAGGTTTAATTCCTTTTGGGAGAAAAGATACTTTAGGCTGTTATAGTCAGTGAACACCTCAAATCTAACACCATAAAGATAGTGTCTCTAGATCTTCAGTGCATGCACCACTGCTGCAAGCTCCAAATCATGAGTCGGATAGTTACGTTCATGCTCCTTCAATTGGCGAGAAGCATACGCTACTACCCTTCCTTGCTGCATCAATACACAGCCAAGGTCAATCCGAGACACATCCGTATAAATGGCAAAACCTTCCTCACCACTAGGTAATACCAATACCGGAGCAGAAGTAAGCTTAGCCTTCAATAATTGAAAGCTACTCTCACATTCTTCGGACCAAGCAAACTTCTCACCCTTTCTTGGTTAGTTTGGTCAAAGGGGCGGCGATGGATGAAAATCCCCCAATAAATTGCTGATAATAACCCGCCAAACTAAGGAAACTCTGAATCTCCGAAGGGGTCTTGGGAATCTCCCAATCCATAACAGCCTGGACATTCGCTGAATCAACCGCTACACCAGCACCGGAGATAACATGCCCAAGGAAATGAACATCGCGCAACCAAAAATCGCACTTGCTGAATTTTGCATACAGCTTGTGCTCTCGGAGAACTTCCAACACTACCCTCAAATGCTGACGGTGTGTGGCCTCATCCGGAGAATAGACCAACACATCATCAATGAAAACTACAACGAAACTATCTAAATACAGTCTAAACACCCTGTTCATGAGATCCATGAACGCTGCAGGGGCGTTGGTCAGACCAAACGGAAGGACCAAAAACTCATAATGTCCATAACGGGTTCTAAAGGCCATATTGGACACATCCTCGCTCCTAATCCTCAACTGATGATAGCCAGACCGCAAATCAATCGTAGAAAAGACCGATGCATTCTGCAGCTGGTCAAACAAATCATCAATCTGAGGTAAGGGATACCTGTTCTTCACAGACACTTGGTTTAGATTCCTATAATCAATGCACAACCTCAGTGACCCATCCTTCTTCTTCACAAATAAAACAGGTGCACCCCAAGGGAAAACGCTAGGGTGAATGAATCCCTTATCTAACAAATCTTGCAACTGCTTCCTTAGCTCCGCTAACTCCGCAGGTGCCATCCGATAAGGGGCCTTTGAGATAGGAGAGGTGCCTGGAAGCAACTCTAGAGTAAACTCTATCTCTCTAGCCGGTGGCAATCCAGATAAATCATCGGGAAAAACATCTGGAAACTCCCGCACTACATCAATCTCCGCAAGAGTAGGTGACTCATCAGCTTTGGGTACTAATACCACGCTGGCAAGAAAAGCGTCACAACCCTTGATCACCATTCTCATTGCCTTCATGGCAGAGATGACAAACTTTCCCGCTAAGTTCCTTGGCAATGTATGAGAAAATTCATCCTCACCGGGAATGCGGAAAACGATCTTCTTCCCACGACAATCCACTAGCGCATAGTGCTCCTCTAGCCAATCCAGACTAAGAATAGCATCGTAGTCCGTCATCTTAAGCAAGAAGAAACACCCCTCTAAAACTCTATCTTCAATGCACACCGGTAAAGAAGGAATACACTTCCTAGTCGATACCGTACCCGCAGGTGTGTGCACAGACAGAGGGACTTCTAACTCTTCAGACTCTAACCCTGACTCTAAAGCTAACTTCCTAGCAAAATGCTCGGAAATGAACGAGTGGGTAGCACCCGTATCGAACAAAACCCGAGCGTGAACACCCATGAAAAGAACCGTACCTTCGGTGACATGCTCCGCCTGCTCAGTGTCCTCACGGGCTAACGCAAACACTGGAGCTCGGGCTCGAGGTCTCCCTGGTCGTCCTGTCGCTAGCGCTGCTACTGCTGCTGCTTGGGCTGGTGCCGCTCCATGCTGTGCTCCCTGCTTAAGCCTGCGACAATCCTTGATCTTATGCTCACTGCTCCCGCACTTCAAGCACTTCCCCGCCAACTTCCAACATTCCGAACCACCATGTGCCCCCCCACAATGAGGACACTCCTTCTTGCCACTGGGGGAATGCTGAGAAGATACTTAACAACTTCCCGAGGCCGCGGGATGCTGCTGTGACTGATGTGCCGCCTTCTTTCTCTCCTGCCTCTGGAACAGAGCTGCAGGCCTCTTCTGAGAAGCCATCTTCTCCTCATGATACTGCTCCATCTCTCCCTCCTGCCGACAAGCCGTGCTAAGAGCCCATCGAGGGTACGATTGCCAAATGCCACCAACCTCTTCCTCAGTGATGGCCTCAAACCCATCACGAACTTCTTCGCCTTCCTGCGCTCATCAGTTACAATGTGAGGGGCATATTTTGATAGCTCGGCAAACCTGGCCTCGTACTCCAGAATGGTCATGGAGCCCTGAGTCAAAAAGAGGAACTTCTGCTCCATCCTGTCCTGGATGTGCTCCGGAACAAACTTAGCTCGGAAGAGCCTCACAAACTCGTCCCAAAACACCTCTACAACACTGTCTTAGAATCGAGTACGGAGTAACGAGGACCACTACACGTCGGCTCGCTCCTGGCAAAACCACCCATAAGGACTAATCCAAATATTCTAAACTCAGAAAAACTAAATGCATAATTAAACAACACATACCTGTAGCATATAGGTGGCTAGGGTGACTCTGTCATCGTCGGCACACCTAATAGCTCGGAAGATCTTCTCGATCTCCCTCAACCAGCTCTCAGCAAACAATAGATCGCTCTCCCCCTTAAAAGAGGGTGGCGACATCCTCTTGAACTGTTCCATGATGGAGGGTCCACCATGGTCCTGAGCCTGGAGAACTGGCACCTGAGCCTGCTACAGCAAACAACATAAGCAACACATATATAACATAGCAACATAATGAACATATCATCAACTAAAACATGCTACTTTATCTATCGTTCTAACCTGAGCTTGCTGTACCTCCAGCTGAGCTTGGAGTGCAGCCTGGGTGTGGGTCTGCGTCTGCATGGCCTGCACTAGACGCTGCATGAACACTCCATAGTCTACCAGTGGCGGTGGAGGAAGCACAGGACCCTGGGGTGCTGGGGCTTGCTGCTCATCCTGATCCCCACGCCTAGGCTCAACTCTCTCTTCTCTCCTCTGCTCACCCTCACGAGCAGGAACACCACGCCTACCACGTGAAGCCATAGCCTGCAAAATGATTTAATCACAATTTAGAACCACGCTATCAATTTCCTAACTATTTCCTTTAGCTATGTGGACAATCTATAGAGACTTAGCATATAATGAAGATGATGGTATATGCATACTAATGTACTATCTCAACTTTGCTCTGATACCAATTCTTGTGACAACCCTCCTTATACCGGTACGGTTATACCAACCCACTTCGATATAAAGAGCGTTGCCACAGTGGGACATTTACCCATCACATTTATTAGGTCGAGATGTACATAAATATGAACACATAACAGCTGAATAAAAGAAATGTAAATAATATCTTATTCCATCATCCACATTTATCCACAGTCTATATAGTACAAAAAGAAACTGACTATTTATTGATTGAGAAATTTAAAAGAAATACATTGTCCACAACTTGCAACTAAATAAATTACATGAATTCAATATACTACAAGTCCTCCTTTATTACATACTATGAAATGAAAAGTATAATATCGCTATCTCCACAAGCAATCTCCTACTCTCGCACCGAGTCACTCTGAACCAACTCCTCGGAAGAAGTAGAGACAACTGCACCTGTACGCCGAAGCAAGAATGAGTCCAAAGATTCAGCAAGTAATTTCCCATACATTAAGCATACATACATCACATGACATTTTATTCTTTAACAATTTCATAGGTACATGACGTGGATTTAAACAATCTTTAAGAAAAACCTAACATGATACTTCTATCAATTTCATGACACATAGCACATGGTTTATGTTCATGTCACAAGGATAAGCCTACCACATGCTTTCTACACAATTTTTAACATAATATTTAAATTCACATTCATGTTGTATCATAATGGCAATTAAACATGGAGTTTTACACATAAAGGAAGAATGTTCCTAACATGGTTTCTATGTACTTTTCCACATGCATATCACTTTTATAAACACAATAAGCTTGTTGTTTTGACATAAACAAAACACATTTACAATTTGGTTCACCATTTCATATATTATCTCACTAGTTTACATTTACACATGATCATTTACACATGCACAATTTCACATATACATAAAATCACATTATTCTCATTATATGTCGTGACACATAGTCCGAACTACCTCCAGAATGACACACACTTATCACATCACACACATATCCATCACTTAGGCATTTCAGTGATAAATCTTAGTTACTGCGCAGAACTGGTAGAAACACTCTCCACCCTAACCAGCGGTACTTGTCCGCCTCCAAGATTTTCTCCCAATGCCCATGGGATTTCAATTACTCATATGAACCTTCCTGTAGGGAGTTTACTACAGTACAACTCCTCAGCCCTCTAAGGTAGCAGTGTCACCCATGACACATTTACACGTTTTTCTCATTTTAAAACACACACTTAAAATGTTGTTTTAAACACATGTTCCATGCTCGCACAAAATCACATATTTCAGGTTTACCTAGCATGGTACTATTGTTTATAGAGTTAAACAATCATAATTTGATTCAAATCATGCTGCAATTAACTAGATTATCGTTAATTACTCTAAACATGCTCTAATTAATCTTTTCATGATGAAATAACGAATCCAATACCTACTATTTTCCAATTTACATGAAATTTTAACTGCAGACCATTTACAAATAAAGCATCATGCATGCAAATTTTCATATTTTTCAGAGTCATACACAATTTATGATAAATAAAACATGTATTCTGCCTAATTTATGAAGTCATCAATTAAGCATGGTACACAGTGCCAAGTACATATTCCTCTATTCTAAAACTTGTATAGAATAGTCATGATACTACATACAATTCTTGTGAATTAATTTGGCATCATACAATTTATTGAAGATTTAAAACTAATCGTGCATACTTACTGTCTTACAGTTCAGAAATTGTAATTAATTACATGAACATCAGAAAATTTACTAAATCTCGTGGTATAAATTGACATCTATACACATCATACAGAAATTCTATGACACTCAATTTTCACATGAATCACATAAACAGACATTTACAATTATTAAAACCCTATCTGACAGTTAATTCAGAGAATTTTAATAAATAAAACATTCAACGAAATTTCACAGAAATTTTACAACATGATTCCCTAGAGGTATTACATAACATATAAAAATTAAAGTATATTCTCATGCGCATAAGTTCGGAAAATAATTTATGAAGGGCAGACAAACATACTGTCCCTGCCTGAAGAACTCAATGGCACACAGGTGGCCGCTTACTAGTTAAGGACAACAAATGTCGCCGCCAACTTTGGATCTTAACGGCATCAAAGCTTGCCGTTAAGTTCCTGTCTGCAGAAAAATAGACAGAACTCATAAAAATCGAAGAGAAAGGGGGTTCCAGAACACGAATAAAATCCGTAAAATTCCCTAGGACCTACTAGACATACGTATGGTCAATGTAGAGGATTTACTTGCCTTCAAACAAATCTGCAAACAGCGAATCGAGTCGGAGAAGCCCTCCTCGGCCTGAGCCAAAGAGTCCCCGAAATCCTTCACATCCGGGCTTTGATGATGATCTTTAAGGTACACCGGGTTGGGAAGACGATCCTCGATGCCCAGACTTCCTCCCTGTCGAAGAAGAACGCCAGATGATGCTTCAAATCGCCGGATCCACGGGTTCAAAGATCAGGTTTCGCACATGAGAGTTAGGGTTTTTGACAAAAGAGTCAAAAGGACTCAACAGCGCCCCAAACTGGGTCTTTTATAGAGTTAGGGTTGAAGACGCATTTTGGGCAGGCTAGGTTACCGTTGGGGAACAGTTTCCTAAACCAAGGGCGACAATATCGGAGGCGTTTCTGAATCTGAAAATGCACCAGATCTGGGAGACTAACGTCAACATCACTGGCCGCCAAAATGGAGTTGGCGTCCATCGATGTGGCCGCTGACTTGGGGTTAACGTCCAATCATGTGGACGCCTACTGGTCGCTTTGCCAGAACTTAAAAACTGCAGAAAATCATTTTTATGCAATGCATGCACATGGAATATACAATGTATACATTATATAATACTATTTATGTAATGTACAATAATATATATATATATATACACATATTTACAACAATACATCAAATAGTATATATGTATATTTGTATTCACACACACACAAGCAAAAAAAATTCTTCACAAATCATACACCTATATAAGAGAGTAAAATTCTAGGGCCTTATAGTTTTACACTGAGTGTTCAACATAGAACTTGTTACCCTATGAGTCTGCTTTCATTTGGCACTGGTTTCCCTAATTTTGGTTGACCTTACTTAGAGTATTAGCCCAATCATGAGCACTGTGTCAGATTCATGTAGACAGTCATAATACATCTTATTACATAGTCAAACGACCTTTGTTTCTTGATTAGTCATTACTGTACAAAGTATTGGAAGTACTCTAACTAGCAAAAGTGTTTTCACCCGATTTGGATCACCCTACCATTTTTTTTTATTTTTCAAACTCATAGGTGTCAAACCCAATCCAAGTCGGAGTTGGAAATAGGTAGAAAAAGCAACCCAAACGTCATATTCGGGTGGCGACAGGTTGACATGTCGCTACCGGACTGTGACAACATCATGGTCATGACCCATACCAAAAATCAGACAGTTTCGTGGTCTTCTTCAGAAGGCGACAAGATGATGGTCGCCTTCATGTTGTGAAGGCGACAGGCAATGTGTCCCCATCTGCCTATGTCAACTTAATCTGCCATAACTTTTTCTATAAACCTCGGATTGACGAGCCGTTTTCTTTGCTGGATTCCTCATTCAATGGGCTTCACTATGGAATATTCATGTGTGATATGTGAATAAAAAATCAATGAGTTATGACCTGAGGAAGTGAAGGTATGAGACTGCATTTGCCTTCTAAGGGGCATACATCTCGGTTTTCGTCGTTTTGTGTCGTTCCTTGCATGTGTGAGTTTGATCTATTCTAGGAAAGTTGTATAAAGTATTATCATGCATTTAACAACCCATATGAATGTTAAAACATGTTCACATGATTTTTAATTGATCTTAAGTTCATGATCATGCTCTCTACCTGCCGATTATTCACGTTCTTGCCTTGTTACCGAACTTGCTAAACACATAATGATACTTGCTAAAATTGGTCATGCATGATTAGTGTTTCTTGTTTTGGCACTCATGATACTTTCCAAGCATGGAGTTTCCATAAATGAAGTTTCTATAACTGGAGTTCCATAATCGGATTCACACACGCACTGGAGCGATTCTCACGCGTGGCATGTGCATACACTCTAGCACGATAGGAAAGCCCCTTCTTGGCTTGTGGTGAACTTTTCGTCGGATATTCCTTCTGCCGGACTAGTGACCCCTTGACCAAAGCCTCCGTAAGTCTCCTCTGACCATGGATTCCAACATGGCCGACAGGCAGGTTGTACCAATGAAGTACCCGGAAGTTAGTGTGCACGTATCTCTTCTCTCTCGGCATTCTTGACGAGATCTTTCTCTCCTCATCTTGACTTTCTCAGAGTGATCAAGTAAAACACATGAAACCAAGTTATTAAAGATAGAATCTATGTAAATGTGTCGTTATGCTTCCAGATTGAACTCTTGACTCGATATTCCCAAAGCACCCTTGAACTCTAAATCATTATTGACATGACACTCTCCAAAATCATTACTATTGACATGACACTCCTGAACTTTCTCGACCAGTCTATCCTTATAAACACACATTGCCTTCTTGTGATACGTTCTTGAAGTACATCAATGATATTGGAGTCGTGGACTCAAAACTCGTTCTTGTCTCCCATGAGTCAACGGGCTCATTGGGACACATGCCAGTGTTGCGCAATACGAACCTGACTAAGGGCCCATATCTTGTCCTGGAGATTCTGGCAAAGTCCTCTTACCTATGGGTGTGATTGTCAGATTCGCGCCCGACAAAGTCTTATTTACCCCAAGGTGTTGATTGCCCAATTTTCCCAAAGATGTTCGTTCCCCTAGGAGTTGATTGTTAGGTTGATCCCCTAACAAAGTCGTATGCCTGGCGTGGTGCGGAATCATGATTGGTGCTTGGCATGGCACGTACTTGTTACACATGATAAACTTACTTGTTTGTTACCTGCTACTGTGTGCTGGTCCTTAACCCGAGTGGCCGAAGGACGTACTTGCATGAGGCACCAGTAGATCCTGGGTGATATTCTTGTGGAGTGCTCCGAGTGGGTTACTCATAATGCTTGCTAGTGAAATGGCCATCTTGTTACGTGCTATCTTGCTCTTGTTCATGAAGTTACCATCTTGCTAGATCATTGTTCACAATATCTTGAACTCTTGAATACAACCTTATTACTAGATTGATCATTATAATCTCTTGATCATACTATCTTGCATGATACATTGTACACATCTTACTACCGACATGTTAATTGCATTGTATGTTGCCCAGCTAGGAAGCCCAGAGGGGGGGTGAATGGGATTTAAAAATATTGAGAACCTAAAATCTGTTCACAAAGAGATTAACAAAAAAACACTTCGATAGATGTTAGTGTTAGTAAAGATAAACAACAAACACACAAAGGCAATCACACTACACAAGGATTTATCCTGGTTCCGATCCCCTCTCCTTAGGAGTCCTACGTCCAGTCCCTGAGCAACAACTCAGGCTTTCACTACCCATGGGTACAGTCCCCCTTATGGACCTTTACACACCCAGTCACAGCTGGTCTTCTCTTCACAACCCAAAGAGGAAATACACCACCCTGGATACCACCAGGTCTTCCTTCTACTCGAAGGGAACACACACCCTGGAACCCCAGGTCTTCCTTCAACACGAAGGGAACACACACCGAGGAACCCCCAGGTCTTCCTTCAACACGAAGGGAACACAAGAACACAAGAATGTGAAATGAGATCAAGCCCCTAAATCAAGCTTATACAATGCTAGATCTGAAGCTAAGAATGAGAGGGAAAGATCTACAGTGAGGGACACTCTCAATTTACAGAAGCTCTCAAGACTAACACAATGAATGCAGAGAGCTAAGAGCTAAACAATCAGAGGAGTGAGGCTTGGCTCTTCGAGATGCTCGCAGAAAAACTTGTGAAAGATTGTCGTTTGTATTCTCAAACTCAAGGTACTGTTCTTCTGGAGCTTCAGTCTTCTTTATATATCTTCTATTTGAAATTTGAATGTTGAAGTACCCGTTGTCTCTAAGCTTTTGTTTATGTTAGACTGCATGGTTCTGTAGAGCTTCCCGTTCAACGGTCTTCATGCACGCACAAAGAGAAGAACTTCTGTAATATCCTTTGGCTTCTATTTTGTCCAACATTGTATGACGAGTGCTGTCAGAGACCTGCACGCATTAGAAGCTTAAACAATAGACAGCTAAGCTGTCTCTTGTTGTCAGTCAACGTTAGATTGATTTTATACAGAAATAGAAGTTCCATTATGTTCTTCTAAAAAGATGTTTACAGAATAAGCATGAGAATAGAAGATATCGTTTGCATGCACTGCAGTGATACGTTCAGTCATAATAAATGCATGGTTGTCAGAAAGATATACGTGAAGACTTTGACTTTTCAACGTATTAAAAAATGAGCTCGAAAATCAAATCATTATTTTCACATGAAATCGTCTTATGCATGACTTATGAAATCGTTGTGAGTGAATCGTTGTGCACTCATAAGTAAACTTATACACAAATCGATATACATTAATAACTAAATCGTTATATAGACAAATCGTTGTGACTCCATAAGCAAATCGTTATGCACAAGTCGTTATAATCAAATCGTTAAAGACAATGTGAATGAATCGTTGTTTGCTGTATCGAATCGTTACAACGACCAAGTCGTTATGTAACTTGATGAATCATTACAGTAACAGAGTCGTTATGTAACTTATCAAATTGTTACATGGATCAAATCGTTTTGAAACTTGATGAGTCGTTGTGATACTGAAATCATTGTTCTTCACTTATCAAATCGATGTGAGAGCAAATCGTTGTTCTTTCTTAAGAAATCGATGTGATCACTTATTGAATCGTTATGGAAGCAAATCATTATGAATACTTAACGAATCGTTATGAAAGCAAATCGTTATGAATACTTAGCAAATCGTTATGAAAGCAAATCGTTCCGATTTCTTATCGAATCGTTGTGAAGGCAAATAGTTGCGATCATTTATCGAATCGTTGTGAGGGCAAATCGTTGCGATCACTTACCGAATCGTTGTGAGGGCAAATCGTTGCGATCACTTAATGAATCGTTGTGAGGGCAAGTCATTGCAATAACTTAACGAATCGTTGTGAGGGTAAATCGTTGCGATTACTTAACGAATCGTTGTGAGATAGACTGCAATAGAATAGCAATGACTTATGAAATCGTTGTAGAATCAAAATCAATGTGAATGAGGAAATCCTTATGATTCAAAGGAAACCGTTATGATTGTAAGGAAATTGTTATACCAACTAAAGAGTCGATGTGAACTTAGAAATTTTCATGCTTTGAACTTACATTGCTATAGAATAAATACTACTTACCCATTTAGCTTGATATTCCTTGTTTCATTTCCTGTACTCAAATCTCATAGAAAATATGTTAGATTAAACTTTGTTTTAGTTTTGTTAATCACTGAAACAAATATGTAATTAATTTAAATTATATGGGGATTAGCTGATCATCAATCTCCCCCTTTTTGGTGATGACAAAACTTATCAATAAGCATAGATGAACTGAAATGAATCTATATGTTTCAGAAGTACTATATTTTTCTTCCCCTTTTTGTCATTAAGCAAAAAGATACAAGAGTGAGACAAAGAAGAGAGAAAAGAATAAGAAGAACAGGGGATTATTTTATTGACTGGGTACAGAAAGATAGAAAGCACGAGACAGAAGAGAGGCATAATGAGAAATAACTTCCAAGCCTTATCTTCCTGCTGCTCAAAATACAACCTGAAAACCCCAGGAGCTAGAGAATAGGAGGGGCCCATGGTGGGAGCCATCCTTTTGTGATGAAGAACCAACTGCTCATCAAGGAATTCAGCATATCGATCGCGTGGAAAGGAGTTTTAAAAAGGCTGATCTTCCCAAAACTAGCACATGCAAGAAACTGATCCATAGAGGCAGGGTAGAAATTTGCTTCTGCTTCAGGTCCAGGTGCATGGCTACATAAACCTTGTATCTTTCAACCCAAGTTTGAAAGGGATCATTAACAAGGTAAATGGAGTTCATGTCTAGAAATGTAGCATCTGACAATGGAGGTTTACCTTCCTAGCTTGAGATTCATTTAGAGCAGATAGCTGCTGAGCAGACAAGGGAGAGAATTTGGCCCAATCCGCAGGAGAGAGTCTTTCACATTCTGACAAAAGAGGAGTAAGAACTTCTGCACTGACATGACCCAAGTGATACTCTCTGAACAAAAATCTGTTGAAGGCGACTACAGAACCCTTTTGCACGTGGATTCTTCCATGACTCTAGCAAGACGCTAAAAAATAATCGAGCCTATAGAGGACTCCATGAATAGAGAATGAAGAGGGGGAAGAAACATAGAATTAGACACTTGGAGGGAGGCAAAATCAACTTGAATAGCTCCAGTGTGAGCTGTAGCTGATCCAAGTGCTTGAATGGCATGCTTGAACTGACCAAGCTGGATTTCAGGGAGGTGATTGAGATATTGATAATTGATGAACATCTGGTAATGCCTGATCATTTTAATTTCCTTCTGAATAAAAGGGGCCAAGGTATCCTTGTGAAGGATCTGGAACCACTCAGATAAGGTCAAGGAGTGATCCCTGGAGGAAATCTGGCTGACTTGGCAAGAAGAAACTTATTGTAGAGAGCTTTATGACTCCGAGCCCACTGCTCTTCAATTTTGGCTTCGGCCATAGAGAAGATTTTGAATTTTCGGATTTAGAGAGGGAAGTATAAGGCAAAATGACATTGAGATGGTCAGAGAGGTTGAGATGAGGAAGGTTGATGATGGTAGCAAAAACAACCTTCAAAGGAATTCTCTGTAGAGTGGTTTATTTTTGTTGTCCACTGTTAGAGAAAACCATAGAGGTGGATAGCAAGGATTAGAGGAAACAGAAGAAGTGGAGGTTATTTTTCTCTTCTTAGGAGCAGGGCTAGAAGAGCTTGTCCTATGGACATGATGACATTCTTTCAAGACTGATCTAAGGATAGCTTCCTCAAATTCATCTTTGATGTCTCTAAGAAAGGGAGCATCAATTTGAGCACTCTTCGGAATAATGGTAATGAAGGAAGGAGGAGTAGTGGGATGAAGAAAAGAATGTGAGGTGGAAACGAGTATGACAGCTGGTCCAGAAGAGGAGGGACCAGAGGATGAGGAGGCTCCAGCTGATGATGAAGCTGAAGGGACCTCAACGAAAGGAGGAGGGGGAGGAATAAAAGTGGTAGAGGCAAGAGATGAAGAGGTGTGTGAAGGAAATGGAGTAGGAGAAGAGATGGCTCTAGGTAGTGGTTGTTAGAAGGGTTGAGGGGCTGGTGGTGCTGTGGAGGAGGAGGGTGGAGAAGTAGGGGCTGGTGTCTGAATGGGTGAAGGAGCTGGGGGAGCAGTGGATGAAGTGGGGGGAGAAGGAGGGGCTGGAGTTGGAAGAGAGGAAAAGATAGAGGGCTCTGGAGCTACAGCCGGTTCTTCTTCTCTTACAGTCACAGATTCCACTTGAGGTGAAGCAATCTCTGCCGGCCTTGCTGGCCCAGATTCCTCAGCAATAACCACTTCTTCAATGTGCCCATTCTCAACATGAATTGGCCCTGGTGGCCCTGCTGGGTTTTCAGACAAAGGCCCTGATGGCCGCTCTTCCTCTTGCTGCTGCTCTATAATGATAGGCCCTGATGGCCTAGCTTCATCATCCCCAGAAACCCTTGAAGGTTCAGACTGATCAGCATTAATTTTCCCTGATGGCCTATCACTCTCTTCACTTGGCCTTGAAGGCCCTGAACTACCAGAAGGAGGGGCATGAGATGGTAAGTGCTCCCTCACAAAGCTGACAATTCCGCAAGCATTTTCCTCATAGTGTCATAATCTTTCCGTAAGCTTTCAAGTTCAGATGACAGTGCCCCTAAGTCACGGGCAGATGAGATTTGACAGATAAAAATGGAGGCTATATCCGACCTCACAGAACACATAATTTTCCTTGCTCATCCAGGCGCTCAACAATAGGTTTCAAATTGATTTTCAACTTCTTTTTCCCAGACCTCCTTGTTGACTTACTGGTGATGAGAAGGACTTCTTTAGCCACACCTTTTCCTTTGTCTTCTCTTGCCCTGACCACGGGCTCTACAACATCATCATTGTCTTCTGAAGCACTCTCCACGAGTCCTTCTCTGAGATTATCATCAATGGGGGCACTAGCATTGTGCTCCCCCGGAGCTGCAGCCTGCTCATCAATAGATTGCTCCCCATCAATATGAGCATCTTCCACAATTATGTTGTCATGAGCAATTTCTTGCTCCCCCTGACTAGGAGCCTCCTCCATGGTGATTTCCTCAGTGTGGCCTGGAGCCACATCTTCTGCCACTAGATCACCACCAATTACTGGCTCCTCTTGAGTGTCTTGGATGGAGTCCAGCACATTTCTGAGTACAGATGCTACTCGAGAAGAAGGAGGAATATCCTCTGAACTATGCCCAACGGGCTCAATATCCTCTGGGGGAATATCCTTAATCCTGCTGCTAGATTCTGCTGCTGCTGTTGCTTCCACAGATGGTGATGCTGCTCTTTCTGCTGGTGCTGTTGCTACTTCTTCTACAGTTGGTGCTTCTACTGCTGCTGCTCCTAGTTCTGCTACAGCCGGAACGACTTATTCCTCTTGAATCACAGGAATTTCTCCTACTGCTTCCTGGTCTTCTTGGGCTTCACCAATGATGGCTTCACCCTCAACCACAGAGGTTTTTGACAACACACCATTTACAACAGAAAATCCACTTTTCCTTAAATTCCTGCTGCAGATTGCCTGCCCCATCTTTTTAGAAACATCTCCTACCACACGGATGCCATAATGCTGAAACTTTTTGGTCAGGAGATGGGCATAGGGTAGAGATACATTCAGCTTACTCTTTGTATCCCATACCTGTGCAGTTGCAAATTTCATCCTTTCTAATATTACTTCTGCCGTGTTGATACTTTGATTCTGGACAGCCCAGAACATCAGGTCGGAGTCCGCCTTGTTGCAAGTGGAGAAGGTGGCACTCCTAGGGACTACTATTTGACACACAATGAAATGCAATAGGCGATTAAATGCACTCAACTGGTTGATATCTAGTTTACCATCCTTCAATATGTATTCGGGACCAACAATCCCTAATTCTTTCGCCTAGATATCCACAGTGTGAACTCCACTGTGTCCGGAGGTAGTCACACCGAAGAGAGATGCTAATAGATCTCGTGTGACCCTAATTTGAGTTCCCTTGACCATGGAAGTCAAGGTCCCGTCTTCCTCTGTCGTCAGACATACATAGACAGCTTTTACAAGGTCCGGATAACTTACTTCTGATAGGGTGGCAATCTTTGTCCACTTCAATTTGTCCATAGCTGCAACGATACTGCCCATCCCGTTCTTCTACAAGTCAGCCACTGCAACGACCCACTTCCACCCGGTACGGTTATACCAACCCACATCGGATGAGAGAAAGCCGCTACAGGGGAGAATACCCCAACAAGTAACAAGTGAGCTGAGATATACACAAATAGAATCGAATAAATGCAACGGAATTTAAATTAATCTTATTCCATCAACTTTTAAATCCACATACCACAGTCTGTATAGTTCAACAGGAGATAACATAAGTGCAAAATTTTCCAAATACATAGCCGACTCCAAGTACATTTGATCAAAATTCAAATTTCAATTGTAGCATTACATACTATGAAAGATAAATTACAAATCTTCAATCACTTAGTCCAACTCCACTTCAAATATTGCTAGGTCCTCCGCTGCTAATTTCCTGAAATGTTTAGCAAGAGTGAGTCTTCACAATAGACTCAGCAAGTAACTTAAGATTCAATACATACAAGCTTTTATCAATTAACATAATAAAATTTCAGTAGTTAAAATCATACATGATCACGCTATAACCTAAATAATTTCACATGGAATTTCATTATACAATTATCCTAACACATGTAAAACTAAAATCTAAACAAGATCACTAACATCATGGTGTCATTAACATGAGTAAAATACACACTCACACGTTTTTATACTTTATCCAAGTCATTGTAAAGTTGGCACAACTAAACCATGGAAACATATACCAGATAGGTAGCACTCCTAGCATGATTTCTAACTTACTTTGCATGCAATCATAACAATTTACTTCAAATTTAGCTTGCTGATTTTATACAAATTTATCGCATTCATATTACCTTTGCATAAGGATCACTTTTAACTACTCAACATAATACTAAACACATGTACATCCAATAATTCAAATTTCATGAATATGAAAGCATATACTTACATTTTGGTACTAACAGTAACATCACTTTTAGCATTTGACAATTAATATATCAACACATACACACCGAGGAATAATCTAATTCATGAGGATAATATCACACATTTATACACATCAATAAACAAAATATCAATTAACACTATTGCCATTTACACTTATACTATTTTCCCGTTACATACAACCATATGATTAACCTTGGCTTTCACATACACTCACTTTTGTTCTATCACATAATACTTATACACATTTCCCATTATTTCCTTTTTCACATTCACATACTTCTTATCATTTCACTTTTGCATATAACATGTGCCACATTTACACATATCTTCCACATACCTCGTGCCATGAACACATATCACTTTTCACATCACACTTATGCTCATTTTTACACAATGCCAAGACACAGCCTAAACCACCATTAGACGATCATATAACACACACATTCACATTCACGTACTTAATCACCGGCACAGTGATAAAGTCTTAGTTCCTGCAGAAACCGGGGAAAGCCCTTCCCACCATTACCAGTGGAACTTGTCCACCTCCAGGATTTCACAAGACCCTTTGCCAGGATATAACAATTTATCAAGACCCTTCTCTAGGGTATCACATATCATATTGAGCTTTCTCGTAGGGGCACTACTACAGTACAGCTCCAAGCATCTAGGGTGGTAGTGTCTTATGGGCACCATTGTTTATCTTGTCACATTTAACCATTTTATACGCATATATCACTTGTTTTCTCACTTCTCATGCATACACCCCTTCCTACATAATTCATACACACATAAGCTCTCATTTACTGATTTTAACCTTACTATTCCAACTGACAAATAATCATAATATAGATTTAATCATACTGAAATTTACTTAATCACATCAAATCACAATTAACATGCTCACATAGTCGTTTTTCTCATTTAAAATCCATAACAATACTTACTGTCATCAAAATAACATGAGATTTTAACCACAGACAAATTTTAGGTTTATGATCACACATGCAAATTTTCATATTTTTTTGAGTCATATTACATTTACAGAAATTAAAACATTCAGTCTCATGCTATTCATAATTCAATTTAACATGGAACATAACATGAATATCAGATTTGACAGTTCACAGCCCTGAACCTAACATACACATTGTCACAGGAATTTCCCCCGGATTTATTGCACATCACACAATTTTCTGTAAATTTTACAAATCCTACGCATGTTTTCTATTTCTAAAACAGAAATTGCAATAAATCACCTGAGCATGGAAAATTTCCCAAAATTTCAGAACATAGACTGAAATACCTACTCATGGTCTAACAAAGTTATGGCATTCAAGCTCCTTATGAATTACGCAACAGTAACTAACATGATCAAGGTCTTATCGTACATGCATTTTCATAAATAAAACCATTCATGCCATTTACAGAAATCCATAAGAGTCTCACCACACATTCCACCATTCATATTACATAACGTATACGTTTACAATATATCCTCATATGAAAACACATCGGAAAGTTATCATATAGGAGGAGAGAACAGCTCACTGTTCTGTCCTGAAGCACTTAACGGCATAGTCTGGCCGTTAAAGGAGCTTAACGGCAATATCGTTGGTCGCTAATCGAAGATCTTGACGGCAAGGGATCTTGCCGTCAAGTTCCGGTCTGTGAAAAAAAAACAGACCGAGCTCCAAATACAAGAAGAATGGGGGAATCCAGGACGCGAGGAAAAATCCAGGAAAATGCTGGGACCTAGGGCACATGTATAGGATTGAGATCTATAGGTTACTTGCCTTTCTAAAAACCTCAAAAGGGATCTAAGTTGCTGTTGAAGCTCTCCTTGGGCAGTCCCAAGAAGCCCCCACAAGTTCCTTCCTCTAGGTTCTAAGTCGATGCAAGCTTCAGTCCAGCGTTGGGGAAGCCTTCCCCAATGTCCAGACTCCCTCCTAGTAGCAGTGGATCGCCGGAAGAAGCCTTCAGTCGCCGGATTCAAGCTTGCCAAGTTCAGTTTTCCTCCCGCTTTGAGCTAGGTTTTCTCTCCTCCTTGAAAAGAGTCAAGAGAGGCTTTTTCTGGTGCAGAAAGGGTTTAGTTTATAGGAGAGGGGTTTGGGATTTCCCGGAGTGCTTGATGGGATGTCTGAGAGCTGTTGGGGACCCCCCCCAATGGTTGGGCTTGCTTGCCCCTGGAGTTTCGGGGTGTGCTGCGCATGCATGTCAGAGAAGTAGACGTCCACATCTATGGCCGTTCACATAAGCATTGGCGTCCATTGATGTGGACGCTGACTCATCATGGACGTCCATCCATGTTGACGTCAATTTGGCCCTTCGGCTAGAACTTAAATCATACAGAAATCATGTTCAACTTATACATATATACTTACAATGTATGTAACATAGTATACACACTATCACACCACGCATTCAAACCATATTTACCATATAATTATACACATGCATACATAAGCACAACTAGCTAATACGTACGTAGATATCTACCTATGCGTACATGATGTTTTACATAAGCGTGACTCAACATGCGGCAAAATAAAATGACAAGAATTGCGAGGGTTTCATAATCATTAGGAGGCAATATGAATTAAGTTAGCTAGGAATAATCTATTCAACAAAATAGTTCTTGCTTGCACTCACTTTATTTGGCATATATATAGCATACACACACGTATGTAACATACTTATGTACATTATGCACGAAATAGATAGATACAACACACGCATCGGTAATTAGATTAAACTTGACCATCATTACTTAAGTACTATATGCATGGGATTTTTAATATACACAGTATGCACAATTTAGCTAATTGCTTATTCTCACTTAATTATCATAAAAATACATGCATGTTATTCATGAGGAATATAGAATTACAATATACACTACTAAATACACCTACCATACTTGCACTCTATATGTACATGCAATGTACGAAGTACAATGTACACATTAACTACACCATGCAATTGAACAACGTTTACAACTAAACATACACATGCATATATAGGTATACCTAGGTGTTATGTATGTAGAATTAGGTATACAATTATCACATCCATAAGATAACATACATACATACATACACATATGCACTTCATACACTCTCACACAATATCCATGAAATAGGTAGTATAGGATATTCTTCAATAATTAGATAGTACATGTATAATATTTAAATAGATACCTTATACATAAAATTGGCCAATTACTTATATTCACGAAAATAATATACATCCACGCATATACACATGCGAAATTTATAATTATGACATGCACAATTTCATGCACGCCATTTATGCAAGAATGAGCAAACATCATATACATAAAATATAAGTGGGAAAAAAAATTCGGGGCCTTACAGCCAAATCCACTGCTTTGTGTCCGCAAAGCTTGGTATTTACTGAAGCAAATCTTTCCTGCTGCTCGACCGTAAGAAATGCAGTTCCGTAGCCCCCGACGCTGCCGGAAACACTAGAAGAGGCCATGGTTTTAGATGGAAAGAGTTTCTGGAGGACTGGAAAGAGAAATGGAATAAGAACCCTCAATAAATTTCAAGCGGAAAGCAGTTGGAAGCTTGAAATCTCAGGGAGTTGATGCCGGAGTCGATAGGGTATCGCCTCAGGCAGAAGGAAGAAGATAATGAAGGGATGCGAAACGTTGCCGCACGGATTTCGGGATATAAAAAAATTAAAAGGAATGACCTTTAGAATTTGGAGGCGCCATGATGGCAGAAAACGACAAACTAACTAGTTCGATAGGAATAAACTCTTATAAAATAACGAACCGTCAAGACAAACTTAAAAGGATAGGTAATAATTGGAATTTTGCTCAAATTTTTAGGAGGAAAAATAATTTAAATTCAGAATATTAATATTTTGTTTTAAACAGATAATTCTTTCACAATTTACACATGCCTAATTCCCTTCTAAGAGAAGTAAATCTCTCTTCGGGTAAGGCCTTTGTGAAGATATCTGCTAACTGATTGTTTGTATCAATAAATGAAATATCAATGTTGCCATTTGCTACATGATGACGAATGAAATGATATCTAACCTTAATGTGTTTAGTCTTGGAGTGCTGTACTGGATTCTTGGTTAGATTTATAGCACTGGTGTTGTCGCATAACAATGGAATTGTCTTGATATGTAACCCATAATCCTCAAGTTGTTGCTTGATCTATAGGAGTTGTGTACAGCAACTTCCCGCAGCTACGTATTCAGCTTCAACTGTTGATAGAGCTACTGCTTTTTTTTTTCTTTGAGAACCATGATATTAAACAACCTGCAAGGAATTGACAACAACCACTGGTGCTTTTTCTGTCTATTTTGCATCCAGCGTAGTTAGCATCAGAGTATCCTACCAAATTAATTTGACATGATTTTGGATACCATATACCTAAGTCATTGGTTCTAACAATATATCTAAATATTCTTTTGACATTAATTAAATGGGACTCTTTAGGATCTTCCTAATACCTAGCGCACATACATACACTAAACAATATATCAGGTCTACTAGCAGTTAAGTACAGTAAAGATCCTATCATACCTCTGTAGATTTTTTGTTCTACATTCTTACCATCTTTGTCACTGTCCATTCTTGTTGATGTGCTCATGGGTGTTGATAATAGCTTGGCATTTTTGAATCCAAACTTCTTTAAGAGTTCCTTGGTATATTTGGCTTGACATATGTGGGTGCCTTCTTTTCCTTGCTTGATTTGCAATCTAAGGAAGTAGTTAAGCTCCCCCATCATGCTCATCTCGAATTCTTTCTGCATATGTTGGGTTGAGTGTGAAGACAATTCATTTCCCCTCATATTTTGATGATGACAAGGTGTGATTTTAATGCAAAATAATTGGAACAAGTTAGATGCATCACACATGTTATGACCACATCTAAAAAACATGTTTCCAAACATATTTATCATTTATATTCATGATAAATCAATGAACTAATGATTTATATGTTTATTTCTCAGGGACACATAATTTCTTCAAGGGTAGTGTCGACACACCCCATACTGGTGTCGACACAATGCTCCAAGCCCTAAGCCAAAAGATGAAGAAATGATCAAGTAGTGTCGACACAACATCAAGTCAGGTCGACACTAGACCCAGTTCCCAGTGAGCCCTGTCAACAGGCTTGGACAGTGTGTCGACACTAAACCAGATAGTGTTGACACTAGAGACCTCTACCAGAAGGCCTGTTTTGCAGTATTCTATAGTGTGTCGACACGAGATGAAGTGGTGTCGACACTAGAGACCTCTCCCAAGGAAGTGTTTCTGCAGTCTGGGACAGTCTGTCGACACTAGACCAAGTCAGGTCGACACACTCCGGAAACTTTATGACTTAAAGTTTCTCCTGGACACGTGGCACCCTAGGGAATTGCTGGATCGGCCTTGGATCATGTGCCCACGACCCCCAAGGGCACATTTGGACTATTTGGGGTATAAATACCCTCCTATTGGCCATCCAACAGAAGAGAACCCTTTAAGAGCCCTCCAGAAATCCTTTTTTGGGGCAACAAGAGTTCTCCTCCGGGTTCTTGCTCTCCTGTGTTTCCTCAATCCAATTCTCATTTGTCCAAGTATGAGAAGTGGAATTTGATCATTGAAGATGCAATTGGATCACTTCAAGGAAGCAGATCAAGTGGAAGCAGTCGATTGAGAAGACTTCAAGGAAGATCCCAAAGCTCAAAGTGCAAAGTATCGCCCAGGGACTTCAAGGATTCAAGATTCTTCACAATTCGACCTTCTACATGGGAGTACATCTGAAGAGAAGAGATCATTCATATAATTCTTCATTTTCTCTTTTCTCTTCTGAGTGATTCTGAGATTGTGCATGAGTTGTTGCATAAGTCTCGTGAATTAACTCTTGATAGATCATACCTATTGCTAGAGGATCTGAATCTTGTATTTCTTTCTAGCAAGTTGTCTGTGAGCCCTTGCGCTCAGTGATTTCTGAGTCGTGTACTCAGGTTGTGGTTGAGCAGTCTTGCTCAGGTTTCTAGAGTAGTCTTGCTCTAGAGGTCGTGTGAGTTGTAAACTCAGGTTGTTGGAGTTGTCAGGCTCTAGTGGGTGTGGTGTACCCAAGTTTGTTAGTGGATCGTCACTTTGTGAGGGGTGGATGTAGGAATCACATGGTGTGATTTCCGAACCACCTAAAAAATCTCTGTGCAGTGGTTTGTATGTGATTTAAATTCACATCTCGCTAGATGTATGCATAGGGTTTCTCGAATTCACTTTTAATCAACCTGATTTCTCTTCAATCATCTAATTCACACAATTTCTCATCAGATCTATAAATTGCTCTATAAATTGTTTCTGATTCCATGCATTGTTTTTGAATTGACAAAGCTTCCGCAATAGTTGGCCTAGATCTATTCAACCCCCCTTCTAGATCTTTTCCACATCAATTTCGATCCTACAATTGGTATCAGAGTGGGTTTACACGTGATCTGATCTGATCTGAGCATTTTCTGATTGTTCTGTGTGTCTTAATTGTTTGCTTGTCTGTTTGCTGAATATTTCTTCTTTGCACCATTTAATTGCTTCAATGGATTCAAGAGGGTTCATGGCTGAGGGTCACTCTATAAATAGGCCACCCTTTTTCAATGGGACTGACTACACTTATTGGAAGAATAGAATGTAGGTCTTCCTAAGAGCCCAAAACTATGAAATATGGAAGCTAGTCGAAGTAGGTCCCTATGAAAATCAGGGGGAGGAAGAGACCTGGACTAGAGAACAGATTAAGAGGTCCACTTTGAATTATAGTGCCATGAACATGATTCAATGTGCAGTCCACCCTAAGCAGTACTCAAGAATCTCAATGTGCAAATCTGCCAAAGAGATGTGGGATAAACTTGAGTTACTCTATGAGGGAACATCTCAAGTGAAAGAAACCAAAGCTAACATTCTTGTCTCTGAATATGAGTTGCTTATGATGAAATCTAATGAGACAATTTCTGAAATGTTTGCCAGGTTTATGATCATAGTGAATGGACTGAAGGCCTTAGGTAAGGATTATTCAGATGCTGACTTGGTAAGGAAAATTCTACGCTCTCTTTCTTCAATTTGGCATACAAAGGCCACAGTCATTGAAGATTCTAAAGACTTGTCCATAATCTCTTTGGATAAATTGATAGGATCTTTAATGACTTATGAAATTAATCTAAAAAGAAATGAAGAACATATAATTAAAACCAAGCCAGTAGCACTAAAGGCCTCTTCAAGTAACAAAGACAAAAATCAGGAAAAAACCAGTTCTGATGAGTCTGAGTCTAATGAGGATGAGATTGCCCTCATGACCAGGCAATTCAGAAAATTCTTAAAATACAGGAAAGGAAAATTCTCTGGGAAAAAGAAATTCCCATCAGGAAAAAGAAACACTTCCTTTTCTAATGTTAATTCCAATAAGAATCAAAAATCTGATGAAATTATCATTTGTTACAGGTGCAACAAGCTAGGACATATGAAGGGAGAATGTCCTGAAAACAAGAAGGAAAAACACAAAAAGATTCACAAGTTCAAGAAGCCAAAGGCCATGGTAGCCACTTGGTCTGATGAAGACTCAAGTGAAAAAGAAGAAGAAGAAAAATTCTCAAGTTCTGAAAGTGAGGAAATCTGCTTCATGGTGAATAGTTCAGATGGAAAGGTAAGTACATCCTTCGAAGACTATTCAATTGAGGACTGGCAAGATGCATATGCTGAGATTGTTGAAAAATACTCTGAAATAAGAAAAGAAAACAAGCATCTCAAAAAGAAAATGGAAAACATCATGAATAATTATTCCTCAAACAAAAGAATTTGTGAATTAGAAAATGAGGTAGCTGAACTTAGTGAAGAAAAAGAAAATCTCCTGAACTTAATTGATGAACTTAAGCTTGCCTCTCAAAAGGCCAACCATGAATTTAAAGAACTGTCTGAAAAGCTGAAAATGGAAAACAAAGATAAACAACAAAAGGTTGAAGAAATCAAAACCTTGGAAAACCAGCTAAAAGGAAAAGATGAAGTCATAGAAACCTTCACAAAAGGTAAAGATAATCTGGAAGCCTTGCTGGGAGCTAAAATGAAATCAGTTTCTCATGGACTTGGATTCAATAAACAAAAACCTAAGAAAGACAAATCTGGTGAGAAAAGGGATAAAGCACCATTGATTAAATTTGTCAAAGGTCCTAGTCTTGAGAACACTGAAGTCAAGCAAACATCAAGCAAAACAACAATAATATAAAAAACTCAGAACAAAAAAAAGTCAACCAGGTCGACACAGTTACCTGACAGGTCGACACCAGTCCACAAGAAGAAGGATTCTGTGACTGTTGTGTCGACACCAGCCAAGGAAAGGTCGACCTACTCAACACCAACAAACACAAACCACAAAACCAAAAATTCAAATAAAAATTTTAAAAATAAGAAAAATTCAAAGGAAGTCATTCATGAAAAACCTTGGACCTCCAAGACAGCATATCAAGCTGATTGGACCAATTCTTGGAACCAATGGTCTCACAACCCATTTTGGTATCATCCCCAATTCTTCTATCCAAATTTTTGATGTACCAACAAAACCCCTGGATTCCACCTCCTCATCTAAACTCTCATGTTCAAATGAAAAACTCCCCTCCTACTGAAACAAGAACACTGGTGTTTTCATTCCTAAGGGAAAGAATAAATTGAAAAAGACAGAGAACACCACTGTAATACAACAAAAATAAAAAAAAAATCAAATTTGGGTGAGAAAAGATTTGATGACTATGTTCAAACATTCTGATGGTCCCAACACTGTTTGGGTACCAAAATCTTCTCTCCACTGATTGATTTTGCAGGAAGGTCGTGCACCCAATTCAAATGTGTGGTTCCTTGACAGTGGGTGTTCACGACACATTGACTGGAGACAAAGCCAAATTTTCATTCCTGATTGAGAAGGAGGGAGGTTCAGTAACTTTTAGAGGTAAAAATAAAGGAAAGATCATTGGATCTGGAAAGGTTGGTCAATCTTCCTCAAACTCTGTTGATAATGTTTTATTAGTTGATGGGTTAAATTTCAATTTGCTGAGTATTAGCCAACTATGTGACAAAGGTCACAAAGTTGTGTTTGAATCTGATTTCTGTAAGATAATTGATTCATCAACTGATAAAATAATTTTTTTGGAAATAGGGAAAACAATGTCTACATGATCAACCTCAATAAAAACTTTTCTGAAAATCTTTACTTTGTTGCAAATAAAGATGAAATTGCATGGACTTGGCACAAAAGACTTGGCATGCAAGTTTCAGAACAATAAATAAATTGTTAAGGCTGAATTTGGTTAAGGGTCTTCCTGAATCTTTCTCTAATATTGAAAATCAAGTTTGTGGGATCTGTGCTCAAGGAAAACAAACAAGGAAATCTTTTAAAACCTTCAATGAGGTACTCACATCTAGGCCACTAGAATTACTTCACATGGACCTCTTTGGCCCAACAAGAATTCTAAGTCTAAGTGGCAAGAGATATGGGTTTGTGATCATTGATGATTTTACCCGATTTACATGGGTTATTTTCTTGTCCCACAAAAATGATGTTTGCCTTGAGTTCAGGAATTTCTGTACCACTGTCTTAACAAATTATCCATATAAAATTAAAAACATTTTGACTGATCATGGGGGTGAGTTTGAGAACAAATAATTTTCTGATTTATGTGCTGAACTTCACATATTTCACAAATTTTCTTCACCAAGAACTCCAGAATAAAATGGAGTTGTGGAAAGAAAGAATAGAACTCTTGTGGAAATGGCTAGAACTATGCTCCTTGAAAGCAATCTACCTAAATCCTTCTGGGCTGAAGTTGTAAATACAGCAAACTATATTCTAAATAGAGCATTGGTCAGACCAAAAATCAGGAAAATCCCCTATGAATTGTTGAAGGATAAAAAGCCAATTGTGTCTTACTTCAAAATCTTTGGGTGCAAATATTTTGTACACAACAATAATAAAGAAAATCTTGACAAGTTTGATGCTAAAAGTCAGGATGCAATTTTTCTTGGCTATTCAGAAGTGTCAAGAGCTTTCAGAGTGTACATCCTCAAAAACAAAACTGTTGAAGAGTCTCCACATGTTATCTTTGATGAAAATTTCTTTTCAACTAATAGTGCTAAATCTTGCAGGGAAAGTCAAGACAGTGAAGAGGATGATTTCATTGTGGACTCTTCACCGACTGTTGAGGAACTTGAAGACATTGGTGAGAACTTGAACAATCATTCACCTACTCCAAGTGGATTAGGTAATGTTGTTCCATATTTAAGTTCACCTCAACAGGTAATTTCTGAACATAGATTTTTGAGAGATCATCCATTGGAAAATGTAATTGGCAACTTGCATGATAGAGTTAGGACTAGATCATCTTTACTGCATGTCATTGATGAAGACCCACTAGCTCTAATTTCCCAAATTGAACCGAAGTCAATTGATGAAGCTCTGTTAAGTTTGATTGGATCAATGCAATGCATGATGAACTTCATCAATTTGACAGAAATCAAGTATGAGAATTAGTACCTAGACCTAGTGACCAAAATAGTCATTGGCACTAGATGGGTTTTTAGAAATAAATTGAATGAATGGTCAAGTCATTAGAAATAAAGCTAGGCTAGTTGCAAAGGGGTACAATCAAGAATTTGGAATTGACTTTGAAGAATCATATGCCCTGTAGCTAGACTAGAAGCTGTTAGAATTTTTCTTGCTTTTGCATCCTCCATGAAATTTAAAGTTTATCAAATGGATGTTAAAAGTGCATTTCTAAATGGATACATAAAGGAAAAAGTTTTTGTTGAACAACCTCCTGGATTTGAAAATGAAAAACATCATAATCATGTTTTCAAGCTTCATAAGGCTCTCTATGGTCTTAAACAAGCTCCAAGAGCTTGGTATGACCGTTTAAGTTCCTTTTTGCTTGAAAAAGGATATTTAAGAGGAAATGTTGATCAAACATTGTTCACAAAAATAGTTAATAAACAAATCATTGCAGTCCAAATTTATGTTGATGACATAATATTTGGATCAATCAATAAAAGCCTGTGTACTGAATTTTCAGATCAAATGAAAACTGAATTTGAAATGAGCTTAATGGGAGACTTACAGTTTTTCTTGGGATTGCAGGTTAACCAAACACATGAGGGGATCTTCATAAGTCAAACCAATTATGTCAAAGAACTTCTGAAAAGGTTTGACTTCCAGAACCTCAAGCATTCAAGCACACCCATTGCAATCAATGCTAAGCTAGAAGAAGACTCATTTGGTAAGTCAGTAGACCCAAAGACATACAGAGGTATGATTGGTTCTCTACTCTATCTTACAACTTCTAGACCTGATATTCAGTTTAGTGTGTGTTTGTGTGCTAGATTTCAATCAAACCCTAAGGAAAGTCACATGTTAGCTGTTAAAAGAATTTTCAAGTATCTTGTTGGAACATGTGATATTAGAATTTGGTATCCTGCAGGTTGCAAGTTAGATTTGATTGCCTATTGTGATGCTGATTATGCTGGATGTAAATTAGATAGAAAAAGCACAAGTGGCTTGTGTTTATACTTAGGTGGGTGCCTAATCTCTTGGGCTTCTAAGAAGCAACACTCAGTTGCTCTATCAACTTCAGAGGCTGAGTATGTTGCAGCAGGTAGATGTGGAACTCAAATTCTTTGGGTGAAGCATCAACTTCTTGATTATAACCAAGAGTTAGGTTGTGTTCCCATTCTATGTGATAACACAAGTTCCATAAATCTGTCTAAAAACCCAATTCAGCATTCAAGAACAAAACATATTGAAATTAGGCATCATTTCTTAAGGGATGAAGTAGCAAAGAAATCCTTTGAACTCCACTTCATAGAAACTGAAAAACAAATTGCTGACATCTTCACCAAACCTCTTCCTGACAGTAGATTCTCATCTTTGAGTAGAGAGTTTGGCCTTTGTAAATGTTCATTTTCTTGATCTCTCTCATTGGGTTTGGGTTGAGTGTTAGGTATTTTCTGAGGGGGAGTTCTTTGCATATCATATCCTTTGCTCTCTTGATTCATATTGTTCATATCTCTCTCAATTTCACTTCCATTTCTTTTTGACAATGGATTCTTCAACTCACATTGTGTTGAATTTCTTGGTATATCAAATGGTGATTTGGAGAATGACAAGTTATGCTTGTCTGGACACTTTCACTATGCGAGAGTATATGTCTCCGCCAAGTACCAAGAAATAAAATGCAATTCTTGAGGGGGAGCTTTGTTGTTCAAAGAGAATCATTTCTGATTTCAAAATACTTGCATATCTTTAGTTTGATGAAAAGTGGTTGGAATCCTCATCTCAGGGGGAGCTAGAGAATTCACAAGTCATATTTTTGAAAAATTCAACACTCTTCTTGAATTACATTAATCTCCTTGCATGATGTCCTCATTTAGATGTCTAGAGTCTCAAAATGATTCTTTGAGTGATCTACTATATTTTTTTTGTCAACTCTCACATATATTCTTCCAAACTATGGAAATTCAAACTCTTTCAAAGACTGAAAGATAATGTGTATCTTGAATTTAAACATTTCTTTGTTTGCAATTGATGTTGGATATAAATGATCTCAATTTTACAAAACTCTCCAAAATCTAATAATTCAATAGAGCAATGGCACATATGCTGAGAAACTACACACCTTCACAATGAATGAAGTGCCATGTATGTCATGAGGCATTACTGCTATCTCTGGTCAAAGGGTTCAAAATCAAATAGTTAAAAAAAAATTAATTCTTTTTGATGATGACTGAGTAACTGGAAATATTGGCGTCTGATAAACATATATTTTCATGTCAAAAAGTCATCATTTACCTCTTGAGACTTGATAATAGGTAAATCTTTAGTATCCAAGGACTATAGTGTGTAAAAGTATTAGTTCTTGAGTGAACAAGATTTATCACTTTGATAGTTTGAATCAAAAACAAAAATGTCTATCAAAGGAGAATTGTTTAAAAGTATCATCCCTATTCATCATCAAGTTGTTTTTACAAAAACTTGTTTACTTTCAACACACTTAATTTCATTCTAAAAGATTTTTTTTTCTTTGGATTTGAAGAATATGGTAGTTTGTAGTTGATTGATGGATGTATTATATCCCTCAAATTATCATTTTATTGGCTCAAGTCACTGAATGATCATATCTAGTTGGTTGTTGTGTAATACTTGAATTTTGTTGAATTTCTGCACAATATGACAAATGAATTTTCAAGCCTCTTAAAAATCCTTGAAATGTTAATTTCACCCATTATTTTCTTGTTAAAGATGTCCTAAAGCTCACCAATTTTTTCCATTCTCATATCTTAATTTTTCATCAGGCCAGGTCGACACTACTTTCATCTAGTGTCGACACACTTCAGCCCAGGTCGACACTAACTTCTTCTAGTGTCGACACATATCCCTCCCAGGGTGATTCAAGTCGTGGGCGTTGGTTAAGGGTTTTCTAGATCCTGCGGGACATTACACCCTCGAAACCCTTTTTCTATGGAAGGTCGACCCCATGGCCGTCTTCCACCTTTGAAAACGGCACCATTCCACCTTCTTCCCTCCTCCAACTCATCCTTGTCCTTCTTCCCTTCATTCCTTCCTCTCCATTCCCTGCGCTTCCATTCTCTCTTGCTTCCATGGCACACAAGCAAGCCCCTCGCCGTGGAGCAAGGTCTAGCGCCACAGCTAGGCCAATTCCGGCGGAAGACGCACTTCCAACTGAGAGGAGAAGCAAGAGGCGCCATGACCCTGCGGAGCAGCCAGGGCCTTCCTCTGCATCACCCTCTTCTGCCAAGAGAGGTAGGACATCCTCTGCTCGAGGTAGAGAATCAGAAAACCCTAGACGCAGGATTCTGGTTTCTTCTCCTGACATTTCTGAGGGATCGTCATCCTCCTCTTCTGAGGCCACTCCTTCTAAGTCGGTTAGTGAGGGGAAGATGATTTTTAAATCGAGGGCAGTTGATTTGACAGATTCTCAGTTAGCCGCTGCATTTCCAGAAATTCATAGTTTCTTCTCATTCCAGTCTTGGTTACCTTTTATCTCTGAATTTCGGGTCATTTATCCTCGTCTTGTACAAGAATTCTACATGAATTTGGAATGCACCGATGACGGTTACAAGTCTGAGGTCAAAGGTGTTGTCATTGATATGCCCACAGAATTAGCAGCCACTCTTTTTAAAATCCCACATGAAGGAGCCGATTATCATAATTTTGAGTTTGATCTTCATGAAGCTTACACTATCTTGACTGGATTGCAAGCTGATGAGTCTGATCCCAGACAGACACATGTCACAAAGTTCAACACAAACACCTTTCCACCGGTGTTGAGACTTATCCATCACATCCTCACCACTATCATCACACCTCAAGGTGGTGGCAGGGATAGACTCACAGATATTCAGCGGGTTGTGATTTATTGCATGAAAAAGGACATCAAGATCAATCTCCATGTAATCATGTACTAAATCATCTCTGAGACAACCAGGAAAGATCTCTATAGATCTCTTCCTTATGCAGCTCACTTGACTTCAGTCTTTAAGCATTTTGGTGTGTCTCTAGCTAATGAGAAATCTAAGCCGATTCCCAAATCCAACATCTACTGTTTCAAGCATATTCAAAAGTTTATGGGATTCAAGCTAGAGGGTGACCAAGTGAGGAGAGGGCCAGTGGTTGTTGAGGCCCCAGTTCTTGAGGCTCCAGAGGCAGAGATACCACCTCCTGAGGACCAGCCTCCAGCTAATGAGGACCAGCCTCAAGCTAATGAGGACCAGCCTCTTATTCCAGAGGAACACCCTCTTGCTCCTGAGGATCAGCCTCAAATTGACCCTGAACTTCATCTACACCAAGATGCACCTCTCACTCCTCCATTTCACAATTCTTCACCCACTCAACTTGCCAAGGATACTCCTACCTTCACTCCCCAACCTCAAGCTCAACCTCCTATGCTTTTGGTGGACCTTCTGTGCCCCCAGAATTATATTCCTTTCTGAATGAGAAATTTGATGCCTTCAACACTTCCATTCAGCAAATGACAGAGAGTTTTGAATTGAAGATCCAGAGGTTGGAGAATACAATGTCTGCAAAATTCATTGAGCAAAAGCAGCTTCAGACCATGCAACACAAAGGTTTAATAGGTTAATTGGAACCTTGGCAGATGCTTCTATTGAGTTGAAAGAACATCAAGAAAAGTTGGAAATAGTTCTTCAGGAATTTTGGCAAATTCCCAGGCTGATGTGTTCAACACCAAGGAGACACTGACTCAAATCACCAAGACAAGATTATCCTTTGCTCATCTAGTTGATGACCTGGAAAGCATGAAGAATTTATCTGCTCACATTGATGAAGATATGTCTAATCTGAAAAAGGAATTCACAACTCTGCACAGACATGGTGGCACAGCTAGTTCCTCTTCATCTTCACAGCCTATTTTAGCTGATTTCAGTGTGCTTCAACAACCATGTCAGAGAATTCTGAAAGAATGGAACATCTATTGCATACCAGACTCTCAACTATCCAAGCCCAGATGAAGTTCAGCTTGACTTCTATGGAGAAAAGATTGACGGATATTGAGACTATCTTGATACCCATTCCTCCTTCTCCTCCTTCTTCCTCCTAATGTATCTTATTTTGATGATGTCAAAGGGGAGAAAGATAGAAAGTTTCTTTTGGAATGATGCTTTTCTATTTGGTTGATTGTAAAAATTTTCTGAAATGTTTCCTTCTTTGTGAATGAAATGACTTTTGTTGAATGAATTGAAAAGAAACATTTTTTTGTTCTTGAATGTGATTGAATTTTGAATGAGTGTCATGAATGAATGGATGCTTGTCAAGCTGCTTGGCCTTTTGTGAAAATAGTTCATCACTAGTAACATTGTGTTTCGTTTCTAATGTGTGCAAATTTCAAATATTACTAAAATATTTTTCAAAGATCCTTGACAAGTGTGAACAAAAAGAAAATGAAACATAGCTTAATGTTTATCAATGTTTTTCAAATTGAGTGTTTGAGCAACTAAAAGCTTAAAATCATATTTCATTGAAATCTTGAATTTTCATATGAGCTTAATGTTGCCATCATCAAAAAGGGGGAGATTGTTGGGTTGAGTGTGAAGACAATTCATTTCCCCTCATATTTTGATGATGACAAGGTGTGATTTTAATGCAAAATAATTGGAACATGTTAGATGCATCACACATGTTATGACCACATCTAAAAAAATGTTTCCAAACATATTTATCATTTATATTCATGATAATCAATGAACTAATGATTTATATGTTTATTTCTCAGGGACACTATTTCTTCAAGGGTAGTGTCGACACACCCCATATTGGTGTCGACACAATGCTCCAAGCCCTAAGCCAAAAGATGAAGAAATGATCAAGTAGTGTCGACACAACATCAAGTCAGGTCGACACTAGACCCAGTTCCCAGTGAGCCCTGTCAACAGGCCTGGACAGTGTGTCGACACTAAACCAGATGGTGTCGACACTAGAGACCTCTACCAGAAAGCCTGTTTTGCAGTATTCTACATTGTGTCGACACGAGATGAAGTGGTGTCGACACTAGAGACCTCTCCCGGGGAAGTGTTTCTGCAGTCTGGGACAGTGTGTCGACACTAGACCAAGTCAGGTCGACACACTCCAGAAACTTTATGACTTAAAGTTTCTCCTGGACACGTGGCACCCTAGGGAATTGCTGGATCAGCCTTGGATCGTGTGCCCACGACCCCCAAGGGCACATTTGGACTATTTGGGGTATAAATACCCTCCTATTGGCCATCCAACAGAAGAGAACCCTTTCAGAGCCCTCCAGAAATCCTTTTTGGCGGCAAGAAGAGTTCTCCTCCCTGTTCTTGCTCTCCTGTGTTTCCTCAATCCAATTCTCATCTGTCCAAGTATGAGAAGTGGAATTTGATCACTAAAGATGCAATTGGATCACTTCAAGGAAGCAGATCAAGTGGAAGCAGTCGGTTGAGAAGACTTCAAGGAAGATCCCAAAGCTCAAAGTGCAGAGTATCGGCCAGGACTTCAAGGATTCAAGATTCTTCACAATTCGACCTTCTACATGGGAGTACATCTGAAGAGAAGAGATCATTCATACAATTCTTCATTTTCTCTTTTCTCTTCTGAGTGATTCTGAGATTGTGCATGAGTTGTTGCATAAGTCTCATGATTAACTCTTGATAGATCAGACCTATTGCTAGAGGATCTGAATCTTGTATTTCTTTCTAGCAAGTTGTCTGTGAGCCTTGCGCTCAGTGGTTTCTGAGTCGTGTACTCAAGTTGTGGTTGAGCAGTGTAACACCCCGGAAATTAGCAAATTTAAAAATTTTAGAAAGATAGAGGGATAAAATAAATAAACGTATTGGAGAGACTTCCAATACCATGTGTTAATGACCTATTAATAAGATTGGGCCAATAGAGCATATTTGGCCCAAGTATATGAACAAACTAGGACAGAAAATTGCCCAGAAATTCGTGTATGTGATTATGCAATAATTAGGGAGGGTAATTTAGAGTCATATTATGGATGAGTAGTCATGTAAGGTAAGCCAAAACCGAACTCAATCTCAATTAGTGGTTTCCTAAACCTTGGCTACCTCTTTTAAGTAAAGGAATCCCAGATTTTCTGGAAACTAGGAAACAGAGCTTGTAGCCCCTTTCCTAGCATTATTAGGACTCTTAACAACATCCTAAAACTATAAGAACTCGTCCCTAAACTCTTGGGGAAGGTTTAACAATGAAGTTGGAGTCGTTTGAAAGCAAGCAAGAGCTTCTGAGGAACAGGAGAGGCTGGGAATCCGGAGCTTCATCCCTGCATCCTCTGTTGTGTCCAGAACATCAACAAGTTTTAGATCTTCGTAAAGGTAGGTGTTCTCGGGCCAAGATTAAAGAACATTAATGCCAACATGTAGTTCTTTGAGTCTAGGATCATTTGCACTTGGTTTGCCTAATTTTCATGGAGTATTCAGTGTGTATGGGTGATTTTCCCGAAGTCTTGCACCGTTAGGGCTTTTCTCGTTCGTCATATTGTGCACACGATTCAAGACCAAATTTGACTAAACTTTATTCATGAAAGTTCTTCTATTTGAAGTCACGATCATCTTCTATGTTGGACGTTTTGTCTAAAAATCCTTGGTTAGAGAGTTAGGAGCATGATAAGAGAGTCTCTGCATGATACTGCGATTTCGGGCTACTATTGACTTTTTGTTCTTCCTATGTTTTCTCGGGATTCGAGACCGAATTAGATCAAACCCTCAACATCCAAGTTCTTCTACTAGTTGTCCTCTTTATCTTTCGTGTTGAACGTTTTGTCCAAATGTCTTTTTTTTTAGAGTTATAAGGGTTAGAAGTGAATCGCTGCATGAGACATATTTTCGGGTTCCACATGACCATGTGTTTTGTTCTGGAAAGGGCAACTAGTGTCGACACTGCCTGTGCCAGTGTCGACCTGCTGTCCCGAAACAGCCCAGATGGTGTTCTGGGAAAGCCTCTAGTGTCGACACTATTTGATCTCGTGTCGACACTACTTGACCTTTTTGCCTTGTTTTTGATGCACTGTGTCGGCACTACCTGAACTAGTGTCGACACTACCTAACCAGTTTTGCATGATTTTGTCTTGTGTTTGGAGCATGGTGTCGACACCACCTGATCTAGTGTCGACACTACCTTACAAGATTTTTGTATAATTTGGGTCTAATCATTTCATGATGTCTTCAAGCATGTACATGATGTTATATAGTATGCATGGACTTAAAATAAATCAAACCATTAAAGGAAATGGTAATGATATGAATATGATTCTAATGTGTAATTTTGATTGTTCTTATGATCCTTGGATTATCTTGTGATCTTGCTTATTGTCAATTGATAAGATAAGAATATGTCATTAATGTGGGGATGAATACATGATTAGTATGGACATGTTAGTGGTGATTTGCATATGAGTTTCATGGTTTCATGTTTTCCGGTGTTCAATGGATTATTTGTCATATGCATACATGTTAGGAAAGTACATGTTCTACATATGATCTGTCTTTAGAAACACCCTCATGTCAAGACATTAATGAATTATGAAATATAAGAGACGACGTTGTCCTGCCTTGTTCTTTTGAGCTGTTTGTCATTCCTTGACTCTAAGAATGATCATGTTCTTTTTACTATGAGCTTGTCATTGAAACTCTGTGGCCATAATATGAATCTGTTTGATCGCACAACGTGGGACTCCGGTCCAAAACTTGATATAATGCCTGTGCAATAGGGCCCTGTCCGGTCCTGGGGAAGAGCGCCCCAACGTACTTGTTAACCGAGGGAGTATGGACTTGGTGCTTGGCATAGCACACCTGACATGCAAGATTGTGAATTGTGCCTCCTGTTTGGCTTGATAAGTTTGACTTGACATGATATGATACGTTTGTTCTTGTGAACACATGAACTCTGCCTGAATATGGCCAATCTCTTCTGACATGATTTTAATCTTGAATTATCTGTCCATTGTATATGGAACTCGACAATTGATCTGATATGATATCCGTTCTACTTTGCTATTCAACTTGTTAGAAAAGCATGCATTGTCAGCATACTCATAAGCATATCTGCCTATATAAAATGTTAATCATGTATACTAGTGCCCGCACGTGATTGAGATATAAATCCTACTGAGCTAGTTCGCTCACCCCTATCATCCTGCCCTTTTTCAGGTAGTGATGAAGAACCCGTGGAGTCGGATGGGACTGGGCAAGAGTGACGAGCACCCGTCCTAGAATAGATGACAATTTAGAAATAGAAATTTGAGTAGTCTATGTAATAGTGAAACTTTTGTGGAAGTTTATTTGAATGATGGATCCTTTGGTTAATTCTTCTTATGTGAGGTTGTATCTAGTTGAATGAAATGAATTAAAGTATACCGATGATGACCATATTATAGTCTTGAATGTGTCATTATATTCGACTGTGACTCTGCACTATTCAACTGGGATACGCCGGTTTGTATCGTTCACGTCCCCCGGTATTTATTCCGCTGCTAAATATTCAGGGCGTGACAGTTGGTATCAGAGACTAAACTTTAGGGTCCAAGGGATTAGGAATATGGAATGAAACTAGATTACACGAGTCAAAACCTGTCGTACCTAATGTGAGCTTGGGTAGAGCCATGGGAATAAAAGTCACATGTGATATATTTAGATGACTAACTTACATTATTATCTTGAAGGTGATTATTACCTCAATGGCCGCGGAACGTGCCCAGGCTAGGGACATGCAAAGAACCATACAGAACTTGACTCAGGCTATCTTACAAGCCACCCAGGGTGGAGGTAATCGCGGAGCCGGTGAGCTCCACCGGAATTTTTGGAACATGGATCCGCCTAGGTTCGAAGGGAGTACTAACCCAGATGTTGCTGAACACTGGGTTAAAGAGATTGAAAGGATATTCAGGGTTATGCAATGCACAGACCAGAACAAAGTACTCCTGGCGACTTTCCATTGGAAAAGGATGCCAGGGCATGGTGGGAGTCTGTAGAAGCAACCTTAAATGGACAACAACTACATGGGCTCAGTTCACTGAGCGTTTCAACGCCAAGTACTTTTCTGAGAGGGTCTAAGAACGAAAGCAGCGAATTTGCGGCTTTGAAGCAGAGAGGACTCAATGTGGCTGAGTATGAGGCCCAATTCTCTCGGCTGTCCCGATACGCTGTTCACTTGATTGGGACAGAAAGGATGAAGGCGAAACGCTTTCTGAATGGCTTGAGGCCCCAGTTCATCACCCAACTGGCGCCAATGGACATTCAAACTTATGCTGAAATGGTTAAGAAGGCTCACTACTGGAAGATGCAATGGAGACTGCTGAAAGGATTAAGGGAAAATCTGTGAAACGTGAACAAGTGTCTTCTGCTGGGAGGTATCAGCCGACTATTGGGAAGAAAAGGCCAGTAGCGGGGTAAATGAACCAGCGGATAAAAAGCCGAAGGAGCTAGGTAAGCAAGTAATGGTGGCAACAGGAGAGAGGTGCAAACATTGTGACCGAGCTGGTCATCGGACTGAAGAATGCTGGAGAGCTCAAGGGAGATGCCTACGCTGTGGGAGTCGTGACCATAGGATCTCGGACTGCCCAATGTTGAAAGAACAAGCCCCTCATGACAAACGTCCAAATGGACAGAAGAGGCAAGGCCGACTGCAAGCTGTCCAGGAACCAGAAACTGCTGAAGAAGGAGGTATCGTGGAAGGTACACTTACTATTCTTTCCCGACCTGCTTATGTTCTCTTTGATACGGGAGCTACGCACTCCTTCATTTCTCAAACATTTGTTGATACCCTATCTGTGAAACCAGTCCCTATGAAATCCGGAATAGTTGTGTCAACCCCGATTGGTCCGGGTACCAATCTTACAAACCATATACCATCCAGTGAGGGGTTGATTGAAACCCAAAACCTACCAGCAAATTTAATATGTATGGACATGGCAGGGTATGATGTGATACTGGGAGCAGACTGGATGTCTGAACATGGGGCTAGTATAAATTGCAGGAGAAGTAGGGTAACTTTTAGCCAGTACCCAAAACTAGTGTTCACAGGGGATAGAAACCGCAGGAGATTGTCACTTATCTCTGCACTGCAAGCCAAAAGGATGATGAGGAAAGGTTGTATGGCCTTTCTTGCTGCTGTAGTCATTGCAAAGAAGGAAGTCAAGGTAGAGGACATCCATGTCGTCAGCGAATACGCTGATGTTTTTCCCGAAGACTTGCCAGGAATTCCTCCGGAGCGAGAGGTCGATTTTACCATCGAATTGGTCCCTGGTGCAGCACCGGTATCTAGGGCACCATATAGAATGTCCCCCGCAGAACTGAAGGAATTAAAAGAACAACTGATGGAACTGTTAGAGAAGGGTTTCATCCGACCAAGCACATCACCATGGGGTGCACCTGTCCTCTTCGTCAAGAAGAAAGATGGGTCGATGAGACTATGCATAGATTACAGACAACTGAATCAGTTAACCATCAAGAACAAATACCCTCTGTCGAGAATTGATGAGTTGTTTGATCAATTATCTGGAGCTAGGTACTTCTCTAAAATAGATCTCCGATCTGGTTATCATCAATTGAGGATCAAAGGAGAAGACATTCACAAGACTGCCTTCCGAAGCAGGTATGGGCATTATGAATTTATTGTTATGCCTTTTGGACTAACAAATGCCCCTGCAGTTTTCATGCAACTGATGAATAGCATTTATCGCCCATATCTTGATAAGTTTGTGGTGGTATTCATCGATGATATACTGATTTATTCCAAGACAAAGGAAGAGCATGAGGAGCATTTGAGGATTTCATTGCAGATTTTGAGGGAGAACAAATTATATGCCAAGTTAAGTAAATGTGAATTCTGGCTTGAGGAGGTATCCTTTCTCGGGCATGTGGTGACCAAAGATGGTATCGCTGTTGATCCATCAAAGGTTGAGGCTGTGTTGAAATGGGAAAGACCGACAAGCGTCACAGAGATCAGGAGTTTTCTGGGATTAGCTGGGTATTACCGAAGGTTTATAAAAGATTTCTCAAAGATTGCAGTACCATTAACCAAGCTGACCCGGAAGGAAAATCCGTTTGTGTGGAATGAGGATTGCGAGGAAAGTTTCAACAACTTGAAGAAGTGTCTGACTACTGCCCCTGTCCTCGCCTTACCCACTGAAGAGGGAGGATTTGAAATTTATTCAGATGCTTCTGGTACTGGACTGGGATGTGTCCTAATGCAACAAGGGAAGGTAATAGCTTATGCTTCCAGACAGTTGAAGATCCACGAAGTGAACTATCCGGTTCATGACTTGGAGTTAGCAGCTGTGGTATTCGCCTTAAGATTTGGAGGCATTATATCTATGGTGAGCAATTTAAAGTCTTTTCTGACCACAAGAGTTTGAAATACTTGTTCTCACAGAAGGAGCTTAACATGAGACAAAGAAGGTGGTTAGAGTACCTTAAGGACTTTGACTTTTCCATCCAATATCACCCTGGGAAAGCCAATGTAGTGGCAGACGCTCTAAGTAGACAACCAGGAACTGTTCTAGCTAGTATGATGCTGGGCGAATGGAAGTTACTGGAGCAATTTGCAAGTCTGAATTTAGACATGGAAAAGAAGGAGAAACAAGTAATGATTTCTAATCTCCAGATACAATCCGGTCTGCTGACCGAAATCCAGGAGAAACAGGGAGAAGACCCACTCTTAGTTCAGATCAGGGAGAAGTTAGAACAAAGACCCGACTTTACTCTATCAGCAGAAGGAAGATTATTATTCAGAGGTAGAACATGTGTCCCTGATCATGAAGAACTCAAGAAGAGGTTACTGAATGAAGCTCACCAGTCCAAGTATACGATTCATCCAGGATCAACAAAGATGTACCAAGATTTAAAAAGGTCGTACTGGTGGCCAAACATGAAGAGGGATGTGGCCGATCATGTGGCATACTGTTTGACATGCATGAAAGTCAAAGCCGAACATTTCCGTACGGCTGGTGGACTGCTACCACTAGAAATCCCAGAGTGGAAGTGGGATAGTATCGGTATGGACTTTATCATGGGATTGCCCAAGACTAGAGGTGGTAAGGATGCAATTTGGGTAATAGTTGACCGATTGACTAAGTCGGCTCACTTCTTGCCGATCAAGAGTACATGGTCAGTGGATGTGTTGGCCGCTCTATATGTTAAGGAAGTAGTTAGATTGCACGGGGTTCCATCTAGCATAATATCAGATCGGGACCCTAGATTTACTTCACACTTCTGGAAGGGTTTACAAGCAGCAATGGGTACTAAATTAAACTTTAGTACTGCCTTCCATCCTCAGACTGATGGACAAACTGAAAGGACCAATCAAATTGTGGAGGATATGCTTCGTGCTTTGGTGCTGGATTTCAAAGGTCGATGGGATGATCAGTTGTACTTGATGGAGTTTGCTTATAACAACAGCTATCAGGCTAGTATCAAAATGGCTCCATTTGAAGCCTTATATGGCAGGAGTTGCAGATCACCCCTTTGTTGGGAAGAGGTTGGGGAGAACCAATGGGTTGGACCCGACTTGATTGAGGCCACTGTCCGGAAGGTTCAGATTGTCAGGGAACGTCTGAAGATAGCACAATCCAGATAGAAGAGTTATGCAGACAAGAGAAGGAGAGAACTGGAATTTCAGGTTGGCGAACATGTTTTCTTGAAGGTCTCACCTTCGAGGGGAATACAAAGATTTGGGATCAAAGGAAAACTAAGTCCCAGATTTATAGGGCCATTTGAAATTCTGGAAAGAATTGGTCAGGTGGCGTATAGACTTGCACTACCTCCGCAACTAGCAAACGTGCATAATGTGTTCCACATATCCATGCTGCGGAAGTACTTATTCAATGCCGACCATGTAATTGATCATGAGGACTTGGAGATTCGGGAGGACCTGACTTATGAAGAGAAGCCGATCAAACTGTTGGATCGGAAGATTCAGCGACTCAGGAATCGTACCATACCTATGGTGAAGGTTCAATGGAGTCGAGACGGAGTTACTAATGCTACCTGGGAAACAGAGGAAAGAATGAAGAAAAACCACCCGGAGCTATTCTCAGGTACGATCTACACCATTATGCGTAAATTTGGGGACCAAATTTCTTAAGTGGGGGAGGATGTAACACCCCGGAAATTAGTAAATTTAAAAATTTTAGAAAGATAGAGGGATAAAATAAAAAACGTATTGGAGAGACTTCCAATACCATGTGTTAATGACCTATTAATAAGATTGGGCCAATAGAGCATATTTGGCCCAAGGATATGAACAAACTAGGACAGAAAATTGCCCAGAAATTCATGTATGTGATTATGCAGTAATTAGGGAGGGTAATTTAGAGTCATATTATGGATGAGTAGTCATGTAAGTTAAGCCAAAACCGAACTCAATCTCAATTAGTGGTTTCCTAAACCTTGGCTACCTCTTTTAAGTAAAGGAATCCCAGATTTTCTGGAAACTAGGAAACAGAGCTTGTAGCCCCTTTCCTAGCATCATTAGGACTCTTAACAACATCCTAAAACTATAAGAACTCGTCCCTAAACTCTTGGGGAAGGTTTAACAACGAAGTTGGAGTCGTTTGAAAGCAAGCAAGAGCTTTGAGGAACAGGAGAAAGGCTGGGAATCCGGAGCTTCATCCCTGCATCCTCTGTTGTGTCCAGAACATCAACAAGTTTTAGATCTTCGTAAAGGTAGGTGTTCTCGGGCCAAGATTAAAGAAAATTAATGCCAACATGTAGTTCTTTGAGTCTAGGATCATTTGCACTTGGTTTGCCCAATTTTCATGGAGTATTCAGTGTATGGTGATTTTCCCGAAGTCTTGCACCGTTAGGGCTTTTCTCGTTCGTCATATTGTGCACACGATTCAAGACCAAATTTGACTAAACTTTATTCATGAAAGTTCTTCTATTTGAAGTCACGATCATCTTCTATGTTGGACGTTGTATCCAAAATCTTTGGTTAGAGAGTTAGGAGCATGATAAGAGAGTCTCTGCATGATACTGCGATTTCGGGCTACTATTGACTTTTTTTTCCTATGTTTTCTCGGGATTTGAGACCGAATTAGATCAAACCCTCAACATCCAAGTTCTTCTACTAGTTGTCCTCTTTATCTTTCATGTTGAACGTTTTGTCCAAATGTCTTTTGTTTGAGAGTTATAAGGGTTAGAAGTGAATCGCTGCATGAGACATATTTTCGGGTTCCACATGACCATGTGTTTTGTTCTGGAAAGGGCCACTAGTGTCGACACTGCCTGTGCCAGTGTCGACCTGCTGTCCCGAAACAGCCCAGATGGTGTTCTGGGAAAGCCTCTAGTGTCGACACTATTTGATCTCGTGTCGACACTACTTGACCTTTTTGCCTTGTTTTTGATGCACTGTGTCGGCACTACCTGAACTAGTGTCGACACTACCTGCCCAGTTTTGCATGATTTTGTCTTGTGTTTGGAGCATGGTGTCGACACCACCTGATCTAGTGTCGACACTACCTTACAAGATTTTTGTATAATTTGGGTCTAATCATTTCATGATGTCTAAGCATGTACATGATGTTATATAGTATGCATGGACTTAAAATAAATCAAACCATTAAAGGAAATGGTAATGATATGAATATGATTCTAATGTGTAATTTTGATTGTTCTTATGATCCTTGGATTATCTTGTGATCTTGCTTATTGTCAATTGATAAGATAAGAATATGTCATTAATGTGGGGATGAATACATGATTAGTATGGACATGTTAGTGGTGATTTGCATATGAGTTTCATGGTTTCATGTTTTCCGGTGTTCAATGGATTATTTGTCATATGCATACATGTTAGGAAAGTACATGTTCTACATATGATCTGTCTTTAGAAACACCCTCATGTCAAGACATTAATGAATTATGAAATATAAGATACGACGTTGTCCTGCCTTGTTCTTTTGAGCTGTTTGTCATTCCTTGACTCTATGAATGATCATGTTCTTTTTACTATGAGCTTGTCATTGAAACTCTGTGGCCATAATATGAATCTGTTTGATCGGCACAACGTGGGACTCCGGTCCAAAACTTGATATAATGCCTGTGCAATAGGGCCCTGTCCGGTCCTGGGGAAGAGCGCCCCAACGTACTTGTTAACCGAGGGAGTATGGACTCTTGGTGCTTGGCATAGCACACCTGACATGCAAGATTGTGAATTGTGCCTCCTGTTTGACTTGATAAGTTTGACTTGACATGATATGATACGTTTGTTCTTGTGAACACATGAACTCTGCCTGAATATGGCCAATCTCTTCTGACATGATTTTTAATCTTGAATTATCTGTCCATTGTATATGGAACTCGACAATTGATCTGATATGATATCCGTTCTACTTTGCTATTCAACTTGTTAGAAAAGCATGTATTGTCAACATACTCATAAGCATATCTGCCTATATAAAATGTTAATCATGTATACTAGTGCCCGCACGTGATTGAGTTATGAATCCTACTGAGCTAGTTCGCTCACCCCTATCATCCTGCCCTTTTTCAGGTAGTGATGAAGAACCCGTGGAGTCGGATGGGACTGGGCAAGAATGACGAGCACCTGTCCTAGAATAGATGACAATTTAGAAATAGAAATTTGAGTAGTCTATGTAATAGTGAAACTTTTGTGGAAGTTTATTTGAATGATGGACCCTTTGGTTAATTCTTCTTATGTGAGGTTGTATCTAGTTGAATGAAATGAATTAAAGTATACCGATGATGACCATATTATAGTCTTGAATGTGTCATTATATTCGACTGTGACTCTGCACTATTCAACTGGGATACGCCGGTTTGTATCGTTCACGTCCCCCGGTATTTATTCCGCTGCTAAATATTCGGGGCGTGACAAGCAGTCTTGCTTAGGTTTCTAGAGTAGTCTTGCTCTAGAGGTCGTGTGAGTTGTAAACTCAGGTTGTTGGAGTTGTCAAGCTCCAGTGGGTGTGGTGTACCCAAGTTTGTTAGTGGATCCTCACTGTGTGAGGGGTGGATGTAGGAATCACATGGTGTGATTTCCGAACCACCTAAAAAATCTCTGTGCAGTGGTTTGTATGTGATTTAAATTCACATCTCGCTAGATGTATGCATAGGGTTTCTCGAATTCACTTTTAATCAACCTGATTTCTCTTCAATCATCTAATTCACACAATTTCTCATCAGATCTATAAATTGCTCTATAAATTGTTTCTGATTCCATGCATTGTTTTTGAATTGACTAAGCTTCCGCAATAGTTGGCCTAGATCTATTCACCCCCCCCCCCCTCTAGATCTTGTCCACATCATTTCTCGATCCTACAGCATAATCTTCTCAAAATACTTGCAAAGAGATTCATCAGTAGAACAAAATATTATATCATCAACATATATTTGAAAAATCAAAATATGTTTGACCTTAGATTTGACAAATAATGTACTGTCTACTTGACCTCTAGTGAAACCATGATCTAATAGAAATGCACTTAGCCATTCATACCATGCTCTTGGTGCTTGCTTTAATCCATATAGTGCTTTGTGCAATTTAAATACATGATTTGGAAAATCAATGTCATCAAAACCTGGAGGTTGTTCCACATAAACTTCCTCTTTTATGAAACCGTTTAGAAAGGCAGACTTTACATCCATTTGAAATAATTTTATATCTAATGCAGATGCATATGCAAGTAATATTCTAATAGCCTCAAGTCTGGCTACTGGTGCATAGGTTTCATCGAAATTTATGCCTTCCTCTTGGGAATAGCCTTGAGCTACCAATCTGGCCTTGTTTCTTATGATCACACCAGTTTCAACCAATTTATTTCTGAACACTCATTTGGTGTCAATCACTGGATGATCTGATGGTCTAGGAACAAGTGACCATACCTGGTTTCTCTTGAAGTGATTCAGTTCATCTTGCATGGCTAAAATCCAAGATTAATCAGTGATAGCTTCATTGACTGTCCTAGGCTCTATTTGAGAAACAAAAGCTAAATTATCACATGGAATTATGTTTCCTCTTGTTCTTACCCCTACAGATGGATCACCAATAATGTTTTCAGGAGGGTGATCTTTCTTGTATCTCCATTCCTTTGGAAGATTCTCATGTACTATGTCCTTTTGTTGCAGGTCTTCCAGAGGTGGATCTTTCTTGTCCTCAATTGATGAGTTCTTTAGCTTCTTGAACAATTCATCTGCATCATCATTATCACTATCTTCTTCCTTTCTCAAGGAAGGGTTAGTTTCATCAATGTTAATGTGTACTGATTGCTCAATTAATAAAGTACGCTTATTAAATACCCTATAGCCTTTAGGTTTAGATGCATACCCCATGAAAATGCCTTCATCTGATTTTGCATCTAACTTACCAATGTCCTTTTTGCCGTTGTTGTGGATGAAGCATGGACATCCTAATGTCCTGAAGTGACTGATCTTCGGCTTCTTTCCCTTGTATAATTCATATGTTGTTTTCTTTAGAATCGGCCTGATCATCACCCAGTTGATTATGTAACAAGTTGTTAACTGCTTCAGCCCAAAAGTACCTTGGCAGATCATGTTCTGACAACATCGTTCTTGCCATATCCAGTAGGGTTCAGTTCTTTCTCTCAGCAACGCCATTCTACTGTGGTGTTCTTGGTGCTGAGAAATTGTGCTCTATCCCTTTGTCATCACAGAATTTTCCAAATTTTTCATTCTGAAACTCTCCTCCATTATCTGACCGGATTCCAACAATGTAGTACTTCTTATCTTGTTGAACCTTTTTTTCGAATGTATCATCTTTGTGTTCCAGAAAGGATACTCATGTGAATCATGAATAGTCATCTACTATAACGAATCCAAAATTCTTTCCTCCAAGACTTGTGGTCCTCATTGGCCCAAATAAATCCATATGAAGGAGTTCTAAGGGTTTGGAGGTTGTTACCACAGTCTTTGACTTGAAGGATGACTTGGTGTGCTTTCCTTTTGCATATGGTCCACAGACACCGTCCATTCTTGTGCTGACCTTTGGTAGACCTTCCACCAGGTTTCTCTTGATAAGCTTTCTCATGCCATCCAAACTGCAGTGACCTAATCTTCTGTGCCACACCTCAGTTGACTGCTCCTTACTAGCTGCTAAACAGATATCTTGATCTTTCAGTTCTTCAAGGCAAAGTACGTACAGATTCTTTTCCCTGTTAGCTTCGAAAATCACTGCTCCGTCCTTCATGATGCTGCATTTAGATTCTTGGAACTTGATTTGATGTCCTCTGTCACATAGCTGGCTTATGCTGATGAGATTATGCTTCAAGCCTTTTACGCATAGTACATCTTCAATAAATATTTTCTCTTTATTGCCAACAGATCCGCATCCTATCACTGTTCCTTTTCCATTGTCTCTATATGTCACTGTGCCGTCTTCAGCTTCGAGGTGAGAGAATAGCTTTCTATTACCTGACATATGCCTTGAGCATCCACTATCCAAATACCATTTAGATGCTCAAAGGTTTCCCTGAAATGAAAACATCAAGTTTTAGGTACCCAAGTTCTTTTAGGTCCTGGTTGGTTAGTGTCATCTTTTTTTTCTTTTAATTATCCATTTTTTGTGTTTGGTTGGACAAGTTATTTTACTGTGACCTAGTCTGTTGCAATGGCTACAACATGTTGTTTTAGTTACCCTTTCATACGGAACATACTTAAAGTTTAATTTATATGAAGTATCTTGTTTAGTTATAAATTTAGGAGTAGGATACGTTTTAGGGTATACTATTGTGTCTTCATTATCTGGGGGTGTATAGCCTAATCCTTGTTTTCTTTTTCCTAACCGTCTAGCACCTTTTAATATTAAGGAATTTTTCCCATTGGTGAATTTTTCTAATGTACTAGATAGTTTTTCATTTTCTTCTGTTAGAGATTTAATTTCCCTTTTTAATTCGTCTAAAGTTTCTTGTTTTTCTAATTTTATTATTTGTTTATTTTTATCTTTCAGATCTTCGCATAACAGATCGTTTCTTCTTTTAAGTTCATTGATTTGCTTCTCTAGTTGTTCATTTTCAGATTTTAAGTCTGAATTTGTGTTTTCTAGGCAAGCATGATTTTTCTTTGTCATTTTTAGTAATTTACACACATCCTTATATTTTTCATAAAGTTTGTTAAACGCTTCTTCCAAATTGTCGGAGTCAGATTCAGTACAAGAAGTGAAGGAATCAGATGTTACCTTTTCGTCGATGTTTGCCATGAAGGCCAGGTTGGCCTTTTCTTCCTCCTCTTCACTTGAGATAGACTCGCTGTCAGAGTCGCTGCTATTGCTCCAAGCTGCTGCCATCGCATTCTTTTTGTATCTTCTGAATTTCCTAGAACTGCCTTTCCTTTTCAACTCCGATTTCTTGAGCTTCGGACATTTTACATTGATATGTCCGGGCTTCTTACATTCGTAGCATATGGGCTCAGCTTTCTTTGGATCCTTTACTTCTGGCTTCTTAAAGTCCTTATTTTTTTTGAAATATCTTCTACCGGACTGATACTTCATTTTTTGGCTAAGATTTGTTGTAGCATCCTAGACAACATTCCTTCTTCATCTTCGCTGTCTTCATTGCTTTCATTGTTATCTGAAAATTCTTCTGATGAGTTTTCTTCAGCTTTGAGAGCATTTGTGTGTTTCTTCCTGCTCGAAGACTCTCCCAGTCTCTCCATGTTGATTTCATGGGCCATAAGGGACCCAACAAGTTTCTCCAATGACATCCTCTTCAAGTCATTGACCTCTTCTATAGCTATTACTTTGGGAGTCCAAGAAGATGGTAGAGATCTCAGAATTTTTCATACCATGTCTCCCATTTCATAAGTCTTTCCAAGACTAGCTAACCCATTTGTGATGTCTGTAAATCTGCTAAACATTTGGGTTATTAACTCTCCTGGCTGCATTTGAAACCTTTCATATTGTGTCACTAGTATGTCTATCCTGGTTTCCTTGACTTTGTCGGTGCCTTCGTATGTGATCATGAGCTTTTCCCACATTTCCATGGCGGAATGCAGGCGGAAATTCTGTTGAATTCCTTCTTGCTAAGAGCACAGCTTAGAATTCTCTTGGCTTTGCAGTTTAGGGAGATTTTTTTCTTGTCGTCTTCTGTCCAGTTGTCTCTGTTGTTTAGAACAACTAGATCGCCTTCTTCCACTATGGACCATATTTGAAAATTGAATCCTTGTAGGAAGTATTTCATTCTTGTTTTCCAGTAGGTGTAATCTTCTCCATCGAACAGCGGTGGCCTGTTGACTAACTGACCTTCGGAGTGACCTTGGACTGCCATTTGATCTTTTCTCTTCAGATCGTTGGATCTTCTTCTTTGTCGAAGAGACTAGCTTGGATATCACTTGTTGCCCAGCTAGCAAGCCTAGAGGGGGGGTGAATGGGATTTAAAAAATATTAAGAACATAAAATCTGTTCACAAAGAGATTAACAAAAAAAACACTTTGATAGATGTTAGTGTTAGTAAAGATAAACAACAAACACACAAAGGCAATCACACTACACAAGGATTTATCCTGGTTCGAATCCCGTCTCCTTAGAAGTCCTACGTCCCGTCCCTGAGCAACAACTCATGCTTTCACTACCCAAGGGTATAGTCCCCCTTATGGACCTTTACACACCCAGTCATAGCTGGTCTTCTCTTCACAACCCGAAGAGGAAATACAACACCCTGGACACCACCAAGTCTTCCTTGTACTCGAAGGGAACACACACCCTGGAACCCCCAAGTCCTCCTTCAATACGAAGGGAACACACACCCTGGAACCCCCAGGTCTTCCTTCAACATGAAGGGAACACAAGAACACAAGAATGTGAAATGAGATCAAGCCCCAAGATCAAGCTTATACAATGCTAGATCTGAAGCTAAGACTGAGAGGGAAAGATCTACAGTGAGGGACACTCTCAGTTTACAGAAGCTCTAAAGACTAACACAATGAATGCAGAGAGCTAAGATCTAAACAATCAGAGGAGTGAGGCTTGGCTCTTCAAGATGCTGGCAGAAAAACTTGTGAAAGATTGTCGTTTGTATTCTCAAACTCAAGGTACTGTTCTTCTAGAGCTTCAGTCTTCTTTATATATCTTCTATTTGAAATTTGAACATTGAAGTACTCGTTTTCTCTAAGATTTTGTTTACGTTAGACTGCATGGTTCTGTAGAGCTTCCCGTTCAACGGTCTTCATGCACGCACAGAGAGAAGATCTTCTGTAATATCCTTTGGCTTCTATTTTGTCCAACGTTGTATGACGTGTGCTGTTAGAGACCTGCACGCATTACAAGCTTAAACAATAGATAGCTAAGCTGTCTCTTGTTGTCAGTCAACGTTAGATTGATTTTATACAGAAATAGAAGTTCCATTCTGTTCTTCTAAAAAGATGTTTACAGAATAAGCATGAGAATAGAAGATATCGTTTGCATGCACTGCAGTGATACGTTCAGTCATAATAAATGCATGGTTGTTAGAAAGTTATACATGAAGACTTTGACTTTTCAACGTATTCAAAAATGAGCTCGAAAATCAAATCATTATTTTCACATGGAATCGTTATATGCATGACTTATGAATAGTTGTGAGTGAATCGTTGTGCACTCATAAGTAAACTTATACACAAATCATTATACATTAATAACTAAATCGTTATATAGACAAATCGTTGTGACTCCATAAGCAAATCGTTATGCACAAGTCGTTATAAACAAATCGTTAAAGACAATGTGAATGAATCGTTGTTTGCTGTATCGAATCGTTACAACGACCAAGTCGTTATGTAACTTGATGAATCGTTACAGTAACAGAGTCGTTATGTAACTTATCGAATCGTTACATGGATCAAATCATTTTGAAACTTGATGAGTTGTTGTGATACTGAAATCGTTGTTCTTCACTTATCAAATCGATGTGAGAGCAAATCGTTGTTCTTTCTTAAGAAATCGATGTGATCACTTATCGAATCGTTATGGAAGCAAATCGTTATGAATACTTAATGAGTCGTTATGAAAGCAAATCGTTATGAATACTTAGAAAATCGTTATGAAATCAATCGTTGCGATCTCTTATTGAATCGTTGTGAGGGCAAATCGCTGCGATCACTTATCGAATCGTTGTGAGGGCAAATCGTTACGATCACTTACCGAATCGTTGTGAGGGCAAATCATTGCGATCACTTAACAAATCGTTGTGAGGGCAAGTCATTGCAATCACTTAACGAATCATTGTGAGGGCAAATCGTTGCGATTACTTAACGAATCGTTGTGAGATAGACTACAATAGAATAGCAATGACATATGAAATCGTTATAGAATCAAAATCGATGTGAATGAGGAAATCCTTATGATTCAAAGGAAATCGTTATGATTCTAAGGAAATCGTTATACCAACTAAAGAGTCGATGTGAACTTAGAAAATTTCATGCTTTGAACTTACATTGCTATAGAATAAATACTACTTACCCATTTAGCTTGATATTCCTTGTTTCCTTTCCTGTACTCAAATCTCATAGAAAATATGTTAGATTAAACTTTGTTTTAGTTTTGTTAATCACCGAAATAAATATGTAATTAATTTAAATTACATGGTGATATGCTGATCATCATTGTACATATCATGTTCATACCTTCTAGCTTTTAAAACGTAAATACTTATATCATTGCTGGAAGATGTAAATCCTACTGGGCGAGTGCACTCATACCTGCTCACTTTAACATTTTAGTTAGTGAAGGTAAAGCCAAGTGATGGGACTAGTGCGTCGAGCGTGAAGTACACTTAGAGAGTCCATTCTTATTTTTATTTAGATTGGTCATGAATGTAATTTCCCTTTTCTTTGAGAGATAGATAGATTGGTGAGCAAGGAGTGTTTCATTTGATATTGGAGGTTGAAATATTCGTTTTGATAAATAAAAGAAGAAAATTGATTATTGCATTGTGGGCCCTATTTGTAAAAGCTATTGGTCTATAGCTTCTGAATGCTTGCTTGTTCGTCGCGTCTCCTAATTTATTCCGCTGCTAAAATAAAATTGGGGGTGTGACACTCGCTCTATCATTAGTTACTCTGTCATTTAAAACATTAATTTTTTAAATCCTGCTTGACTATTGAGATTTAGGTCCTACTGGGCTTTATCGCTCACCCTTCGTTATTTGTTATTGTGTCTCAAGTAAGTCAGACAATGATGTTACACACATCAATGGGACAAGACTAGTGTGATGAGCGACCTGAAGTCAGTTGATGAAGTCACCCTATTATCATGGAGTCTAATAGTTATTGTTTTAGATTTCTTTCTAATGTAGTGATGTTAATGAGCCTTGTGCATGGCTCTGAATTAGTGGTTGTAATAGTCTTAGTGATTTTATAATGAAATCAAGAGTTTATTCCCATTATTGTTCATTACATGCTCTGATGTTTGCGTCTGTATGCGCAATTCACGTTACCATACTCGTTGCTCATGTTTCCCCCCGATTTATTCCACTGCTAAATTGGAGGGGCGTGACAGTTGATATTAGAGTCTAGGATGTCCTTATTAGGATATTTTAAGTCTAGGGATGTTCTAGGTGAACTGACATGACACGTGTCTAAGTCAACCACCATACCTATGTGAGAATTGGGTAGAACCATGGTTAAGACCTAAATATATTTATATATATATCTATGTAACAGCTTGGTAATACTTTAGCATCCAAGGCTAAAAAGTAATAAACTAAATGTTATTGCTTGCAGGAGACTAGAGGAGATGGCTGGCGAGCATGCACAAATGCACAAATTACAACAGACCGTACAGGGGTTAACTCAATCCCTTAACAACGTGATTCAAGCAGGAGCAAGAAATGGGGCAGGAGACTTATATGGGAACTTTCAATGAATAAATCCCCCTAGGTTTAATGGAACTCTGGATCCCGATGAAGCTGAAAATTGGGTGAAGGCAATGGAACAAATCTTTAGAGTTATGCAATGTTTAGAGCAGGAGAAAGTCCTTCTGGCAACTTTCCAGTTGGACCGCGATGCTAGAGCTTGGTGGGAAGCTGCCACTCCACAATTACCCAACATCAACATAGAGTGGGATAAACTTTTAGAACTCTTCAACACCAAATATTTTTCGAGAGGATTCGTGAGAAGAAGGCAAATGAATTCGCCAATTTAAAACAACGAATGATGTCTGTAGCAGAATATGAAGCGCAATTTGAAAGGCTAGCACAGTATGCACAACATTTGGTGGGTACGAAAATGATGAAGGCAAAGAGATTCTTAGAAGGGTTGAGACCTGTGTACTGGGAAAATTTGGCTCCACTAGACATTGAAGTATATTCAGTCATGGTATTGAGAGCTCAATTAGTAGAGGACACCATGGAACTTCTTGAAAAGATCCATAAGAAGAAGGTGTTGAAAAGGGAACATGCTACTCATTCCCATGATAATAAAGGAAGAAATACAGTAGATTGCAAGAGAATGAAAGGGGAAGTGAAGCGGAAGGAAGTCTGTGAATTTTGTGAAAAGCCAGGGCATCAAGTAGATAACTGTTGCAAGAGATTAGGCAGATGCTTGCAGTGTGGAAGTCAACAACATCGAGTCATCGATTGTCCAACAAAGAAGAACCAAAAAGGACGATTACAAGCCCTTGTGGATATAAATCATGCCAATGCAGGTGGATAAGGTACCATCACTAAACCCTTAGTTTAATTTCGTATTATTTTCGCGATAGCAAAGCCCTAAGTGGGGGAGGTGATGGAATGAAATATCCATAATAAATTAGTAGTCTTATCATATCCTATGAATTTCGGGACCAAATTATTTTTAAGTGGGGGAGGATGTAGCAACACGGAAAATTTAATACTTAAAAATTTGAAATAATAATTTCTTTAAATCGAAATAATAGAATCATACGTACCACTATTGTATGTGCAAGAATACATCAGAAAATTCCTTTAAAATTATAAATCAACCCCATACATTATTCCTAAGTGTTCTACTAAGAAATTCAAGTAACGAAAAATCTGATTGGCCAAGTGTACGTCACAATATGACTAATTATCCAAATTAGGAAACTAAGTCGGAAAACCGTTAACACGGAAAAATAACGCACCCATAAATTAAACGAACATGTCAGAGAGACTTCCAACATCATGGAATGATTACCCATTATTGGAATTGGACCAATGGACCTCCCATGGCCCATGAATAAATTCAAGTAAGAAAAATATAATAAATTCCAAAATTCTATTATTTCCCTATTTAAATGGAGAATTCTCCTAAGTTAAATTCCATTAAGAATGGGCTTTGTTAATGGACCATATAAAATTTATTGGGCCAAAAAAAGAATTTTGAAAAGAAGAAAAATAGGAAAATATCCTAAATTCATAACTTAAATATTACCTAAATAGCAAGGGGTATTAAAGCATTAAAATAAGTAGTTTGAGTTGAATTGGATTCCTAAATCTACCCTAATGGGTTAGCCACGGATTTGGATCCCTACCCAACCCAAATTGGAGTTGGCAAGCATGGAAATGGTGAAAGAAATAGGAAATCTTTGAATTAAATAGGAGTTGCAGTCCTATTTGGAAATAGAAACAGAAGAAGCATAAATACTCTCCTAAATCCCCATGGCCGGCCCTAGCTCGTTGCCAAGGGTTGCTGGACCAGGAGAAGAGGCCAAGGAGTAGGAGAATTCGTGGGGAGAGGATCTCTCAAAGCATCTACCCGAGTTCTTCATGTTATAGCCGTAGAAGAGGAAATAGAGTCAAGGTAGGCATTCTCACAAGCATAAATCCTAAAATCTCATCTGTAAGTTGTTCCAACCATCAGGGACAAAAGCCTTCTGGTTTCATAATTTTCCATCAAGCATATCTTTTGTTCTTGATTTTTGAAGTTCTGTATTCATCATGACCCGACCCTTCATCTTAAATTTTATTCTCCTTGTATACTCAACCCCATGCCACAAAATTTTTATTGAGGATACTGATTCATGTTAGGCATCTTTTGCCCCTGAAAGTCCTAATTTCCATCCACCATTTTGCTCGAATTAAATATTTCATCCCAACTGTGAACTGGTCTATGTTCATCATGAATTCACTTGAATAAAGCATGCTGAAACTTTCATTATTTTCAAATTCCTATTTACTGGAAGTACCCTTGCATGTCTAGAGTCGTTTAAAATTAGTTTCATGAACTTTCATCGATTGTACAATTAGTTCTTATTTTATGAACCACCCTGTGTCATTATAAGGCAGTTCTGGACATCCAAGAACATGTCCTTTTCCTGTCGGACTTAGGTACAGGACCTGAGAACGCGACGGCCCGATAGACCACGTTCTCAAGGCTGTCGCGACAGCACCTCCCGTCACGATCTGATCGCGACAGGGTCTGTCGTCGCGATCTGCCTGCCTGATCTGACAAGCCCGTCGCGATCTGTACAAGGCCATGTCACGTTCTCAATTGACCCCGTCGCGACCCTTACTGGGGTGTGTCGTGATCTCAAAGTTTTACATGAAAACCCCCAATTTTCGATGCTCTAACTTTCTACAGTGCTTGAATCCTTTGTTAATAGTTATACACGCAGTAAATATATTTGTCATAAGTTGAACATTTATGTGTGTTTAAAATACATACACATGACCACTTTCTATCTATAATTTCTCTTACATATACACACACTTTGAACCATCCAAATATGGCTGAACTTGGCATGAAAATATCTCTTCAAACATTTGGTAATAATATATTTAAATTGCCCTATTTTAAATATACTTGTCTACGTTTCTCGCGATGATTTGGAACACCGTTACCGACGCTCCACTGTTCTAGAATTCCTCTAGAACGTCGGGGACTTGTTTCTATATACACACTATCTCTTGACTTGGACGAACTCTCCATCGGATACTCCTTCTGCCGGACTAGTGAGTCTTTGTTCAAGGCCTCCGTAAGTCTCCCTTGTCCTTGGGTTCCCACATGGTCGACAAGCTGGTTGTACCCTAACGCCTATCATACACTTGAGGGATCAGGAAGATCCATACGACCTTAGATTGTTCTCTCTCTTATCTTGAATCACGCCGGACCTCTGGACCTGTGCATAACATGGCAAGTGGAAGGGTAGTGAATTCCACCTGACTGCATACACCGATCACGCGTGTTGTGCAACTGTTATTATCGCTTGTTTAACGTTGTCTTACGAATATGTCCTTGTCTTGTCTACTGTCTCTATACTCTCGTCTATTCATGTTCACTCTACTATCTTGCCTATTCATCTAGTACTCTCTTAGTACCCTTTGAGCTGTGTGGCTCCTACTGTTTTGAACTGTTCATGACTGTTTAGCGCTAAATGGGTCTTGTGACTCTACTGACTTGAATGCATACTGCTGAGGTCATGGAGAGTGTCTAAGGGGCTCCAATCTAGTCCTATGGGCGAAGAGCCACGCAAAAATACCTACAGGGGCTAATGACGGTGTCTGCATTTGCACCGGTTCTGACTGACTGTTCTAAATTAGCTAGACATCTGACTGTTATATTGTTACTGTTAGTCTTGTAGTTTAGACGTACTGCACTGTTACTGTACTACCACTGACTGTTACTGAACTACTACTGTCCTGTTATTGACTGACTACTGTCGTTCTCTCTCCTTGCTCTACTTGATACTTGCTATCTTGAGTTATTGCGTTCTTTCGTGACTTAATCACATTCAAAGTGCTATACTCTCTCGTTATCTATTGACAATAAAAGTGCTATATTCTCTCTCGGCTATCTACGGATAACCAAAGTGCCATTACTACTTGACAATGTTGTTACTTGCTATTGTTCTTACCGCTTCTATTGTGACTTGACTCTAATCATCATGCTATACTTAATTCATCTACTATTTGAACCATGTTATTTGTGCTATTACTTTCTCGACTTTACATGACTCGTTCTATCATTAGTTACTCTTCCATTTAAAGCCTGCTTGACTATTGAGATTTATGTCCTACTTGGCATTATCGCTCACCCTTCGTTATTTGTTATTGTGTCTCATGTAAGTCAGACAATGACGTTACACACATCAATGGGACAGGACCAGTGTGATGAGCGACCTGAAGTCAGTTGATGAAGTTACCCTATTATCATGGAGTCTAATAGTTATTGTTTTAGATTTCTTTCTAATGTAGTGATGTCAATGAGCCTTGTGCATGGCTCCGAATTAGTGGTTGTAATAGTCTTAGTGATTTTATAATGAAATCAAGAGTTTATTCCAATTATTGTTTATTAGATGCTCTAATGTTTGTGTCTGTATGCGCAATTCACGTTACCATACTCGTTGCTCACGTCCCCCCCCCCCCCGATTTATTCCGCTGCTAAATTGGAGGGGCGTGACATTATTACCCTTTAAATAAAATTTAAATAAATAATATCAAATATTTTTTAAAAAATTAAATTGAAATATAGACTCCGACTTCACAAACTCTTATTTTATGTGAGTCGCAGTATAGAACTTCAACTTCTCAAGAGTCGCAGTATCCATAACTCCGACTTCTAAAGAGTCGAAGACTCAAGACTTAAAAAAGTTTTACACTGAAAGAAGCATGCAGTGCAGTGAATTTTAATCAGGATTGCACATACTTATTTCTCTTCTTATAGATGTAAATCTATCTTCAGGATGAGGTTTAGTGAATATCTGCTAATTGATTATCTGTAGAAACAAATTCAAGTGAAATATCACCATTACTTACATGGTCCCTGATGAAATGATGTCTGACCTCAATGTGCTTGGTTCTGGAATGTTGGATTGCATTCTTGGTCAGGTTGATTGTGCTTGTGTTGTCACACAGCATTAGAATTTCTTGAAGTGTATGACCATAGTCTTCTAGTTGATGTTTGATCTACAACAGTTGAGTGCAGCAACCTCCAGCTGCAATATATTATGCTTCTGTTGTGGACAAGGCTACTGAATTTTACTTTCTAGAGGACCAAAAAATTAAGCATCCTGCAAGAATTTGACAAGTACCACTGGTGCTTTATTTTATCTATTCTGCATCCTGCACAGTCAACATCATAATATCCAAGTAATTTGAATTCAGAACATCTGGGATACCATAAACCCAATTTACTTGTATTATAAGATATCTAAAGATTCTTTTAACAGCATTGGCATGCGATTCTCTTGGATCAGCTTGAAATCTAGCACACAAACATACACTGTACATTATGTCTGGTCTACTACCAGTAAGATAGAGTAATGACCCAATCATGCCTCTATAGATCTTCTGATCTGCTTTCTTGCTAATTGGATCACTATCTAACTTAATTTTAGAGCTCATGGGTGTTCCTAAGAGCTTACACTTGTCAAAACCATATTTAGATAATAAATCTAAAATGTATTTGGTTTGACAGATGTGAGTACCCTCCTTGGTTTGCTTGATTTGCAAGCCAAGAAAGTAATTAAGCTCATCCATCATGCTCATCTTAAATTCACTTTGCATAAGATTTTCAAAGAATTTACAAAGTGATTCATTAGTAGAACCAAAAATAATATCATCCACATATATTTGCACAATCAAGATTCCTTCTGAAAATTTCTTAATAAATAAGTGCTATCAACTTTACCGCTTATAAAATCATGTGATATAAGATAAGCACTTAGTCTTTCATAACAAGCTCTTGAAGGTTGTTTCAGACCATATAATGCTTTCTTTAACCAGAAAAAATGATTTGGATACTTAGTATCTTCAAAGCCTAGTGGTTTCTCAACTTAAACTTCTTCTTTTATGAAACCATTTAGAAAAGCACTCTTGACATCCATCTGAAATAAGTTGATATTAAGAGAGCATGCATAAGCTAATAGAATTCTAATTGCATCAAATCCAACAACTGGGGCATATTTTCATCAAAGTCATGCCTTCCTCATGAGAATATCCTTGTGCTACCAATCTGGCTTTGTTCCTTATGATCACTCCTGATTCATCCATTTTGTTTTTGAAGACCCATCTGGTCCCAATAACTGGATGGTCAGAAGGTCTTGGGACAAGAGTCCAGACCTGACTGCGTTGGAACTGATTAACTTTTTCTCGCATAGCTAGGATCCAAGATTTATCTGCAAGTGGATCATTGATTGTCCAAGGCTCTATCTGAGAAACAAATGCAGTAAAGTCACAAGGAATGGTCATACCTCTTGTTCTTACCTTGTCTTGAGGATCACCTATAATAATTTCTTTTGGATGATCTTTGTGATACCTCAATTTTCTACGTAGTCCTTCCTGTGTTTCTTCTGGTTGTTGCAATTCTTCTAGTGGTGGATCATCTTTGTCTTATTCTTTTTCATCAAGAGAAGCTTGTTCCAGATCCCTGCACAATTCTTCAACAATATCTTCTTCTTCTATTTTCTTAATAGAAGGGTTAGTTTCAACAAATAAAATGTTAACAGATTGTTCTATAGTTAAAGTTCTTCCATTAAACACTTTATAACCCCTTGGTTTTGAAATGTACCCTAACATAAAACCTTCATCGCTTTTAGCATCTAACTTACCTACATTATCTTTGCCATTATTTAAAATAAAACACTTACAACCAAAGGGTCGAAGGTGACTGATGTTTGGCTTCTTCTCCTTATAGAGTTCATAAGGTGTCTTCTTCAAGATAGGTCTGATCATACATCTGTTGATAATGTAGCAGGCTATGTTGATTGCTTCTGCCTAGAAGTACTTTGGTAGATTGTATTCTATAAGCATTGTCCTGGCCATATCCAACAGTGTTATGTTCTTCCTTTCTACTACTTCATTCTGTTGAGGTGTTTTTGGTGCAGAGAAGTTGTGTTCTATAACATTTTCTTCACAGAATCTGAAAATTCTTCATTCTTGAATTCTCCACCATGATCAGATCAAATACTAACTATTTGAAATTTCTTATTCTTCTGTACTAACTTATTGAACTTCAAAAAAGTTGAAAATGTTTCTAATTTGGTTTCCAAAAATGATACCCAAGTGTACCTTGAGTAATCAACTACGATTACATAGCCATAAACTTTTCCTCCAAGAGTGACTGTTCTCCTTGGTCCAAATAGATCCATATGAATGAGTTCCAAAGGTTTGGAAGTTGTTACTATTGTTTTGGACTAAAATGAAGTCTTGGTCTATTTTCCATTTGCACATGCTGTATAGATTCCAAATTTCTTCAAATTTAGCTCTGGAAGACCTTCAACTAGATCATGCTTAATTAACTTTTTGATCACTGATGTGCTTGCATGTCCTAGTCTTATGTGCCATAAATCAGTCTCCTCATTCTTTATAGTTGCAAGACATAAGTTAAGTTTTTCAGTTCTGCTAGTTGTAAAGTGTATAGATTCTTGACCCTTTGTGCTTCAAACATTGTTTTTCCATCCTTTTGAATTATGAACTTATCATTCTGAAACTTAACAAGGTGACATTTGTCACACAGTTGACTAATACTAATAAGAATATGCTTTAATCCTTCTACATACATAACATCTTCTATTAAATCTTTCTCTTTTGTTCCTACTGTTCCACATTCAAATACTTTGCCTTTTCCATTGTGTCCATATGTGATTTGACCAACCTCATCTCTAAAATTTGTAAACAACTTCCTGTCACCTGTCATATGCCTTGAGCACCCACTATCCAAATACCATTTGGATGCTTTCAGGCGACCCTGTAAACAAAAGTAAGTTGTAACTTTTGGTACCTAATTTTTCATTGGTCCTTGATGGTTAGTCATAGGAATCCAACGTAAATGTCTAGTTGTGCAAGTGTTGATTGTGTGTCCTAGTTGATTACAATGACTACAACACAGGTCAAATGTATTCTTTATATGTGTATATTACTGGTCTTTTGTTTTTGTTTGTAGATATGTTGATTAACTTTTCTGGAATTCTTAATTTCTTTTGCTTTCACAAATTTAGGAGTCGGATATTTTTTAGTATAAAAATGTTTTCATTTGTTGGAGGTGTGTAACCTACTGCATATTTCTTTTTCCAGTTCGAGCACCTTTCAATTTTACAACTAAGGATGTTTTACAATTAGTAATTTTATCTATTGTTGTTCTTAGATAGTTATTTTCTACTCTTAATTTTTCTTCATTTTCTAATTCTTTTAGATTACATTTGAATTCCATAATCTTGCTTTTTTTTTTATAAACTCTTCACATAGTAGTTCATTTGATCTTTTAGTCTCAGTTAAATTTTGTCCCAACTTTTCTACTTCATTTTTTAGAGAAGTGTTGGATTTTTCTTGATTCTGTAGGTTTAACTTAACTATTTTCATTTTTTAACTATTGTTTTATATTTTTTCGTATAGTTCATTAAATGCATCCTCTAAATTGTCAGACATGGATCCAAAACATGATGTAATGGAGGTTTCTGAATTTACGTGGTCTAGTTCTGCCATGAGGGCTAGATTGACTTGTTCCTCTTCTTCTGATTTTGAACTTGAAGGATCTAAACTTGTGACTTCTTCATTATCCCAAGCTGCGGCCATTGCCTTCTTTTTGTATTTTCTGAATTTTCTTTCTTTTCCTTTCTTTTTCTCAAACTTTTCCAGCTGAGTCCTTCTGGTTGAGCTTAAGACATTCTGACTTGTAATGTCTAGGTTGATTGCACCCATAACATGTTGGTTCTTTCTTCTTTTCTTTTTTGAAATATTTCTTGGAGTCGAATTTCTTATTCTTGGAAAGAATTCGTTGTTGTCTTCATGACAGTAAAGCTTCATCATCACTGTCTTCTGATCTCTGTTTTGAATCTTCTGAGGAAGAAGAATCTGCAACTTTGAAAGCATTTGAAATTTTCTTTTTCAAAAGTATTTTCAAAGAATCTCCCCATATTTGTTCATGAGCCATAAGTGAACCAATTAATTTGTCAATGGGAAGTTTTGCTAAATCATGAGCTTCTTCAATAGCAGTGACCTTAGGGGTCCATGAATGAGTTAATGATCTTAGAATTTTTCTGACAGTTTCTTCATCCGAAAGATCTTTTCCAAGAGAGCTTAAACCAACTACTATATTTGAAAACATGTTATACATTTGAGTGATATTTTCATTTGGCAATATTTTGAATTGTTCATATTGTGAGACAACAATATCTATTCTAATTTGTTTTACTTTGTCAGTTTCCTCATATGTTACCTGCAATTTATCCCACATTTCTTTTGCAGATTTGAATGCTGATAATCTATTAAATTCTCTTTTTGATAAAGCACAACATAGATAATTTCTTGCTTTAAAATTTAGAGACAAGTTAACTTTATCAGTTGTTGTAATTACAGTAGTACCTTCAGCAGGAGTAATAATGAAATCACCTTGTTCTATTATCTGCCACAGATCAAAGTCTGTGTCTCTGATGAAGCATTCCATTCGCATCTTCCACTATTGGTAGTCCTCACCATCGAAGAATGGTGGTCTGGTGACTGACTGACCTTCATAGTTGTGAGCTTCAGCTGCCATCTCTTCTCAAATCTTTTGATTCTTCTGAGAAGACCTCACTCTGATACCACCTGTTGGATCGAGATGGCACAATTGTTGTCTTAGAGGGGGGTGAATAGGACTTTATGTGCTTTAAAAATTATCTGAAAACTAGATAACACTTAATAGAGTTGTTAGTAATCAGTGTGACATGTGTGAAACAAGTGAAAACTTGACGAAATCAATCACACAAAATGCACAAAGATTTTATCCTCTTTCGGCCCTTCCCACATGGAAGTCCTACGTCCAGTCCCCAAGAAACAACTTAGGATTTCACTAATTGCCAAGAATGCTTGGGCTTCTCTCAACCTTGAGAGGTATTAGAATCCCACTTGCTACCAAGCAAGTCTTCCCTTAACCAAAGGGTACAAAGTCTACCTACACAAGTAGGTCTTCCCTTCACAAGAGGGGCACTGCAGGGAACAAACCCCTTGCGGGTTATCTTACACAGAAGTGAAACAAATACACTTGTGTGTCTGCTCAACAGAATGAGTAAACACATAGAATCAGAAAGAGAAACAATGGAAATGAGTCTTTAGCTCTTTCTGAAACTGAGAATGTGGACAAAGAGAAGTTTTCAATATAGACTGCCACCCAAGAGAACAAGACTTCTTTGAATCAGAGAATAGCAAGGAAGTCGAAGACTGAACAAAATGGCACTTATTGCTTTTGGCTTTCAGAAACGAGTGGAGTTGATGTCTATGTCTTGTATTCTCTGTTGTATGTCTTGGTTTGAACTTAAGCTTATATATAGGCTTCAAATATCTTCCCATTTGAATCTGCTCGTTGGAAGCTAGCCGTTGAAGGATATCCGTTGGAGCTTTGGATGTTGATGACTTTGAGATTTATGTCATGACACTTATTCGTTTCAGCTCTAGGGGATCCAACCTCTTCATGCTATGTGGGTAGCTTCATGGCTTGATAGACACCTTCATGATTATTCTGTAAGTTTCATGCTCAAGGCTGAAAGATAGGCATGCTTCATTAAATGTTCTGCAAATCTGAAATGACAAGATGAAAGCATATACCTCCATACATACCTTTGGAGGTTGGTTAGATTAAAGAATATAAAGTATGAGGAAGTTCAGAATGAAATTCTGAACATTTAAGAATGAACAGACAGTTGCACATGATCTCTTTCTGAAAGTCATGAGGTTTCTGATAGTGGTAGGTAGGTTCTGACAGATAGCCCATATAGCTTATACCTCTCAAGCATTTAATTTCTTAACCGTCTGCCGATCAACTTATCTTCCTGTCAGTGGAAGGGATAACAAATATATCGAAATCTTTTACAGATCTCAAAAAGGATATTTTACAGATGACTAATATTGAATAAATATTTTTCCCCGCCAAAAAGGTAATTGAATTTTATATTAACTGAAGGAAACATGATTTATAGAACTTAAGAAACTATCTTTATGTAAAGATATTTCATGTAAAACTCATGTAATGATTACATTAAGTTGTGCTCACTGATAGAAACATAAAAGATCATCTAAGTACATGTATACAAAAGTTGATATCAGAAACTTCGACTTTCAAGAAGTCGGAGTAAGAAACAGCAATACAACTGTAACAGATAATGAACATCAACTTTATAAGAAATATAGCTACTTTGACTTCATTGAAGTCGGAGTAAGAAAACAATGACTTCGACTTAGTGGGAAGTCGAAGTGAGATTAAGAAAAATTTTGACTTTTTGAAAGTTGAAGTGAGAGCTAATAGATAGATGACTTCGACTTATTTGAAGTCAGAGTAAGTCCAACTTCGACTTTCAAGGAGTGGGAGTAAGGCTCAATAGATAAGTAGTCGGTACAAAGACTTTGACTGATCTAAAGTCGGAGTAGGTCCGACTTCAACTTTTCAGGATCGGAGTGTTACCAGTTGTTCATCAATCGAAGCATTACATTGACTCTTCAAGAGTTGGAGTCAGGAGTCGGAGTTAGTATGATATACAATGTACGCTGTGGACTAGGAATAATTTTGTTGTGTTGATACTTAGGTTTTGTGTAAGCATGAACTTTGGCAGAAATATGTTTGTATAAATAAAAGCCTTTTGAATTGTTATCTTTCATAAATAGTAAAGGCGAATATAGTAAGGCAAAAATATCATAATTAACTGTTTAATTATATTAGCAAAGTAGATAGTTGCTCAACAATCTCCTGTCCTTGGGAGACCCGTTAGTGGGGCGAGGAGGAGCACCACAGCCAGAGGCATCGACGGCGACGAGACTGCCTCTCCCAGACCAGCGCCGTGAGAGAGAGAGGAGGAGGAGGTTAGCAGCTCGTGTAGGTAGAGGCCTAGTGAGGGAGAGAGGAGGGAGGCTCCATATGTACCACCAGGGGTATGCCCCTGTCATACTATGTATAGAACTTGATCTTTTAGTGGACTTTTGTACTTTTGTCCATCCAACGTGTGTTTGAATGGTTTGCCAATATTTGTTCTTGCATCCACAACACTTAAAGGAAAAAAGGTAGCGTAGATTTATCTTTAGCCGCTTGCCTAAAAGATATGCCTTTCTTGAGTTCTTGTAACGAAATTATAGTTATTAAATAGTACAAAGCAAGAAAAAAATAACAGACCATTGCACAATTGGAATAATACCAAATAAACTCCAATCACATTAATAATCCACCAATCTCCATTACAATCACTAATAACTCATCAAAATTCATGAACTAACTATTACATCAACGTATCAGAGCCAAACTAGGGCCCAGAGTACTTTATTGAAAATCAACTAATACATAAGAGCTAACTGACTCAAAACTGTACTAACTACTACAAAGCAAATGGTTGCTGAAAGGGGTCACTCCTGGACGACATCCTCGTTCCCATCCAAGTGAGTGTGGTCATCATCCGACTCACCTGAACACATGAAATAAATACGCAGGATGAGCGAATAACGCCCAGTAGGACTTAATATCTATGAGAACAAGCATGCATTAAATAGTTAATGTTTTTGAATGGCAGGATATCTAGAGAGAATAGTCATGTATAGAAAGTAACGATAATAAGAGAACGATGGCAGTATACAGGAAAATAGCACAACGAGAACGATAATAGAATGGCCATGTAATGATAATAGGACGTAACGATAGCACTTGTATAACACTTGACTATCTTGCACTTGTATTATAGAACTTTGATTGTCATAAATTAATCTAGATAGTATAATGGCACTGGATGCATGTCGTACACATCCTTGATCATTTTAACTCCCATGGGCACTGGCACTTTTCGGGCGCTCCTCCAGGACCAGATCGGGCCCTATTGCACTGGCATTAGTCATTTATTTATGTTAGACAATCACACGAATGGCCAAGAGAGTACCAAGAAAAGATGAGAGTAGTTGATGAAATAGATGAGAGTGTAGAGAGAACGTGAACAGATGAGAGGATATAGATAGTCGACGAGATAGGGACAATATCGTAAAACAACGTAACACTGATAGTAACAGTTGCGCAGCACCAGGTCGGGTACCGACAGTCTGGTAGAAGTCACAACCGCCCACTAGCCGTGCCATGAACACGAGCCAGGTGGTCCGGATCATACTGATCCCTAAGGGTGTAATGGGTATTAGGGTACAACCAGCTCGTCGGCTAAGGACATGCGCCAAATCCAAGAAGACTTACAGAGGCCTTGACAAGGAGTCCCTGTCCAATCAAGAGTCTTCCCGGTGAGAGGTGGTCCATGCCAAGAAAAAGTGTGTAAAAACTGGTCCATCGTGCCTCGAGTGCTCGAAGGCCGAGGGAAAATGGTAATGGTGTTAAAACGCACGAATAAAACGAAGACAAGTGTAATTAATTAAATAGGGAGTTTAGTAATTAATTTTGCTTAATTTACCAGATATATTATTGAGTAAATTAATAGGGTTTAATGGCAAACATGATTGTAAAGTGTGTGCAAGTGTAAGAAATCATGAGAACATGTACGATTGTGCACATACTTTTAAAATTAATAAATTTCATGGAGATTATATACATTACATTTTTCAAGTTGACATTAAATCATGACAGTACTTAAATGAATTTAATTAGGGCTTATATGTCATTAATAGCAGGGTTAAAATGGTAATTTATGGTTCTGCAAACAACAGTCAGGTCGCGACGCAGGAGTCTGGCGTGATCAGAGTTCAGGTCGTGGCCCACAGGGCTGTCGTGTTAAGGCCATCGCGACGCCCATGCATGTCGCGTTCAGTCGAACCGGCACTGGGGGTGAACCGGAGGGCAGGTCGCGACGAGTCGACCTGTCGCGTTAAGATCGCGACGGGTCCTGGTGTCGCGACCCCCTCTGAGGTCGCGGAGGATCGGGCCGTCGCGATCTCAGGGAGTGGCCCGAGCCCTAGAAAAGGGGTTTGCCCTTTTTCCAGGTGGGTCTGCATGATACTAGGTACTTAAAAATTCGATAAGAAATCGTACAGTGATCCAAAAAGTATGAAACCAATTTTAAACAACAATAGACATGGAGATCTATCACTGGAAACGAATAATTAGAAATCAATCGTGTATAGAACATGATTTAACTAGGTTTACTTTTCGTTAACCTAATCATGCACAGGTCTAGGAAATGCTTTAATTCGCAAGACATACTCAATGAAATTTGGGCAAACTAGGCTCGTTAAAACCCTAAGAACATGTAGTATTTATGGTAATATATTCAAGGCATGGGCATGAGTAGATTCGAGGTTACAAGCAAAACATGAAGGTTAGGGCAAGACATGTCAACAGAGATTTGGGCAATTAATTCACCCTCATGCAAGAACGAAAAAGGGCGAAACAAGAGGGCTTTTGAAAAGGGTCATGAAGTCTACGTAGGGTAATTTTTACACGAGTTTAGTTTGAGAGATTGCTTACCTTTTTGCGTTGACAAGAAAATTAGGGTTTGATGACGTAAAATGAAGAAGAAAAGCCAAGCTCCAGCCCTTCTCCTCCAAGCTCCCACGTCCCAAATCGCCTCCCCTTCGTCTCCCAAGGCTCTAGACACGAACTAGGGTTTGGTGGGGGCGAATTGGTGGAGTTTTGATGGCTAGTAGAGTCCTAACTTCCTAAAACTCTTCCTTCCCTTTTAAAATTTGAATTTCCATATTTATCTTCTTCCCCTTCTGCTATTATCCCCTATTTAGGACAGAGGAGAGGCTAATCTCGTGGTATTGGTTTGGGAAAGGCTAGGACTCTTTTCAAAGATTTATGACTTATTTAACATTATCTTAGCCTCTTCTATTTATTAATTAATTATTTCTGAAATTGGGATAATTATTCCTCATCCCATGATGGGCTCCTCTTTATTAGGCCCATTATTTATATTTGAGCCAATTACACAACCCTTGTTGATTTAACTTAATGGACTTGGTTTAATTCCCTTTTATTTCACTTATTTCTCTTTTATTCTAGTTAATTCTATTATCTCATTTATTAAATAAATTTTTTTATTTTATTTGGATTTTAAAAATCAAGGGTACTACAGTTCTGGTCAAGGGGCTAAATCTAATTAAAGATAAGAAATAAAATATCGAACGCAAATATGTACATACAATTTTTTTTTATTTTTTATTTATAAGAAAATAAGGGAATATGTTGTATATGTATATGATACAACTAATTTTTTTGTATTTTGATTTTTTGGATTTTTGTTTAATTAAAATAACAGGGGAAATATGTACATAGTTGAATTACATCAACAAACACTCTTTTTTTCCTTTTTGTGTTTTCTCCTTTTTTTGGATTTTTCATCATTTTACTCCAAAACTCTAAGACACGTGTTCATCACAAGTCAAGGTATAGGGTCTTCATAATCCACTTAATCATAGTGGCCAAGAGCAAGGAGAATCGTGCATGATATCATTGATATTGGAGACTGCCCATAGCCTTCTTGATATTTTTCAGTGTGGAAGTTCTTACAAGGTCAAATTGCCCCTAGAGGAAGAAATTAGAAAACGTAAATAGGAAATCATGTAAGGATTCGGTCCAAACTACTTTTTGTTTCCAAACCAACATCTCACACCGAAGAACTTAGTTTTCAATTATTTTCAGGGGTACTTTTCATTTTGATTCCTTGGTGGAGCCACGTACTCTTTGCTACCTTCTTGATTTGGTCAGTCTTTTTCTGGATACGTACTTTTTGCTACCCTTTTTTGACCTTTTGGCTTTCTTTGCCATTTAGATTTGGCTTGGCATTTGCCTTTGCATTTGCATTTCATTTATTGCTACTGTTTGTTATGACTTTGTCTTTCAGGTGAGAGTGGGTGGTCCCCTACTTGTAGTTTGCCCCTTTTCCAAACTTGATCGAGTGAGAAGAGAAAAGGGGTTACTTTAACCTAAGACATATCCAATGGTACTTATGATTTTCCAGCTAATGGTCAGTACTCCAACATCGTGTGGTGTGTGAAGAGACCCTACCTTTCTAGTGGCCAAGTGAAAAAGTAGAGTCTCAAACCCATGACATTGAAAAGTGATGAACGAACAAACTTGACTGACTGACTCAATAAGGGTAGAACTTCTTAAGGTAAACTGCATTACACAGATGTGACAACTCAACTCCCTCGGCGTCCACTAACCTGTAAGTGTTCCCCAAGTATGCTTCTTTGACAACGAACGAACCTTTCCAATTCTCTTGCAATTTACTCCTGGCACCTGGTGCCTTAATGACTTTGCATTTTAGGACCATTTCACCCACTTCAAATTTTCTCTCAAGGACTTTTTTGGTGTAAAAACATGCAATTCTTTCACAGTAAACCTGTGCATGGTCAGCCTCTATCATCCGCCTTTCGTCTAAGAGTTCGAGTTGTGCTAATAAAGCCTCCCGACATTGACCGGGGTTAAGTTCGGAATCCAATTAAACTCATAGTGAAGGGACGAAGATCGATGATCTCATATGGGAGTACCACATCTGATCCATATGTCAAAGCATAGGGGGTTTGCCCCGTAAGAGTTCGGATCGAGGTGCGGTAAGGCCACAAGGCTTCAATCAAGCGGTCTGGCCAATTAGCGTTATTGTGAGATTTGCAAGTTTTCTTTATGATTTTGATGAGAGTTTTCTTAGTGGTTTCAGCTTGTCCATTACCTTGTGGATAATATGGAGATGAATGATGCAAGCTTATAACATATTTACCACACATGTCGCGAAGCACCTGTGAAGTGAATTGTGGTCCATTGTCAGTGACGATGTTCCAAGGCATGCCAAATCTTGCAAGAATGTTGCGCTTGATGAACTTAACAACCGTTGAAGCATTGACCTCTATGAATGCTTCTACATCAGCCCACTTCGTGAAGTATTCAGTGGCGGTCAGAATGAAGGACTACTTATGGATTTCTCCGATTCTATCCTCATGCGAATGCCCACATGGCGAAAGGCCATGGACCAATGAGACGGTGAAGAGAGGAGGAAGGAGCATGGATCTTGTCACCATGTAGTTGACATTTAGCACAGTGACGAACAAAATGAGTGCAATCTTCTTCCATGGTAGGCCAGTAATAATGTCTTAGCAACTTCTAGGCAATTGCTCTACCATTGACATGGCCACCACATTCACTAGAGTGAGCGGCTTCAACGACACTTTGAGATTCGATCTCATAAAGGCAACAAAGATAGACCCCACTGAGGGATTTCTTATGGAGAATGCCACCTATGATCTTGTAAGGTGTAGAGACGCGGAGAATGGCCGTCTATCAGAAGAGGTGGCATAATCAGGGAAGGATCCATCTTTGAGAAAATTTTCGATGTCAAAGTACCTGAGATGGCCATCATCGAGATCGATTTCTTACTCCTTTAAAAGTGCATAAGACTGGAGTATGGATCAACATGACAAGGGATTTTCAATCTTGCTAAGGGACTGTCGGAGTATCAATTGCGAATCTCCAATTATCCTTAATTCCTTAACTCCGAGCAACAATGCCATTTGCAGCCCAACTAGGAGTGCCTCATATTCGGACACATTGTTCGTGGCAGGGAAGGTTAGTTGGTAGGCGTGCAGAATCACTACACCTTCCGGTGAAAGGAGAACTGCTCCTATTCTGCTCCCTATAGAACTGAGAGCTCTGTCGAAGTAAAGTATCCATGAAGGTTCACCATCTATAATGGCTCTAAACTCCTCATCTAGAAAACTTTCGTCAACAGGAGAACACGAAGGTAAGGGATGGTTGGCCAAATGTTCGGCGATGGCAGGTCCCTTGATTGACTTCTGATTCACGTAGGTGATGTCAAACTGATTAAGAAAACTTTGCCACCTCACCAAACATTCAGTTAGAACAAGCTTTTCCAACAAGTACCGAATTGAGTCCATTCGCGCCAGAAGCTTCACTTCATGAGCTAGGAAATAATGCTTCAACTTATGGGTGACCCAAACGACGGCCGCACATGTCCTTTCCATAGCAGTGTACCTTTTCTCAGTTTCGTTGAACAACTTGGATAGATAATACACCACTCTCTTCTTCTTCTCATCATCATATTGGGCCAAGATCGCTCCAGTGGAATCATCAGTGGTTGACACGTAGAGCAATAAAGGCCGACCCGGGACAGGAGGAGCGAGATTAGGGAGATTGAAAAGATAACTCTTCAATTTTTCAAAGGCATTTTGACACTTATTGTTCCAATCAAATTGAACCTCTCCTCTAAGCATCTCATAGAAAGGCTTACAACGAATTGAATGTTGAGAAATGAATCTCCTAATAAACTGAAGTCTACCAATCAGCCGTCTAACTTCTTTGATATTCCTAGGAGGAGGCATATCGATTATTACTGTGATACCCCAAAATTTTTTATTCTTTTTATATTGTGTGCGAGTATTTACTTGTTGTGTGCATAGTATGTGTATTTCATTGTGTATATTACTATTTTTATTTTTCTCATGAACATATGCATGTATATATATATATATGATATTTCATGTGAGGATAGGCAATTAACTAATTTGTGTATATTATGTACACTAAAATCCTAGGCATATAATACTTAAGTAATATTATGCATGTTAATCTAATTACCGATGTGCATGTTGTATTTATCTATTTCATGTATAATATACATAACCATGTTGTATATGTGTGTATATTTATGCATATGATAATTCTAGTGTGTGCATGCAAGAATTTCTTTTGTTGTATAGATTATTCTTAGCTAACTTATTCCTTACTGCATCTTAATGATATTATGCATGTACTATCTAAATCATGAAGTATATATTATACTACCTATTCTATGGATATTGTGTGTGAATATATGAAGTACATATGTATATATGTATGTTTTCTTATGCATGTGATATTTGCCTATCTAATTCTATGTACATTAAATCATCTATAGTATATAAATAGTACTTAAATAGCATTGTGCATGAGATAGGTAAGTTTTACTATGGATCATGTAAGTACGTGAGAATTATTTTCGTACAAGTATAAATATATATATATATATATATATATATAATGTGCATGCATTAGCTAGCTATCAGTGTATGTAGATCGCATGCATATTGTACGTGTTGTACACATAGTAAGAAAATATTATCATACATTTTGTAAATAATTATGAGTTTATTTACGTGCATGCAATGTATATTTAAAATGTGTATGAATTATTTAATTATTGAGATGCCCATTTTTTTAATTATTTTATGCTTGTTGTTGGTATCATGAATGTGTATATGTATTCATACATATGCTAATCTTGTTTAAATGAAATCTATCTATTTTAAGCGTGTTAAATTATTTATGGTGTGTAAGGTACTTGAATGATAATGTGAATGCAATATTTAACTAATAATGAACACATTTCAATCATAAGTTCATGCATAATGTATGTAATTATGTAATGTGTACGTATATGTGCATATATGTATATTATTGATGCATATTATCCTTAATTATGATTAGTGTAAGTTGTAATTAAATAAATGTTATATAATACAAGTACTTTATGTGGTAAAGATATATGTAATTATTTTTTCATATACTAAATTATTTTAGTGCATTTATGCCTTTATTTTAGGGTTTGGCAGGGTTTTCACTGCACTGTGCAGTGGGCGGCCAGGACCTGGACGCCAACATCCAGACCACTGGTTGGCGTCCACATCCCTGGACGCCAACCCACACATGTTGACGTCAACTGTGCAGTTGACTACAACCGATGTTGACGTCTATATCCTCCTACGTAACGGTTCCAGAATTGTTAATGCTCGCGTTTTGGCTGGTTCCAGATTAGGAAACGCATCCTAACCCATAGGAAACCTACCCTATTATGTACCCCAACTCCCAAGCCTATAAAATACCCATCCTAGGTCGGGGAAAGGCTTTTTAACATTTGGTGAAACCCTAGCTCCGAGATGCTGAAAAGCTGAACTTCGGAAGGTCGGATCCGTCGACTGGAGGGTTTCTCGAAGAGCTACACCAACTAGAGGATAGCCTATGCATAGGAGAAGAGATCCCAACTCCGAGGGACCGTCTACATCAACAGAAGAACCGGATCGAAGGAGTTTCTGAGCACCTTTTTGGCAGGGCCGAGAAGGGCTTCATCGGCATATTTCGATCTTCCTAGATTTTTGTTCGAGGCAAGTAAACTTTGATCTTGATCTTATACATCTCCCCTTAAGTCTTAGGATTTTTACGGATTTTTCCTCGAGTCCTGGAACCCCAATTTCCCCTTTGTATTGAGTGATATCTGTATGTGCTGCTGGGAAGAAGTTGACGGCAACATAGGTTGCAGTCATGTTCTTGAGTTGACGGCAAGGGATGCCGCAGTTGAAAGTAAACGGCAACATCCCTTGACGTCTACTTCTTCAGTATCTTGAAATTGTGCTTTTTGATCTTCTCTCGCTGTTTAAATGATTTCTGGACATAGGTATGTACTGAAATTTTTATGAGTGATTGTATACTGTCAGTAGGTCTTATCATGAGGTTGCCTAAATTTTCTATGAACCATGTTAATTATTAAAATTCAGTGACTGAGTAATGAGCATGATATAAACATGTTTAAATCTAGTATAAATGGATTTTATTGTGAATTAAATTTCATAATTTTTCCATAATAGATTGAATACTGGTATTAGGGTTCTGTTCTGTTAATGGCCAACATGTTGACGTGTACCATGCTTAATGATATTTCGATAAATATGTCTAAAATCTAGATTTAATTGTAGAAATTATGTTTACAGTCTGAAAAATCTAGAAAATTTCACATGTGACATACTTATTGATAATAACCTGTGAAAAAAAAATAGAACTAAATGGATGACAGTGAGTATAATTGTTAGTTAAACTGTGGAAATTACTCATATTAAATGCGTTGAATTTGATCTTGTGCAATCTAGTAAATGTATAGCAAGTTTAGGACTGTAATGTAAGATGTTTTATTTCTGAAAATAGTAGTATCATGATTAGGCTAATTGAGACGTGCGCAGTTGACAAATAAGATATGTAAAGTGATCAATTAGTATATGTGAACAATGTAAATAAAGTGTGAAAATGTGAATGTGAACTAATTGGGCCAAGAATGACACTGCTACCCTAGAGGCATCGAGAGCTATACATAGAAAAGTCCCTATGGAAATCTCTACATTGTAAAAGTTTGTCCTAAAGGCATTAGGAAAAACCCGGAGGTGGACAAGTACCACTAGATAGGGTGGAGAGGGCTTCTCCCGGTCTGCGCAGTTACCAAGATTCACCACTTCATTGCCTCGGTGGTGGGTATGTGATATGAGTTATGTGATATGAGTTGTGTTATAAAGTTATGTGTTATGAGATGCGATGAGTTATGAGTATGAGATATTGGTTTGTGTCCTCTAATAGGTAGTTAGGACTATGTGTCATGGCGTTTTAAGTTATTGGAATATGAATAAATGGTAAAATAATATGCAAAAGTGGCATGTGATGAGTACAAATGTCATAATATGTGATAAGTGAAAATGAAAGAGTAAGTAATATGAAGATTGTGTGAAGAGATAGGTAAGGGAAAAGTAAATGTTAATAAGAATGTGCTTGCTTGTGAAAACTAATATGTTAATGCAATAAGTTCATATAATTTCATGTATTAGTTACTTTAATTGTAATATCATGTTTAGTATCATGTCATGTGTTTTATTTCTCTTCATGAGATAGTGCATGTGAATCAACATATGTCATCATATCATTTATGTAAGATGAAAAATGAGCATGTGAGATTACTAAATGAATGGGATTGTGTGTAAGACTAAATTCATGTAATTGAGTTTAAGTCATGTCAAAACAGCAAGGAAAGTATGGTTATGAATGTGATAAAAACAAGGAAGAATGTTTAGGTTCCATGTTAGATGTAATGTTCAATTAGTATAAGTTTCATGCTATAAATGCTTATTGTTAACAATCAACTTGACTATGTTTTAACTCTTCAATCCATGCTATAAAATGTGAAACCATGCATATGAGATTTATTTACATTAAAACAGCAAGCAAAATGTGAAATTAAATATGAAAAGTGCAGGTGAAAAGTGAATAGTCACCATGTTAGGTTGTTCATTTCTTTATGCCAAATTTTATGATCTAGTTATAGAAATGTATCATGAAATGAATTAATGTGTGAATGAATGATTCATGTTACATGTTAGGTGTGGAGAATATGTACAAGTGTATAATATAGTATCCATGATTTAGAATAAACATGTGATAGAATAAAGCATCTCTAGGTGATCTAGAAATATGTTGATAGTTAAAAGTTCGTTTCATGTATGTTCTTGTAGTTTAAATAATAGCATGTATTCTTTAGTGTTTAAATAGCTTAATATGAATGTGATATGTTTAAGATTAAGTCTTTGTTTTACTTGCTGAGTCCTTGGACTCACTCTTGCTTCGGCGTACAGGTTGACAGGTATCTTGTGCTAGAGGAAGACATAGTGAAGGTTAATTTTTTGGAGGAGTAGCTTTTGAGGAGCAATTATCAGTTGTACTTTTATTTTTCATAGTTTGAATGAAGTCATTTGTATGGACAATTATTTGGACAATGTAGTTCTTTTATCATGTAATAATGTGGACTTGTCATTTTATTTCGCTATATAGACTGTGAAATGTGTGATGGTGATGGATCAAAAGTCGAGTTCTTTATTTATTTCTGTTGTAATCAATTACTATCCACGTACTTTTCAACCTATCGGCTAGTGTTGGGTAAAAGTCCCACTATAGCGACGCTCTCTATATCGACGTGGGTTGGTATAACCATACCGGTAAAAGGAGGGTCGTTACAATTAATTTGGCCTTGTTGGGATCAATCTCAATTCCTCTCTTGCTAACTATGAACCAAAGCAACTCCCGTGAGGATATTCCAAAAACACACTTCTTAAGGTTCATCTTGAGCTTGTGTTCTCTAGACTGTTGGTGAACAGCCCAAAGGACTTCAGCATGACCATGTCGAGTTCTAGACTTTACCAAGACATCATCAACATAGACCTCCATGTTGAGCAACTATCCCTTGAGAAAAGTGTTTAAGACTTTAAACTATTTTAACATGGTGATTTTGCTATGACAAAACCTGTTAAAGACTTTCTACAAACAAATCTACTAAAATACATCACAAAAAACATAACTTGTACAACATTATGTATCAAGACTATCCTAAAATTTCTTCAGTCCACAGAGTTTACTATGTACCATACTAACTCCGACTATGGATTCCGACTTTGAGAAGTCGAAGTGTTGAACCATATTTCTACTGGACACCAACTCTTTGGAAGTCGAAGTCTAGACTCCGACTCCTCAAAAAGTCGAAGCCTAGACTTCGACTCTCCTACAGTCGAAGTAAGGCATCAATTGATCAACTATCACTCTGACTTTAGAAATGTCAAAGTCATCACTCCGACTCCTGAGAAGTCGAATTCTGTGTATTGTATTTCGAATCCCCTAGAAGTCAAAGTTTTGTATCTATTGTTGGTTTGACTTTGACTCTGTGACAGTCGAAGTACATGTCTTTCTGACTTCGACTTCCCTGACAACTTTTGTACTTAGATATTTTATAAGGCCCTCAAATTCTGTCCTTTTATTTTTTCCGTGTGTTGAATCGATACTTGTGTATAGTGCAATGTATATGAATGTAAATATTTATGTACATATTATTTGAGTATCGTTGTACATATGTATATATATGTTTGTTGTGTATATGATGTTTGTATTTACATTGTATAGCTAGTATTTAAATTATACATTATTATTTGGATGTATGTACATAGTGTAAGCAAGGTTTTCTGCAATTCTGTGTTCTGGCCGGAAGACCAATTGGCGTGAACATGAATTGACGTCAGCGTCCAGATCGATGGACGTTCACTCCAGGTAGGCGGCCAGGTATGTGGACGTCTATCTCCCAGATTTGTTGCGGCTTCAGATCCGGAAACGCCCGCGATTTCTTCGGCTTCAGTTTAGGAAATCGTCCCACAACGGTCATACACCCTATCTATGCTTACCCCAAAATCGATTGCCTTATAAAAACCCCATCTTGAGGCCGGATTAGACCCTTTTGACTCTTTGTCAAAAAGCCTAGAAAGACCTGTGGGAAAACCGAACTTGGAGAGACTTGATCTTGCGACTTGGTGCGGTTCCTGGAAATCTTCATCAATCGGGAGACTCTCTAAACATCGAGGAAGGGTTCCCCGACTCTGGTGTGCAGAAAGAACCATCACAGAACCCGGATCTGGGAGGATTTGAGCACTTCTTGGCACTGGCTGAGAAGAGCATCATCAGAAAATATTTTCATTTAGCGATTTTTCTTACGGAAAGTAAACCTCGTACACCATCCCCTCACATGTCAGCTAGGTCCTAGGATTTTTACAAGTTTTGTCTCGTGTCCTTGAACCCCTTTTCACCATTTGTTTTACATTCAGTCTGTGTTTGCACAGATAGGAACATAACGAAAGCATCTGATGCCGTTATGATCTAGGGTCAACGGCCACATGTGGTGTCGTTAACCCATGTTGACGGCAACATCAGTGCCGCCGAGTTCTTCAGGTTTCTGCAGAAAGCATGTTTGATCCTTGTGATTTATTTTCCGGACTTCTAGATGTAAGTACATGCTGTAGATTTTATATGTGATTCAGTACATGTAGTAGGTCATACCCTGAGGATAGGGCGAATTTATGTGTACATGTTTATTTATTTAAATTTCTATAAGTGGGCTGTGATCATGAAATAATGCTGGAATTTCTTGAATAATTATGTTTCTGCTGCAATAAGGTTCCATAATATTTTTATGTATTTGTGATGACTGTTAGCAAGTTCTAAAACTGTTACACCTGATTGTCCTATTGTGTACCATGTGTAGATGAAATTAGCGGCAAAGGTGACTGAATCATGTTTTAATTCTTATAATGGTTTTACAGATTAAAAAAATGTGAGAAATTCGGCATGTAATACGTTTACTAATGGGAATCTGTGATTAAAATTTCGTGGCATTCTGATAATAGTAGCCACTGTTATGAGTTATATGATAGAAAATAACCATGTTGATCATGCCAATGTTATTTGCATGTAATTCAGTCATTAGCAGCATGATTAGGATTGATTTTATGACATGATTAGCATTGTGAACAGTAGCATCATATTAGATAAAGCTGATCATATGTAGATTGTGTACCCGTGAGTGCAATTAGTAAATTAGTGCATATGAATAATATGAACTATGTGATTAATGCAAATTGTGTAAATTGTGCCGTGTGTGACACTACTACCATAGAGGGCTATGGAACTGTACCATAGTAAAGTCCCTACGGGAAGGATCATAGTGTGTGAAATCCTGTGGGCAATTAGGATGAAATCCTGGAGGTGGACAAGTACCACTGGTTAGGGTGGAGAGTGTTTCTCTCGGTTCTGCGCAGTTAAACAAGATATATCACTATTTTGCCTAGGTGATAGGTATGTGAATGTGTTATGTGAGTCCTTCTAGTGCTGGTTTGGACTATGTGTCACGGCAACTAAGTGTAAATTGTGAAAATGTGCAAGTGAATACGGGAAATGTGTAATTGTGTAAAATGAGCATATGAATTTGTGAAGTGAATGTGTTACCTTGTGAATAATTGTGAACCATGTAAATATTTTTATTTTATGTCAAAACAGCAGGTAAAGGGTGAATATAAATATAATAAATACATGGAAGAATGTCTAGAATGCATGCTAGAAGTACTACTACTTCATATATAGGTTCGTGCCTAATGGGTATATAGCTGCCAACCAAATTGAGTATGTTTTAAACCTTCAATTCATGCTTAACAAAATGTACTCATGTATGATTGTAAATGATTTACATTAAACAGCAAATTAAATGTGTAAATGAACGTGAAAAAGTGCATGTAAAGTTGGCTAGAATCCATGCTAGGTTGCTATTCCATTTATGCTTAATTCCATTCTCTAGTTTAGTAATATTGTATCATGATATGAATAATGTTTGTTCATAAATCATGTTACATGATATGGTTAGAAAGCATGAGTAGGTTATTATATGATATTGTTAAATGTCTTAAGCATGATCCATGTGTTTAGATTGTCATAGGTTCCATGTATAATAGTATGAATTGTATAAAGCATGCAACACGTGTATATGATATGTGTAAGGATGTTGTGCGTGGATTATTTGCTGGGTCTATTTAGACTCATTCTTGCTTCGGCGTACAGGTGAGGCGGGTGTCCCCGTGCTTGACGAGGACGTGGTTAGGAGCGACTCCGAGAGAGAGGAGTAGCTCGTGTTGTGGAGATTCGACATTGTATTTTATTACCATATGTATGTAATGAATAACTGATGTATCATTGAGACAATGTAAATTTGATTTAGAATTGTAATTATGTGGACTTTAGCTTTTTCTTTAAATGCTATTCAGGCTGTGGATATTTAATGATGATGATGGAATAAGAATGATATTTAGTTCTTTTTATTTCTGTTGTTCTCTATAATATTCATGTATATCTCAGCCTAGTGTTAATGTTGGGTCAATGTCCCACTGTGACGACGTTCTTTATGCCGACGTAGATTGGTGTAATCGTACCGGTATAAGGAGGGTCGTTATAGAGATTGGTATCAGAGAGACAAGGTTGAGATTGTACATGAATATATGCCATCATCTTCATAATATGCTAAGTCTTTATAGATTTGTCCACATGTGTAGAAATGATTAATAATGAATGAAAGATAGATAAGAAAGTGGTTAGGAATTAATTAATTTAGTTCTAAATGTGATTAAATTGTCTTGCAGGCTATGGCTTCTCGTGGTAGGCGTGGTGTTCCTGCTCGTGAGGATGAGCAAAGGAGAGAGGAGAGGGGTGAGCAGCAGGCCTCAACACCACAGGGTCCTACTGTTCTTCCTCCACCACCACCAGTAGACTATGGAGTTTTCATGCAAGGTCTGGTGCAGGCCATGCAGACTCAGACGCATACTCAGGCCGCACTCCAGGCTCAGTTGGAGGCTCAGGTTAGAATGATTAGATAAAGTAGTCTGTCCTATTTAATTATAAAATTGTTATGATGCTATGTTGCATATGTGTTATTTATGTTGTTTGTTGTAGCAGGCTCAGGCTCCAGTCCCCCAGGGGCATGACCATGGTGGTCCTTCCATCATGGAGCGATTCAAGAGGAGGGCTCCACCCTCTTTTAAGGGGGAGAGTGATCCACTGTTAGCGGAGAGCTGGATGAGGGAGATCGAGAAGATCTTTCGAGCGATTAGGTGTGCTGAGGATGACAAGGTCAGCTTGGCCACCTATATGCTACAAGTATGTCTTAGTTGCATGTGCATTTATTTCCTTTAAGTTATATTGTCTAGATTGGTCCTTATGGAGAATGTTTTGCAGGAGAGGGCCGATGTGTGGTGGGCCTCATTACTGCGTACCCAATTTGAGGACGGTGTTGTCGAGGTTGCTTGGGACGAGTTCGTGATGCTCTTTCGGGTCATGTTCGTTCCAGAGCATATTCAGGACAAGATGGAGCAGGAGTTCCTCACTTTGACTCAGGGCTCCATGACCGTACTTGAGTACGAGGCCAGGTTTGCAGAGTTATCAAAGTATGCACCTCACATAGTGGTTGATGAGCGCAGGAAAGCGAAGAAGTTTGTGATGGGCCTTAAGCCATCACTGAGGACGAGGCTGGTGGCATTTGATCATCGAACCTTCGATGAGGCCCTTAGCGCGGCATGTAAGCAAGAGGGCGAGATGGAGCAGTACCTTGAGGAGAAGAAGGCTTCGCAGAAGAGGCCTGCACCTCCATTCTAGTAGCAGGATAGAAAGAAGGCGGCCTACCAGTCACCGCAGTGTCCCGTGGCTGCGAGCAGTCAGTAGGTAGCTTCTCAGGGTTCCCCCGGTAGTAGGCCTAGTGGAAAGAAGGAATGTCCTCACTGTAGAAGGGCACATGGCGGTACCGAGTGCTGGAAGCTGGCAGGGAAGTGTCTCAAGTGCGGGTGTAGTGAGCATCAGATTCGAGATTGCCCTAGACTTCAGCAGGGAGTCCAGCGAGTAGCACCAGCTCCAGCAGCGACAGTGGCAGCAGCGCCAGCTACAGGACGACCAGGAAGGCTTCGAGCCCAAGCTCGAGTGTTTTCCTTAGCACGAGAGGATGCTAAGCAAGTGGAGCATGTAACCGAAGGTACGGTTCTTTTCATGGGTGTGCACGCTTGGGTTTTATTTGATACAGGTTCCACCCACTCGTTCATTTCCGAGCGGTTTGATAGGTAGTTAGCTTTAGAGTCAGGATTTGAGGCAGAGGAGTTAGAGGTTCCTTTGTTTGTACACAAACCTGCATGAACGGTATCGACTAGGAAGTGTATTCCGTCGTTACCTGTGTGCATTGAGGATAGAGTCCTAGATGGGTGTTTCTTCTTGCTAAAGATGAAGGACTATGATGCAATTCTTGGTCTTGATTAGCTAGAGGAGCACTATGCATTAGTAGAATGTCGTGGGAAGAAGATTGTTTTTCGTATTCCTGGTGAGGATGAATTTTCACATCCATTGCGAAGGAACTTAGCGGGAAAGTTTGTCATCTCCGCCATGAAGGCGATGAGGATGGTTAACAAGGGTTGTGACACTTTTCTTGCCAGCGTAGTATTAATACCAAAGGCTGACAAGTGACTTACTCTTGTGGAGATTGATATAGTGCAGGAGTTTCCAGACATTTTTTCTGATGATTTGTATGGTTTGCCACCTATTAGAGAGATAGAGTTGACCATAGAGTTGCTCCTAGGCACCTCTCCTATCTCGAAGGCTTCATATCGGATGGCACTTCGGAGTTAGCTGAGTTAAAGAAGCAGTTGCAAGATTTGCTGGACAAGGGATTTATTCGCCCTAGTGTATCTCCTTGGGGCGCACCTATATTATTTGTAAAGAAGAAGGATGGTTCACTTAGGTTGTGCATTGATTATAGGAAGCTCAACTAGGTAACTGTAAAGAACAGGTATCCCTTACTGCGGATCGATGATCTATTTGACCAGTTGCAGAATGCATCGATCTTTTCCAAGATTGATTTGCGGTCTGGCTATCATCAGTTGAGGATTAGGAGTGAGGATGTGTCCAAGACGGCCTTTAGGACCCGTTACGGACATTATGAGTTTTTAGTTCTTCCTTTTGGTCTGACCAATGCCCCTGCATCGTTCATGGATCTCATGAACAGGGTGTTTAGACCTTCTTTAGATAGTTTTGTCATAGTGTTTATCGATGATGTGTTGATTTATTCTCCAGATGAGGCCACACACCATCAGCATTTGAGGGTAGTGTTAGAAGTTCTCCGAGAGCACAAGCTATATGCAAAATTCAGCAAGTGAGATTTCTGGATGCGCGAGGTTCATTTCCATGGGCATGTTATCTCCGGCGCTGGTGTAGCAGTTGATCCAGCAAAGGTTCAGGCAGTGTTAGATTAGGAGGTTCCCAGAACCCCATCGGAGATTCAGAGTTTCCTTGGTTTAGCGGATTATTATCGGCGATTTATTGAGGGATTTGCATCCATCGCCGCACCTTTGACGAAGCTGACCAGGAAGGGTGTGTAGTTTTTTTTGGTCCGAGGAGTGTGAGAGTAGCTTTCAATTGTTAAAGGCTAAGCTTACTTCTGCACCGGTATTGGTATTGCCTAGTGGTGATGAAGGTTTTGCCATTTTCTCGGATGCGTCTCAGATTGGTTTAGGCTGTGTATTGATGCAGCAGGGAAGGGTAGTCGCGTATGCTTCTCGCCAATTGAAGGAGCATGAGCGTAACTATCCGACTCATTATTTGGAGCTTGCGGCAGTAGTTCATGCACTAAAGATCTGGAGGTACTATCTTTATGGTGTCAGATTTGATGTGTTCACTGACCACAAGAGCTTGAGGTATCTTTTCTCACAAAAGGAATTAAACCTGCGGCAGAGAAGATGGATTGAGTTCCTTAAGGACTATGACTTCGACCATCAGTATCATCCTGGAAAGGAGAATGTCGTAGCAGATGCTCTTAGCCGAAAAAGGTCTTTACTCCAGCAGGATTGGAAGATGTTGCAGGAAGCTCCTTGTGCGATGACTGAGTTAGAGCCATTGTTATGTCAGGCTTTTGTAGCTCAGTTGTTCCTTCGGTCCACTGTCCTAGATGAAGTAATCGAGCAGCAGAAGGCTGACCCTAGACTCCAGGAGTTAGTGGGTGGCATTGCTCGTGATGAGGATGGAGTGATTAGATTTCATCATCGAGTCTGTGTTCCCGATATAGTGGATGTTCGTGAGCATGTATTAGAAGAAGCTTATAGGTCTAGATTCTCTATTCATCCAGGTAACACTAAGATGTACCAGGATTTGAAGAGATCATTTTGGTGGTCTGGCATGAAGAAAGATCTAGCAGATTATGTTTCTAGGTGTTTAGTATGCCAGCAAGTGAAGGCCAAGCGGCAGCGACCATCTGGTCTTATGCAAAAGATGGAAATCCTAGTATGGAAGTGGGAGGCTGTCACTATGGATTTTGTAACGGGTTTGCCCAGATCAAGGAGGGACAATGACTCGATTTGGGTGATTGTAGATAGATTTTCTAGGACTGCGCATTTCTTGCCTATGAAGAAGAAGTAGTCAGTGGAGAGTTTGGCTAGGTTGTATGTTAGTAGCATTGTTGGGTTGCATGGTGTGCCGAAGTCGATCATTTCGGATCGAGATCTGAGATTTACTTTGAGGTTGTGGAAGGGTCTTCAGGATGCATTAGGTTCTGAGTTGAAGCTTAGTTTGGCGTTCCATCCGCAGACAGATGGACAGTCCGAGAGGACTATCTAGACGCTCGAGGATATGTTGGGAGCGTGTGTGCTGGATTGGAAGGATGATTGGGAGCATCATTTACCTCTTGTGGAGTTCGTATATAACAACAGTTTTCATGCGAGTATTGGTATGGCTCCATTTGAGGCGTTGTATGGTAGGCCTTGTAGATCTCCTTTATGTTGGGAGGAGACTGGTGATAGGTAGTTGATCGGTCCGGAGTTAACTCATGAGACTTCAGATAAGATCCATCTTATTAGGAAGAGGCTTGTTGCAGCGCAGGATAGGCAGAAGAGTTACGCCGACAATAGAAGGAAGGATTTGGAGTTTGAGGTTGGCGAGCATGTCTTTCTAATGATAACGCCTACTCGAGGTGTTGTCAGATTTGGCAGGCATAGTAAGCTAAGTCCTAGATTCATTGGCCTGTATGAGATTCTCAGACGTTTGGGCAGCATGGCATATGAGCTAGCCTTACCCCCAGCGTTAGCTAGTGTTCATCCTATTTTCCACGTATCTATGCTCAGGAGGTATGTCTGAGATCCATCTCAAGTTATTAGTCACGAGCCAGTGGAGATCCAATCAGATCTGTCATATGTGGAGCAACCAGTAGCTATTCTTGACCAGAAGGTTCAACATCTCCAGAACAAGAGCATTGCGTCAGTGAAGGTGTTATGGCGCAACTTCTCGCAAGAGGAGGCTACTTGGGAGCTTGAGGATGGGATAAAGAAGAAATATCCCCAATTATTTGAGTAGTGTCGTTCTAAATTCGACGACGAAATTTCTTTAAGGGGGAGAGGGTGTAAGGCCTTCGAATTTTGTCCTTTTATTTTTGTCGTGTGTTGAATCGATACTTGTGTATAGTGCAATGTATATGCATGTAAATATTTATGTACTTATTATTTGAGTATCGTTCTACATATGTATATATATGTTTGTTGTGTATATGATGTTTGTATTTACATTGTATAGCTAGTATTTAAATTATACATTATTATTTGCATGTATGTACATAGTGTAAGCAAGGTTTTCTGTAATTCTGTGTTCTGGCTGGAAGACTAATTGGCGTCAACATGAATTGACGTTAAAGGGTAGTCAGCGTCCAGATCGATGGTCGTTAACTACAGGTAGGCGGCCAGGTATGTGGACGTCTATCTCCCAGATTTGTTGCGGCTTCAGATCCAAAAACGCCCACGATTTCTTCGGCTTCTGTTTAGGAAACTGTCCCCCAACAGTCATACACCCTATCTACGCTTACCCCAAAACCCATTGGCTTATAAAAACCCCCTCTTGCGGCCGGATTAGACCCTTTTGACTCTTTGTCAAAAACCCTAGAATGTCCTGTGTGAATATTGAACTTGGAGAGACTTGATCTTGCGACTTGGTGCGGTTCCTGGCAATCTTCATCGATCGGGAGACTCTCTGAACATCGAGGAAGGCTTCCCCGACTCCGGTGTGCAGCAAGAACCATCACAGAACCCGGATCTGGGAGGATTTGAGCACTTCTTGGCACTGGCCGAGAAGAGCATCATCGGCAAATATTTTCATCTAGCGATTTTTCCTTAGGCAAGTAAACCTCGTACACCATCCCCACACATGTCAGCTAGGTCCTAGGATTTTTACAAGTTTTGTCTCGTGTCCTGGAACCCCCTTTTCACAATTTGTTTTACGTTCAGTCTGTGTTTGCACAGACAGGAACTTAACGGCAGCATCTGATGCCGTTAAGATCCAGGGTCAACGACCACATGTGGTGTCGTTAACCCATGTTGGCGGCAACATCAGTGCCGCCGAGTTCTTCAGGTTTCTGCAGAAAGCATGTTTGATCCTCGTGATTTATTTTCCAGACTTCTGGATGTAAGTACATGGTGTAGATTTTATATGTGATTTAGTACATGCGGTAGATCATACCCTGAGGATAGGGCGAATTTATGTGTACATGTTTATTTATTTAAATTTTTGTAAGTGGGCTATAATCATGAAATAATGCTGGAATTTCTTGAATAATTATGTTTATGGAGCAATAAGGTTCCATAATATTTTTATGTATTTGTGATGACTGTTAGCAAGTTTTGAAACTGTTACACCTGACTGTCCTACTGTGTATCACATGTAGATGAAATTAGCGGCAAAAGTGACTGAATCATGTTTTAATTCTTATAATTGTTTTACAAATTCAAAAAATGTGAGAAATTCAGCATGTGATAGGTTTACTATTGGGAATCTGTGATTAAAATTTCGTGGCATTCTGATAACAGTAGGCACTGTTATAAGTTATATGATAGAAAATAACCATATTGATCATGACAATGTTATTTGCATGTAATTTAGTCATTAGCAGCATGATTAGGGTTGATTTTAAGACCTGATTAGCATTGTGAACAGTAGCATCATATTAGATAAAGCTGATCATATGTAGATTGTGTACCCGAGAGTGCAATGAGTAAATTAGTGCATATGAATAATATGAACTATGTGATTAATGCAAATTGTGTAAATTGTGCCGTGTGTGACACTGCTACCATAGAGGGCTGTGGAACTGTATCGTAGTAAAGTCCCTACGGGAAGGTTCATAGTGTGTGAAATCCTATGGGCAATTAGGATGAAATCTTGGAGGTGGACAAGTACCACTGGTTAGGGTGAAGAGTGCTTCTCCCGGTTCTGCGTAGTTGACCAAGATCTATCACTGTTTTGCTTAGGTGATAGGTATGTGAATGTGTTATTGTTGCCCGGTTGGCTAACCCAGAGGGGGGTGAATGGGTCTTTAAATTAAATTTAACTGATAAAAACCTGAACTCAAACAAACATAAAGAGTTCTTGAAAGAGATTAGTAATGGTTAGTAAAAACAACAATCACACAATGAAGACAATCACACAACACACAGATTTATCCTGGTTCGGATCTCCTCTCCTTAGGAGTCCTACGTCCAGTCCCTGAGCAACCCTCAGGATTTCACTAGCTAGGGTACAGTCCCCTTATGGACAAAACAACCACCCAGCTCAGCTGGTCTTCCTTCACTTCTGAAGGGAACACAACACCCTGAGACCACCAGGTCTTCCTTCACTCCTGAAGGGAAAAACACCACCCTCGAAACCACCAGGTCTTCCTTCACACACGAAGGGAAAAACACCACCCTGGAAACCACCAGGTCTTCCTTCACACACGAAGGGAAAAACACCACCCTGGAAACCACCAGGTCTTCCTTCACACACGAAGGGAAAAACACAAGAAAATCTTGAGAGAAATGACTAGCCCTTAGATCAAGCTTTTACAAAACTCAATCTGAAGCTACAAGCACTGAGAGACGAAGATCTACACTATGAGCACTCTCTCAGAACTAATCTAGCTCTTCCTTAATTTTTCTTCTCACAGCACAAGGAGCTAAGAGCCAAGATCGAAAGGAATGAAGTTCTAGCTCTAGAGATCTTCTGAAGACTTGAAAGCTACAAGGTTCTGGGCTGTCTTGAATATCAATAATGCTTTCTTCTTGGATGCTTCATGTCTTCAGAACTTCGTCTGGTATTTGTATCTCCAATTTGAATGAGGACAAAGAGATGACCGTTGTCTCACAGCTTTGGTGTACGTTAGACTGAAGGATTTGTGGAAGCTTCCTGTCAACAGTCTTTTGTTCTTTGGAGCACGTAAAGTGATGAGATCTTCTGAGTTGGCTTGTAGTTCTTTCTGTGTCCATTGTTGTAGGATAGTACATCCTCAAGGTTCTGCAAGGTTGAGCTTTAAATGTAGACAGCTATACTATCTCCAGATGTCAATCAACGTCAGAGCAGATAGACACAAATATAGTAGTAACACTTTATCGTTCTAAAAGATGCATGCAGAGAATACACGAGAATGGAAGATATGTTCTGTGTCCATGCAGAGATACGTTCAGTCTTTATTAAATGCATGGCAGTCAAACAGACGTGATGCGACTTTGACTATTCAACGTATCTTAAATCAAGATAAACAACTAATTAATAGAAACATGACTTATGCAATCGTTATGATAGTCTGATAGAATCGTTATGAACAAATTGCTATAGTGTCAAAAGAAGTCGTTATGATAACTTATGAAATCGTTATCACAACCAAGTCGTTATAACTCCTAAAGAATCGTTACGCTTACTTATAGAAACGTTATGACAATCAAGTCGTTACAACTTTCTAAAGGAATCGTTACGATGACTTACAGAGTCGTTCTGACGAGCGAGTCGTTATGACTTTCTAAAGAAATCGTTATCACAACCAAGTCGTTATAATTCTCTAAAGAAATCGTTACGAAGACTTACAGAATTGTTATGACGAGCAAGTCGTTATAACTTTCTAAAGAAACCGTTACGATGACTTACAGAGTCGTTATAATGAGCAAGTCGTTATAACTTCTGAAGGAGTCGTTACGATAACTTACAGAGTCGTTATAATGAGCAAGTCGTTATAACTTCTGAAGGAGTCGTTACGATAACTTACAGAGTCGTTATAATGAGCAAGTCGTTATAACTTCTGAAGGAGTCGTTACGATAACTTACAGAGTCGTTATAATGAGCAAGTCGTTATAACTTCTGAAGGAGTCGTTACGATAACTTACAGAGTCGTTATAATGAGCAAGTCGTTATAACTTCTGAAGGAGTCGTTACGATAACTTACAGAGTCGTTATAATGAGCAAGTCGTTATAACTTCTGAAGGAGTCGTTACGATAACTTACAGAGTCGTTATAACATCGACTTGTTTGACACAGCAAGGTTATTCAATCTTACAAGTAAATCGTTGTTCTTGTGAGGAAGTCGTTACAGTTAATGAAGGAATCGTTATGGCTCTTCTGAAAAATAATGTATGTAAGACTTACCACAAATGCTTGACTTTCTTTGGGTAATTCCTGTGCTTAAGGCTAAATAAAACAAGTTAGAAAAACTTTTGACAGTGTTTTGTTTATCACCAAAATAGGCATGTAATTAATTTAAAAGTACATGGGGATGGACTGTTCATCAATCTCCCCCTTTTTGGTGATGACAAAACTATGATCAACATTTAAGTAGTACTTAACAGTAAACAGGAATTAAAGTACTTAAATCATGATTCCAAGAATGTGTCAGACACATGTAGGTAAACATTCTCCCCCTTTTTGTCATTAAGCAAAAAGTAATAGGAAAGAGACAAAGAATAAGAGACAATGAGGAGAAAGATCACAATCCATTCATTTAGGTTGAGGAGGTACAGGCAAATAAAAGGCAGGAGAGAGAAGGGAGGCATAATGAGAAATAGCTTCCCAGGCCTGCTCTTCCTGACGCTTGAAAAATTGCCTAAAGGCACCACTCTCAATGGAGAAGGTTGGTCCCATGGTTGGAGCCATCTTGGATAGATAGATGCTGCGCTGCTTGGTAAGAAACTGATCATACTCATCTGGATCCATGGAGGAGCAGATGATGAGAGTTTTACCAAAACTTGCACAGGCAAGAAATTGATCCATGGTGACAGGATAGAAAATCTGTTGCTCCTTGAGTTCCTGGCGAAGAGCTAAAAACACCTTGTACCTTTCAGCCCAAACTTTGTAGGGATCAAGGACCAGATGGATTGAGTTCATATCCAAGAAGGTGGCAGGAGAGACAGGAGCTTTTCCTTCCCTGGCCTGAGCAGCATTCAGATGAGCTAGCTGCTGAGCTGACAGAGAGTAAAGCTTGGACCAATCGGAGGCATTCAGCCTTTCACATTCTGAGAGTAGAGGGGCAAGAACATCAGATTTGACAAACCCTCTATGATATTCCCGGAAGAGAAATCTAGGAAAACCAACTTGAAGGCCTTTCTGAATCTTGATTCTGCCCATAACTCTTGCAAAACGCTCAAAGATGATTGAACCAATCGAAGATTCCATGATCAAGAAATGAATCTGAGGCAGGAAAATTTCTTCAGGTAAATGAAGAGTTGCAAAATCTATTCTGATTTCCTCAGACTGCTCAGAGTGGATAAGGACCTTGATGGCTCTCTTGAACTGGCTAAGCTGAACTTCAGGTAATCTGTTGAGATACCTGTAGTTGTTGAACATTTGGAAATGCCTGACCAGCTTGATTAGCTTCTGAATGGCAGGGGCCCAGGTGTTCTGGTGGTGAAACTTGAACCACTCAGAAAGGGTCAAGGAGTGATCCCTGGGAGGAAACCTTGCTGCCTTAGCCTGAAGAAAGCGATTGTACAGATCTTTATGAGATTTAGCCCATTGCTCCTCAGTTTTGGAGTGGGCTGAGGAGAAGATTTTGGATTTTTCGGCTTTTGACAGAGGAGTATAGGGAAGAATTACATCTAAATGGTCAGAGAGGTTAAGAAAAGGAAGATTGTGAAGAGTGGCAAAGACAACCTTTTGAAGGTATTCTTTGTACAGTGAGGTATGCTTGTGGGTTACTGTAAGAGAAAACCACAAAGGAGGGTAAAGAGGAGTGTTGGAGGAAGAAAGTTTGCGTTTCTTTGAGACAGTACTGGAAGAGTCTGTCTTGGAAAGGTGGTCTCCTACCTTTAGCACAGACCTAAGGATAACCTCTTCAAACTCATCCTTAATTTTATCAAGAAAGGGAGAGTCGATTTGGACATTCTTAGGAATAATAGTGATAAAGGAGGGAGGTGCAGGGGGGTTGAGAAATGCATCAGAATTGAGAGATCCTACTTCTGGAAATGAAGATGTACCAGAAGAGGATGAGGCTCCAGCTGAGGATGCTGGAGGGGCCTCGAAATCTTGAGAAGAAGAAAGATGAGAAGTGGAAGAAACAGGAGAGGATGAGATAGGATGAGGAGGAAAAGGTGTAGGAGAGGAAATGGGCCTGGATCTAGGCTTTTTGAAGGGAGGTGGAGCAGGTGGAGCTGTGAAGTTAGTGGGTGGAGAAGGAGGAATGGGAGTGTTGGTAGAAGTGGGAGCAATGGGTGGAGGATCTGAAACCACTTCTTCAGGCAAGGAAGGCAAAGGATCCAACACTGCCGGCCCTGGTGGCCCTGATTCCAACACAACTGGCCCTGATGGCCCTGATTCTTCAGCTGGCCCTGATGGCCCTGACTCTTCAGCTGGCCCTGATGGCCCTGATGGTTCGGCCTCTGCTGCTGGTCCTTCTGCTGGAGCTGCTGCTGCTTGTCCGGAGGGCTCAGGTACACTTGAGTTAGGCTCCTGAGCTGCTGGAGGAGGAGGAGCTTGAGCTCCAACTGCCTGAAGAATGTCAGATAACATATTCTTCATGGTCCCCATTTCCTGATGGAACCAAGTCATGGCAGAGCGAATCTGAACCAGTTCCTTGCGGGCTGAAGCTTGGCTTAGAAAGATGGAATTCACATCAGACTGAAGTGAACAAAGCAGCTCACCCTGAATATCCAACCTCTCAATCACAGGTTTTAAATTGATGACAATCTTTTGCTTGACCTGTCTTTCAAATGGTGCATCAGCTAAAAGGGGTACTTCAGGAGCTATATCTTTCTCTTTGCCCTTTGTAGCTGGAGGAGGTGGATCATTATCCTCATCAGAACTTGATGAACTAGCTGTCTCCCCTTCTCTGGCATCCAAATTTTCAGAATTTCTCTGTTCTTCCTCCTGATCTGTGGTGGCTGGAGGTGCATCATCTGGTTTCTCTTGGGATTGCTCCCCCTCAAGTGGAGCATCTTCTGCAACTGCACCAGTCTCCCCCTGACAGGGAGCATCCATTTCCATAGAATCATCCTGAGGATTTTGCTGCTCTTCTTCCACTGGACCTTCTTCAAAGATGTGGCCTGATGCCACAGTCTCCTCCACAACAGGCAAGATGTCTTCTGGGAGAATATCCTCAATTCTCCTTTCAGCATGAAATACAACTGGATCTGCTGCTGCTGGCCTTTCTTCTTCTTCCCTTACTGCTGTTGCTGCCTCTGATTGATTTCTGGCCATAGATGGCCCTTCCTGCTCTGCTTCTACAAGAACTGGAACAGAACCTGATTCCAGTGGCAATTCGGGCATCACAGAGTCTGCTTCCAACTGGGATTGAGCAACTGAAGGCTCACCAATGAGTCCTTCACCTTCTGCAACTGAGGCCTTGAACCAGACCCCATTGACTACTGAAAAACCACTCTTCTTTAGATTTCTGGACCTGATAGCTTGGCCCATCTTTTCTACAACTGCCCCTGAGACATCTACACCGAAGTGTCTGAAGATCCTGGAAAGTAAATGGGCATAGGGCAGGGACACATTCAACTTGCTTTTAGTGTCCCAAATCTGTTCCCTGGCATATTTCATTCTCTCTATCATCACTGCGGCCATATTGATTTCCTTATTTTTAATGGCCCAGAACATCAGGTCGGAGTCAGCCTTAGTGCAAGAGGAGAAGGTTGCACTACGGGGAACCAAAATCTGACAAACAATGAAGTGAAGGAGGCGATTGAAGGCACTTAACTGATTGATATCTAGCTTGCCATCCCTCATCTTGAACCCTGGCCCAACAATCCCCAAACCCTTTTCTTGGGTTTCTACTGAATGAATTCCACTGAAACCGGATGTGCTTACTCCAAACAACATCTTAAGCAGTTCCTGGTCGATTCTGATTAGGGTGCCCTTGACTGAAGAAACGAGGGCCCCATCTTCTTCTGTTCTTAAGCACACAAAGAACGCCTTTACCAAGTCCGGATAACTTACTTCTGAGCAGGTGGTGAGTTCTTTCCATTTCATCTGGTTGATCTTCTCAACGATGCTGCTCATTCCATTTTTCTGCAGATCTTCAACATCTACTTCCTTGTGACCACAGAGCTTCGTCTTCACAAAGGTGAAACGCTCCTCCTGCGCTGGGGTGAGGTATTCGGCGCTGTAGCCACCCACACTGCCGGCAATAGCTGGTGCGGCCATGGATTCAGGTGGGAGAAGGTTTGAAAGGTTGAAGAGAAGGGTGACGAGAAGAAACCCTCAAACGATTTCGCGGGAAGGAGATGGAAGCTTCAAATTTGCAGAGGATAGAGGCAAGAGTCGCTAGGGCATCGGCTCATGCGTCGGGACGAAAGAGGGAAAAAGGTGAACGAGGAAGAGGAATCGTTAACGCATCGATTTAAAGAATATAAATGCTCCCAAAAGGTGAGGCGTCAGAAAAACGACAAACGAGGTTGACCGCCTTGAAGGACTATGACTTATCGGACGGAACGCTTAAACTGAGATTTTTGAATTGATTTTGCCGTAAAAGGAGAGAGAAAACCTACTTAAATTCTGAGAATTTTATACCAGCTTTAAATGAAGATCTTTTCACAAAATACACATGCCTAACTCCCTTCTAAGAGATGTAAATCTCTCTTCAGGTAAGGCCTTTGTGAAAATATCTGCTAGCTGATTGTTTGTATCAATAAATGATATTTCAATATTGCCATTAGCTACATGATCACGAATAAAATGGTACCTGACCTCAATGTGTTTGGTCCTGGAGTGCTGAATTGGATTTTTGGTGAGGTTGATAGCACTGGTGTTGTCACATAGCAGTGGAATTTTCTTGATTTTGAGTCCAAAATCCTCAAGCTGTTGCTTTATCCATAAGAGTTGTGTACAGCAACTTCCAGCAGCTACGTACTCGGCTTCAGCTGTAGATAGTGCTACTGAATTTTGTTTCTTGAGACCATGAGATTAAACACCTGCAAGAAATTGACAGCAACCACTGGTGCTTTTTCTATCTACCTTGCATCCAGCATAGTCAGCATCAGAATATCCTACTAAATTTACATCACAGGAGTTTGGATACCATAGTCCTAGATCATGAGTCCTGGCTAAGTATCTAAAAATTCTTTTCACAGAAATTAAATGTGACTCTCTAGGGTCGGCTTGATATCTAGCACACATGCATACACTAAATAATATATCAGGTCTACTTGCGGTTAGATAAAGTAATGAACCTATCATACCTCTGTAGATCTTTTGATCTACCTTCTTACCATCCTTGTCACTGTCCATCCTAGTTGATGTACTCATTGGTGTTGACAGTGGCTTGGTGTTTTCAAATCCAAATTTCTTTAGCAGTTCTCTGGTGTACTTTGCTTGACAGATGTGAGTTCCTTCCTTTCCTTGTTTGATTTGAAGTCCAAGGAAGTAGTTAAGCTCTCCCATCATACTCATCTCAAATTCTCCCTGCATTAGCTTTTCAAAATACTTGCACAAGGATTCATCAGTAGATCCAAAGATGATGTCATCCACATAAATTTGAACCAACAGTATATTTTTGACTTTTGTTTTTATAAAAAGAGTGCTATCTACTTGACCTCTACTGAAACCATGTTTTAGGAGAAAAGAACTAAGTCTTTCATACCAGGCTCTAGGTGCTTGTTTTAAACCATATAAAGCCTTATGCAATTTAAAAACATGATTCGGAAAGTCTGTATCATCAAAACCCGGCGGTTGTTCCACATAAACTTCTTCTTTAATAAAACCATTTAGAAAGGCAGATTTAACATCCATTTGAAATAACTTTAGATCTAATGCAGATGCATAAGCAAGTAAAATTCTAATAGCCTCAAGTCTAGCCACTGGTGCATAGGTTTCATCAAAATCTATGCCTTCCTCTTGACAATAGCCTTGAGCCACCAGTCTGGCCTTGTTTCTTAGAATTACACCAGATTCATCCAATTTGTTTCTGAACACCCATTTGGTGCCGATCACAGGATGGTCTGATGGTCTAGGAACAAGTGACCATACTTGGTTTCTCTTGAATTGATTTAATTCATCTTGCATTGCTATTATCCAAGATTCATCAGTTAAGGCTTCATTGACTGTCTTAGGCTCTATTTGAGATACAAAAGCAAGGTAATCACAAGGAATCACGTTACCTCTTGTTCTTACCCCTACAGATGGATCACCAATGATGTTTTCAGGTGGGTGATCTTTCTTGTATCTCCATTCCTTTGGAAGAGTTTCATGAGAAATTTCTTCTTGTTGCAATTCTTCCAGAGGCGGATCATCCTTGTCTTCAAGTGATGTGTCTTTCAGTTTATTAGACAGTTCATCTGCATCATCATTATCACTTTCTACTTCCTTCCTCAAGGAAGGGTTAGTTTCATCAAAAATAATGTGTACAGACTGTTCAATCAATAAGTACGTTTATTAAACACTCTATAGCCTTTGGGTTTAGAAGTGTACCCCATGAAGATGCCTTCATCTGATTTGGCATCCAACTTACCAATATCCCTTTTTCCGTTGTTGTGTATAAAGCAAGGACATCCAAAGGTTCTGAAATGGCTGATCTTTGGCTTCTTCCCTTTAAACAGCTCATATGCAGTCTTCTTCAGGATTGGCCTGATCATGACTCTGTTGACAATGTAGCTGGCTGTGTTGACTGCTTCTGCCCAGAAATATCTTGGTAACTCATATTCACAAAGCATGGTTCTTGCCATATCCAAGAGAGTTCGGTTCTTCCGTTCAGCTATACCATTTTGCTGTGGTGTCCTTGGTGCTGAGAAATTGTGCTGAATTCCTTGATCATCACAGAATCTAGCAAACTTTTCATTTTGGAACTCACCACCATGATCAGATCGAATGGATACTATACTGAACTTCTGATCTTTCTGGACTTTCCTGCTGAAACTAACAAAATTATCAAAAGTATCATTTTTATGTTCTAAGAATGATACCCATGTGAATCTTGAGTAGTCATCTACTATAACAAATCCGAAATTCTTTCCTCCAAGACTGGTAGTTCTCATTGGCCCAAATAGATCCATATGTAGGAGCTCTAAGGGTTTTGAGGTGGTCACCACCGTCTTTGACTTGAAGGAACTCTTTGTGTGCTTTCCCTTAGCACAAGGTCTGCAAACACTTTCTAATTTACCATTGATTTTCGGTAGACCTTCCACAAGATTCTCTTTCTGAGCTTGCTCAAGCCGTCCAAGCTGCAGTGGCCTAGCCTTCTGTGCCACAGATCAGTTGATTTGTCTTTGCTAGCTGCCAGACACACATTTTGCTCTTTGAGTTCTTCAAGGTAGAGCACGTACAGATTCTTCTCTCTATTTGCTTCAAAGATGACTGCTCCATCCTTTAGTATGCTGCATTTTGACTCTTGAAATTTGATTTGATGTCCTCTATCACACAGCTGACTAATACTGATGAGGTTGTGCTTCAAACCTTTGACTAACAGCACATCTTCTATGACTGTTTTTCCTTTGCTGTTTACTGATCCACTGCCTACTACAGTTCCTTTTCCATTATCTCCATAAGTGACTGTTCCTTCTTCATCTTGGAGATGGGAGAAAAGCTTCAGGTTTCCTGTCATGTGCCTTGAGCACCCACTATCCAAATACCATTTGGATGCTCGAAGGTTAACCTGAAATAAAGACATCAAGATTTAGGTACCCAAGTTCTTTTGGGTCCTGATGGGTCAGTATCATTATTTTTACTTTTATTATCCACTTCTTATGTCTTGTTGGACAGGTGGATTTTAAATGTCCTAGCTTATTACAGTGACTACAACATGATGTTATTGTTACTCTTTCTATGTACTTAAAATTCGCTTTATATGTCACATCTTGTTCTGGAGTGAATTTAGGAGTTGGATATTTTTCAGGATAGATTATTTCTTCTTCATTTACTGGAGGTATGTATCCTATACCTCGTTTGTTCTTACCAGATCTTCTGGCACCCTTTAGTAATAAGGAGTTCTTCCCATTTGTAAACTTTTCTAAGGTGCTTGCTAGTGTATTGTTTTCTTCATTTAATTCTTTTACCGTTTTTCTTAAATCATCTGAGCTTTCCTGTTTTTCTAGTTTAATGATTGATTTGTTCTTGTCTTTTAAGTTTTCACATAATAGTTCATTTCTTCTCTTAAGCTCCATTATTTGTTTTTCTAGTTCTTCATTTTCAGATTTTAAATCTGAGTTGGTATTTTCGAGACAGGTGATATTTTTCTTGCTAAGCTTAAGTAGTTTAGACACTTCTTTATACTTATCGTAAAGTTCATTAAAGGCACTTTCCAAATTATCGGAATCTGAATCATTACAGGAATCAAAAGAGGAATCAGAAGTTACCTTATCCCCGGTATTTGCCATAAGAGCCAGGTTGGCTTCTTCTTCTTCACTGCTGGAGCTTGACTCACTGTCTGAGTCGCTGCTGTTTTCCCATGCAGCTGCCATGGCTTTCTTTTTGTATCTTCTGAACTTCTTGGAGCTGTCCTTTTCTTGTGATCATTTTTCTTTAGCATTGGACAGTCTGCCTTGATATGTCCAGGCTTCTTGCATTCATAGCAAAGTGGCTCATTCCTCTTCTGATCTTTTCCGTCTGGTCTCTTGAGATCTTTGTTTTTCTTGAAGTACCTCCTACCAGACTGGAACTTCTTCTTCTTGGCCAAGATTCTCTGCAATCTTCTTGACAGCATGGCTTCTTCATCATCACTATCTTTGCTATCTTCACTGTTATCCAAGGATTCTTCAGATGAGTCCCCATTAGCTTTAAGCGCATTGGACTGCTTCTTTCTACTGGAGGATTCTCCTAATCTTTCCATGTTTATTTCATGGGCCATGAGAGACCCGATGAGTTTTTCTACTGACATTCTCTTAAGGTCATTAGCTTCTTCGATAGCTGTGACCTTTGCCGTCCATGAAGATGGCAAGGATCTGAGAATCTTCCTTACCATATCTGCAATCTCATATGACTTTCCTAGACTGGCTAGACCATTAGTGATGTCAGTAAATCGACTAAACATTTGGGTAATAGACTCACCTGATTGCATTTGAAATCTTTCATACTGAGTGACAAGAATGTCGATTCTTGTCTCCTTTACTTTGTCTGTACCTTCATACGTAATCCTTAGCTTTTCCCACATTTCCATGGAGGATTTGCATGCTGAAACTCTGTTGAACTCCTTCTTGCTTAGAGCACAACATAGAATGCTCTTGGCTTTACAGTTCAAGGAGATTTTCTTTCTATCTTCATCTGTCCATTGTGCTTTCTCATTTGTGACGACCAGATCACCTTCTTCCACTATCGACCAGATTTGATAGTCGTGGCCTTGTAGAAAGTATTCCATCCTGGTCTTCCAATACGTATAATCTTCACCGTCGAACAAAGGAGGTCTGTTGACAGACTGACCTTCGAAGTGACCTTGGGCTGCCATGGATCTTTACTCTTCAGATCGTTGGATCTTGTTCTTTGTCGAAGAGACTCGCTCTGATACCACTTGTTGCCCGGTTGGCTAACCCAGAGGGGGGGTGAATGGGTCTTTAAATTAAATTTATCTGATAAAAACCTGAACTCAAACAAACATAAAGAGTTCTTGAAAGAGATTAGTAATGGTTAGTAAAAACAACAATCACACAATGAAGACAATCACACAACACACAGATTTATCCTGGTTCGGATCTCCTCTCCTTAGGAGTCCTACGTCCAGTCCCTGAGCAACCCTCAGGATTTCACTAACTAGGGTACAGTCCCCCTATGGACAAAACACCACCCAGCTCAGCTGGTCTTCCTTCACTCTGAAGGAACACAACACCCTGAGACCACCAGGTCTTCCTTCACTCCTGAAGGGAAAAACACCACCCTGGAAACCACCAGGTCTTCCTTCACACACGAAGGGAAAAACACCACCCTGGAAACCACCAGGTCTTCCTTCACACGAAGGGAAAAACACCACCCTGGAAACCACCAGGTCTTCCTTCACACACGAAGGGAAAAACACAAGAAATCTTGAGAGAAATGACTAGCCCTTAGATCAAGCTTTTACAAAACTCAATCTGAAGCTACAAGCACTGAGAGACGAAGATCTACACATGTGCACTCTCTCAGAACTAATCTAGCTCTTCCTTAATTTTTCTTCTCACAGCACAAGGAGCTAAGAGCCAAGATCGAAAGGAATGAAGTTTCTGGCTCTAGAGATCTTCTGAAGACTTGAAAGCTACAGAGTTCTGGGCTCTCTTGAATATCAATAATGCTTTCTTCTTGGATGCTTCATGTCTTCAGAACTTCGTCTGTATTTGTATCTCCAATTTGAATGAGGACAAAGAGATGACCGTTGTCTCACAGCTTTGGTGTACGTTAGACTGAAGGATTTGTGGAAGCTTCCTGTCACAGTCTTTTGTTCTTTGGAGCACGCAAAGTGATGAGATTTCTGAGTTGGCTTGTAGTTCTTTCTGTGTCCATTGTTGTAGGATAGTACATCCTCAAGGTTCTGCAAGGTTGAGCTTTAATGGTAGACAGCTATACTATCTCAGATGTCAATCAACGTCAGAGCAGATAGACACAAATATAGTAGTAACACTTTATCGTTCTAAAAGATGCATGCAGAGAATACACGAGAATGGAAGATATGTTCTGTATCCATGCAGAGATACGTTCAGTCTTTATTAAATGCATGGCAGTCAAACAGACGTGATGCAACTTTGACTATTCAACGTATCTTAAATCAAGATAAACAATTTATTAATAGAAACATGACTTATGCAATCGTTATGATAGTCTGATAGAATCGTTATGAACAAATTGCTATAGTGTCAAAAGAAGTCGTTATGATAACTTATGAAATCGTTATCACAACCAAGTCGTTATAACTCCTAAAAGAATCGTTACGCTTACTTATAGAAACGTTATGACAATCAAGTCGTTACAACTTTCTAAAGGAATCGTTACGATGACTTACAGAATCGTTATGACGAGCGAGTCGTTATAACTTTCTAAAGAAATCGTTATCACAACCAAGTCGTTATAATTCTCTAAAGAAATCGTTACGAAGACTTACAGAATTGTTATGACGAGCAAGTCGTTATAACTTTCTAAAGAAACCGTTACGATGACTTACAGAGTCGTTATAATGAGCAAGTCATTATAACTTCTGAAGGAGTCGTTACGATAACTTACAGAGTCGTTATAATGAGCAAGTCGTTTATAACTTCTGAAGGAGTCGTTACGATAACTTACAGAGTCGTTATAATGAGCAAGTCGTTATAACTTCTGAAGGAGTCGTTACGATAACTTACAGAGTCGTTATAATGAGCAAGTTGTTATAACTTCTGAAGGAGTCGTTACGATAACTTACAGAGTCGTTATAATGAGCAAGTCGTTATAATGAGCAAGTCGTTATAACTTCTGAAGGAGTCGTTACGATAACTTACAGAGTCGTTATAATGAGCAAGTCGTTATAACTTCTGAAGGAGTCGTTACGATAACTTACAGAGTCGTTATAATGTCGACTTGTTTGATACAGCAAGGTTATTCAATCTTACAAGTAAATCGTTGTTCTTGTGAGGAAGTCGTTACAGTTAATGAAAGGAATCGTTATGGCTCTTCTGAAAAATAATGTATGTAAGACTTACCACAAATGCTTGACTTTTTTTGGGTAATTCCTGTGCTTAAGGCTAAATAAGACAAGTTAGAAAAACTTTTGACAGTATTTTGTTTATCACCAAAATAGGCATGTAATTAATTTAAAAGTACATGGGGATGGACTGTTCATCAGTTATGTGTGTCCTTCTAGTGGTGGTTTGGACTATGTGTCACGACAACTATGTGTAAATTGTGAAAATGTGCAAGTGAATACAGGAATGTGTAATTGTGTAAAATGAGCATATGAATTTGTGAAGTGAATGTGTTACCTTGTGAATTATTTGAACCATGTAAATATGTTTATTTTATGTCAAAACAACATGTAAAGGGTGAGTATAAATATAATTAATACGTGGAAGAGTGTCTAGAATGCATGCTATAAATATTACTACATATATAGTTTCATGCCTAATGGGTATATAACTGCCAACCAAATTGAGTATGTTTTAAACCTTCATTCATGCTTAACAAAATGTACTGATGTATGATTGTAAATGATTTACATTAAACAACAAATTAAATGTGTAATGAACGTGAAAAAGTGCATGTGAAATTGGCTAGAATCCATGCTAGGTTGCTATTCTCTTTATGCTTAATTCCATGCTCTAGTTTAGTAATATTGTATCATGATATGAATAATGTTTGTTCATAAATCATATTACATGATATGGTTAGAAAGCATGAGTAGGTTATTATATGATATTGTATGATATTGTTAAATGTCTTAAGCATGATCCATGCGTTTAGATTGTCATAGGTTCCATGTATAATAGTCTGAATTGTATAAAGCATGCAACACGTGTATATGATATGTGTAAGGATGTTGTGCGTGGATTATTTGCTGGCTCTATTTAGACTCATTCTTGCTTCGGCGTACAGGTGAGGCGGGTGTCCCCGTGCTTGACAAGACGTGGTTAGTGTTGAACCACTCTTATATTTTACCCTTTATATTTTGGTGATAATAAAACTTATAATTAATTAAATATATTCAATATTATGTTTTTCTTAATAAATATAAATTTATGTGATTAATTAATATTAAATATATTTAATTCCATGATTTTTCAATAATAAATTAAATATCATGTTTTTCTAATAAATCTAAATTTATGGAATTATTGCTGTCTGATTTGCACTAAAAAGCTAAATCGATGTCCATTCAATAAACATCGATTTCAGTTCACAAAGTGCCACATCGATTTGCTTGAAAATATGGATTTCACTGTAACATCGATTTGCTTGAAAACATGGATTTGCCTCTCATATCAATTTGATAAGTGAAACATCGATTTGCCACTCATATCGATTTGATAAGTGAAACATCGATTTACCTCTCACATCGATTTGATAAGTGAAACATCAATTTTCTTCAAACATCATTTGATAAGTGAAACATCGATTTGCCTCTCATATCGATTTGATAAGTGAAACATCGATTTACCTCTCAAATTGATTTGATAAGTGAAACATCGATTTGCTTCAAACATCGATTTGGTAAGTGAAACATCGATTTGATAAGTGAAACATGGATTTGCTCTCACATCGATTTGCTCTCATAAGAATTTGATAAGTGAAACATGGATTTGCTCTCACATGGATTTGGTCACTCAAACATGGATTCGATCATTTAAACATAGATTTCCTTTATATTTTAAAATGTTTCGGCATCTAGTGAAAAGTCAAATATATTTCTGACAAAAGATCTTTTTGCTTATCTCTCTAGATCTCTTTTCCTGCCAACAAAAAGGTGGTCACTTACAACTTCTGGGAGACAACAGGAAACATAGAGGTATGAACCTTTTTGACAGAAACACTCTTTTAACTAAACACTTTCTTCTATGCTTGCAGACCTCGTAGACCACAAAATATCAGAAGAAAAAGAAGATGAGCAACGGCTAGAACTCCAACGGATTTGTTCAAAGATGTTCATATACAAGTTAAAGCAAGGCTGAAGAAGAAGCAAGAGCTTTCCTGAAGATCTTTGAAGGAGTGTACATCCTGTGAAGAACCAAAACTCCACATACACTCAAAGGAAAAGAGAGAAAGAGCCTGAGCCCAAGAAGAAGTGTTCAAGCATCTGAAACCCTCAAGCTTCAAGCTCTTTTTCCTCTCTTCACTCTCTCTCTCTGTGCATCTTGTAATCTGGGGGAGAGAGTCTTCTCGCTGAGAGTTTCTTTTAGTTGGTGTTCATCTGTTCCAACTCTCAGCTTTGTTCGTTCTTTTCTAAAGAAAGATTTATGTCCAGCTGAGGGGCTGTACTCAGTGTAGAACCTAGCTAGGGGTTGGTGTCTAGCAGAACCGCACTGGGGTTTGTACTAGGAGGTTGGCTTCTTGACCTGTAAGAGAAGTGGGCTGCCTTCTTGCCCGGGAAAGAGAAGAAGACCAGTTGGGGTGCTGGGTGTTGTATTGTCCTTGAGGGGGACTGTACCCTTGGTTAGTAAAATCCGAAGAGGTTGCTTGGTGACTGGACGTAGGACTTCCATGTGGGAAGGGCCGAACTAGTATAAATTCCTTGTGTCCTCTGTGTGATTGTTTATTTGCTTCCGCACTGCTACTCTCTATCACACTCAACTAACCAAACTTTCAAGTGTTACTTTTCTGTGTTTAAGTTTCTATTTCAGAAAAACCTATTCACCCCCCCCCCCCCCAGGTTAGCTTGCTGTCTAACCAAAAGGCCAACAAGTGGTACCAGAGCATGGTTCTCTGATCATTTAAGAAGATCCAACGATCTTAGAGAAGATCCATGGCAGCTCAAGGATTTGCTGAAGGTCAATCAGTCATCAGACCTCCACTCTTCGACGGAGAAGATTACCAATACTGGAAAATGAGAATGGAATGCTTCATTCGAGGCACAGACTTTGATCTGTGGTAGGTAATAGAGGTAGGTGATTTTGTTGTTGTTCCTGCTGCAGGTACTACTTCTATTACAACAGCTGGTAAGAATATACTATCTTAAACTTTAAGGCTAAGAACTACTTATGTTGTGCCTTATCTAAAATGGAATTCAGTAGAGTATCCGCTTGTAAATCTGCTAAAGAAATGTGGGATAAACTGCAGATAACTTATGAAGGAACAGATAAAGTAACACAAACTAGGATCGATATTCTTGTCTCACAATATGAGCAATTCAAAATGCTTCCAAACGAAAATATTACTCAGATGTATAATAGATTTTCGAGCATAGTAGTTGGTCTGAGTTCTCTTGGTAAAAATATTTCTGATGAGGAAACTGTTAGAAAGATACTTAGGTCCTTAACTCTTTCATAGACACCTAAAGTAACTGCTATTGAAGAAGCCCATGACTTAACCAAACTTTCTATTGATAACTTAATAGGTTCCCTCATGACACATGAATTAATATGGAGCGACTATCTGAAAGCTCATCAAAGAAAAAATGTACTAATGCTCTTAAAGTTGCAGCTGCTCCTTCCACTTCTTCTTCTTCTAGTTCAAAAAATGCAGATTCTGAAGACAGTGACGTAGATGATGTACTGTCCAAGCTTCAGAAAATTCTCAAGAAGAAGAAAATGGATCAAGAAGGATCCAAAAGAAAGAGAGAAAAGAAAAAGAACCAGTCTGCTATGAATGCAGAAATCCTGGACATCTAAGACCAGATTGTCCTAAACTAAAAAAGGCTAGTCAACCAGAAAAGTCCAAAAAGAAGCACAAAAAATTCAGAAGAAAAGCCATGGCGGCTGCTTGGGAAAATGAAAAGGCCACAATCTCAGAGTCAGAGAAAAAGCAAGTAAGTGAAGCCCTCATGGTAGGACTAGATGAGGTACATTCTGACCCATTTTTTGATTCATGCACTGATTCAGGGTCAGAGTTTGAAGACTTAGAAGAAGTGTTTAATGAACTATATGAAAAACATAAGGGTGCTGTAAAAGAATTAAATTTTTTGAAAAACAACACTACTTGCTCGGAAAACACCAATTTTGATCTTAAATTCGAATTGGAGCAACTAGAAAAACAATTAAAGGACAGTAAAGATAATAATTATCTTTTAAATGAAGATTTGAAAAGTAAGAATAATGAGAAGTTAGATATAGAATAAAAATTAAAAACTCTAACTGAAGAAAATCTCTATTTAAAAGAATCAGTTAGAAAATTAACTAGAGGGAAAACATCTTTAGCCCTATGCTTAAAAGGGTGAAAATCTAGAAATAATAAACAAGGGCTTGGATACATACCTCCGGAAAAAAGAAAACAAGCCATAATTCCAGGATAATATCATTTGCCAAATTTGTAAATGAAACTAAAATGCCTCAGAAAAAGGCCCCTGAAATGAACAAGCTTTATCAAACGAAAAATGTTTCTAAAAATCATGTTATAAACAGACATCATAAAAATAGTAAGAATTACAAAATAGATTATATTAATTATTGTTCTCATTGTAATAAATTAGGACACACAGTAAACACTTGCACAACAAGGCACTTAGTATGGATCCCGAAAGGATATTTTCATGAATCTAACCATCAAGGACCCAAAAGATTTGGGTACCTACTTCTGAATAAGTTGTTTGCGGGATAGTCTTGGAGCATCAGGAACAAAGGATGCTCAAGGCAAGGGTGACTGCCAACTCTTCATCCAACTCTTATCTGAAGAGGGAGTAGTCACAAATATTGAATTTTATATTGCTACTAACAATGTTTGCAAGCTTTTCCTAAGATCTATCAAGATAAAAATCTTGAAGACTTGACAAACAACTGGTCAACAAGATGACTCAAGAGATCAACAGGTCGACACACTAAGAAACATCTGTCGACAGACAAGTGAAGAATCTTCAAGAGGACCCTCTCGTCAGGGGGAGCCTTATGCTTAGGGGGAGAAAACATTAAGGGGGAGCACAAAGTAAGGGGGAGTTATTCATTAATGTCAATCATTGTTGAACCCCTCATTGGTAAGAAATTTTCACAAAAGGGGAGAGAATGCATGGTAAGATCCATACTTTTTGGTTAGTGACAAAAAGGGAGAGTATGCATAATATGCATTATCTGTGAATTTTCTATCCATAGTATGCATTATCTGTTAAATTTTTGTATTTTCTATGCTTTAAGAATTTTTGTCAGAAAATTGTCATAAATTTTGTCATCACCAAAAAGGGGGAGATTGTTGAACCACTCTTATATTTTACCCTTATATTTTAGTGATAACAAAACTTATGATTAATTAAATATATTCAATATTATGTTTTTTAATAAATATAAATTTATGTGATTAATTAAATATTAAATATATTTAATACCATGATTTTCTAATAATAAATTAAATATCATGTTTTCTAATAAATATAAATTTATGGAATTATTGATGTGTGATTTGCACTAAAAAGCTAAATCGATATCCATTCAATATAAATCGATTTCAGTTCACAAAGTGCCACATCGATTTGCTTGAAAACATGGATTTGCCTCTCATATCGATTTGATATGTGAAACATCGATTTGCCTCTCATATCCATTTGATAAGTGAAACATCGATTTGATAAGTGAAACATCGATTTACCTCTCATATCGATTTGATAAGTGAAACATCGATTTGCCACTCACATCGATTTGATAAGTGAAACATCAATTTGCTTCAAACATTGATTTGGCAAGTGAAACATCGATTTGCATCTCACATCGATTTGATAAGTGAAACATGGATTTGCTCTCACATAGATTTGATCTCATAAGGATTTGATAAGTGAGACATGGATTAGCTCTCACATGGATTTGGTCACTCAAACATGGATTTGATCATTTAAACATAGATTTTCTTTATATTTCAAAATGTTTTGGCATCTAGTGAAAAGTCAAATATTTTCTGACAAAAGATCTTTTTGCTTATCTCTCTAGATCTCTTTCCTGCCAACAAAAAGGTGGTCACTTACCACTTTTGGGAGACAACAAGAAATATAGAGGTATGAACCTTTTTGACAGAAACACTCTTTTAACTAAACACTTTCTTATATGTTTGCAAACCTCGTAGACCATAAAATATCAGAAGAAAGAGAAGATGATCAACGGCTAGAACTCCAATGGATTTGTTCAAAGCTGTTCATATAAAAGATAAGCAAGGCTGAAGAAGAAGCAAGAACTTTCCTGAAGATCTTTGATAGAGTGTACATCCTGTGAAGAACCAAAACTCTACATGCACTCAAAGGAAAAGAGAGAAAGAGCCTGAGCCCAAGAAGAAGTGTTCAAGCATCTGAAGCTCTCAAGCTTCAAGCTCTTTTTCCTCTCTTCACTCTCTCTCTGTGTGCATCTTGTAATCTGGGGGAAAGAGTCTTCTCGCTGAGAGTTTCTTTTAGTTGGTGTTCATCTGTTCCAACTCTCAACTTTGTTCTTTCTTTTCTAAAGAAAGATTTCTGTCCAGCTGAGGGACTGTACTCAGTATACACCTAGCTAGGGGTTGGTGTCTAGCAGAACCACACTGGGGTGTGTACCAGGAGGTTGGCTTCTTGACCTGTAAGAGAAGTGGGTTGCCTTCTTGCCCGGGAAAGAGAAGAAGACAAGCTGGGGTGTTGGGTGTTGTATTGTCCTTGAGGGGACTATACCCTTGGTTAGTAAAATTCCAAGAGGTTGCTTGGGGACTAGACGTAGGACTTCCATGTGGGAAGGGCCGAACCAGGATAATTCCTTGTGTCCTCTGTGTGATTGTTTATTTGCTTCCGCACTGCTACTCTCTATCATACTCAACTAACCAAACTTTCAAGTGTTAATTTTCTTTGTTTAAGTTCTATTTCAGATTTCAAAAAAACCTATTCACCCCCCCCTCTAGGTTAGCTTGCTGCCGTACCAAAAGGGCCAACAGTTAGGAGCGACTCCGAGAGAGAGGAGTTGCTCGTGTTGTGGAGATTCGACATTGTATTTTATTACCATAAATATGTAATGAATAAATGATGTATCATTGAGACAATGTAAGTTTCATTTAGAATTGTAATTATGTGGACTTTAGCTTTTTATTTAAATGCTATTCAGACTATGGATATTTAATGACGATGATGGAATAAGAATGATATTTAGTTCATTTTATTTCCACTGTTCTCTATAATATTCATGTATATCTCAGCCTAGTGTTAATGTTGAGTCAATGTCCCACTATGACGACGTTCTTTATGCTGACGTGGATTGGTGTAATCGTACCGGTATAAGAAGGGTCGTTACATATTTTCTTGTATAAAATTATTATTTCATAAGATCCATGAAATCTTGATTGTATGTTTTCTTAATGTGTTTGTTATCCCTATGGGATCTTTTACAGAATGTATAATACCTATTTGCCCTACAGAATAATTTTCTGTTACTATCATTTAAATATCCTGTCAAGTAGGATATATTATATTCAAATGACCACAAAAAATTATTCTTGAAAAGATCTGAATTATTTATACAAATTGGTCTCTTGCTTTTTGTCAGAAGTTCAGTTCTTCTTTATTCAGCAGTTGTCTTGCAGTTAATGCCATAAGACGCATGGGGTATTTGACAGAGGCTCACCTACTCTCTGGATGCAACTGTCTGTCTGCCTTTTATTGCACTGAACATTTATCTATCCGAAGATTTTTATACTTTACATATATTTCTGACTAATCTACCTCAGAAAGTATGGTGGTGTCTTTTATTTTGTCTTGTCCTTTGTTGCAGAACATTTATTAAGCACGTTTCCAGCATGGAGTTTCATAGAACATTAAATATAGTTTGTCCTTCAAGCTATGAAGCCTCAAACATAGTTTGTAGTCGTTGGAAAGCCAAAAAGGTAAAGAACTGTTGGATAACAAGGATCTCAACAGCACCCACATCTTAAGGATCAACGGCTAGTTCTCCAACGGATAGCTTCAAACGGAAACTTAAAGAATTCTAAAGCATATATAGAAGCCGAAGTTTGAACAAGACACACAGTTAGAGTGTTAGACTAGTTAGCAATACACTCAACTCACTTCTGCATTCTGCTAGCAAGATTCTTCTCAAGCCTTCTACTGAGTTTAAAGATAAAGAGCTTCCACAATCTGAAAACTTCCAGGCTCTCCATTTCTTAGAAGTCTTGTTTCTATTGGGTGGCATTTGCAATCCTTGATCTTTCCTTGAGTCCACCTTGTTTGATTCAGAAAGTGTTTGAGCTGAAAGTCATTTTGTAATCCTTTCTGAATCCTCTATGTTTGCTCATTCTTATGAGCAGGCACACTAGTCTTTCACTTCTGTTTTGTGCAATCCGCAGGAGGTTTGTTCCTGCAGTGCCCCTCTTATGAAGGGAAGACCTTTTTGAAGGTAGTCTTTGTACCCTTGTTAAGGGAAGACTTGCTTGGGAGCAAGTGGGCTTGTAATTCCTCTCAAGGGTGAGAGAAGGACAAGTATTCTTGGTAGTTAGTGAAATCTCAAGTGGTTTGCTTGAGGACGTGACGTAGGACTTCCATGTGGGAATGGCCGAGCCAGGATAAAAAATTTTGTGCATTTGTATGATTGTTTCCGCCAACATACACTTGTTTCACACACTACACGAAACACTAACAATTCTATTTAGTGATGTCTAATTTCAGATAAAAAAATTTTAAACGCAAGAAGTCCTATTCACCCACTGTTGCGATCACTTAACGAATCGTTGTGAGGGCAAGTCGTTGCAATCACTTAACGAATCGTTGTGAGGGCAAATCGTTGCGATTACTTAACGAATCGTTGTGAGATAGACTGCAATAGAATAGCAATGACTTATGAAATCGTTATAGAATCAAAATCGATGTGAATGAGGAAATCTTATGATTCAAAGGAAATCGTTATGATTCTAAGGAAATCATTATACCAACTAAAGAGTCGATGTGAACTTAGAAAATTTCATGCTTTGAACTTACATTGCTATAGAATAAATACTACTTACCCATTTAGCTTGATATTCCTTGTTCATTCCTGTACTCAAATCTCATAGAAAATATGTTAGATTAAACTTTGTTTAGTTTTGTTAATCACTGAAATAAATATGTAATTAATTTAAATTACATGGGGATTAGCTGATCATCAATCTCCCCATTTTTGGTGTTGACAAAACTAATCAATAAGCATAGATGAACTGAAATGAATCTATATGTTCAGAAGTACTATATTTTTCTCCCCCTTTTTATCATTAAGCAAAAAGATACAAGAGTGAGACAAAGAAGAGAGAAAAGAATAAGAAGAACAGGGGGTTATTTTATTGACTGGGTACAGAAAGATAGAAAGCAGAGACAGAAGAGAGGCATAATAAGAAATAACTTCCCAAGCCTTATCTTCCTACTGCTTAAAATACAACCTGAAAACCTCAAGAGCTAGAGAATAGGAGGGGCCCATGGTGGGAGCCATCCTTTTGTGATGAAGAACCAACTGCTCATCAAGGAATTCAGCATATCGATCGCGTGGAAAGGAAGTTTTAAAAAGGCTGATCTTCCCAAAACTAGCACATGGAAGAAACTGATCCATAGAGGCAGGGTAGAAAATTTGCTTCTGCTTCAGGTCCAGGCGCATGGCCACATAAACCTTGTATCTTTCAACCCAAGTTTGAAAGGGATCATTAACAAGGTGAATTGAGTTCATGTCTAGAAATGTAGCAGCTGACAATGGATAGAATCTGGCCCAATCCGCACGAGAGAGTCTTTCACATTCTGACAAAAGAGGAGCAAGAATTTCTGCACTGACATGACCCAAGTGATACTCTCTGAACAAAAATATGTTGAAGGTGACTACATAACCATTTTGCACGTGGATTCTTCCCATGACTCTAGTAAGACGCTAAAAAATAATTGAGCCTACAGAGGACTCCATGACTAGAGAATGAAGAGGATAAAGAAACACAGAATTAGACACTGGAGGGAGGCAAAATCAACTTGAATAGCTTCAGTGTGAGCTGTAGCTGATCCAAGTGCTTGAACTGACCCAGCTGGATTTCAGGGAGGTGATTGATATATTGATAATTGATGAACATCTGGTAATGCCTGATCATTTAATTTCCTTCTGAATAAAGGGGGCCCAGGTATCCTTCGGAAGGATCTGGAACCACTCAGATAAGATCAAGGAGTGATCCTGGGAGGAATCTGGCTGATTTGGCAAGAAGAAACTTATTGTAGAGAGCTTTATGACTCTGAGCCCACTGCTCTTCGGTTTTGGCTTCGGCCATAGAGAAGATTTGGATTTTTCAGATTTAGAGAGGGAAGTATAAGACAAAATGACATTGAGATGGTCAGAGAGGTTGAGATGAGGAAGATTAATGATGGTAGCAAAACAACCTTCTGAAGGAATCTCTGTAGAGTGGTTTATTTTTGTTGTCCACTGTTAGAGAAAATCACAGAGGTGGATAGCAAGGATCAGAGGAAATAGAAGAAGTGGAGGTTATTTTTCTCTTCTTAGGAGCAGGGCTAGAAGAGCCTGTCCTATGGACATGATGACATTCTTTCAAGACTGATCTAAGAATAGCTTCCTCAAATTCATCTTTGATGTCTCTAAGAAAGGGAGCATCAATCTGAGCATTCTCCGGAATAATGGTAATGAAGGAAGGAGGAGTAGTGGAATGAAGAAAAGATGTGAGGTGGGAAACGGGTATGACAGCTGGTCCAGAAGATGAGGAACCAGAGGATTAGGAGGCTCCAGCTGATGATGAAGCTGAAGGGACCTCAACGAAGGAGAGGGGGAGGAATAAAAGTGGTAGAGGCAGGAGATGAAGAGGTGTGTGAAGGAAATGGAGTAGGAGAAGAGATGGCTGTAGGTAGTGGTTGTTTGAAGGTTTGAGGGGCTGGTGGTGCTGTGGAGGAGGAGGGGGAGAAGTAGGGACTGGTGTCTGAATGGGTGAAGGAGCTGGGGGAGCAGTGGATGAAGTGGGGGAGAAGGAGCGGCTGGAGTTGGAAGAGAGAAAAGACAGAGGGCTTTGGAGCTACAGCCTATTCTTCTTCTCTTACAGTCACAAATTCCACTTGAGGTGAAGCATTCTATGCCGACCTTGCTGGCCCAGATTCCTCAACAATAACCACTTCTTCAATGTGCCCATTCTCAACATGAATTGGCCCTGGTGGCCCTGCTGGGTTTTCAGACAAAGGACCTGATGGCCGCTCTTCCTCTTGCTGCTGCTCTATAATGACAGGCCTGATGGCCTAGCTTCATCATCCCCAAAACCCTTGAAGGTTAAGACTAATCAGCATTAATTTTCCCTGATGGCCTATCACTCTCTTCACTTGGCCCTGAAGGCCCTGCACTACCAGAAGGAGGGGCATGAGATGGTAAGTGCTCCCTCACAAAGCTCACAAATCCACAAGCATTTTCCTCATACTGTCATAATCTTTCTGTAAGCTTTCAAGTTCAGATGATAGTGCCCCTAAGTCACGGGCAGATGAGCTTTGACAGATAAAAATGGAGGCTATATCCGACCTCACAGAACACATAATTTTCCCTTGCTCATCCAGGCGCTCAACAATAGGTTTCAAATTGATTTTCTACTTCTTTTTCCTAGACCTCCTGTTGACTTACTGGTGAGGAGAAGGACTTCTTTAGCCAAACCTTTTCCTTTGTCTTCTCTTGCCCTAACCACGGGCTCTACAACTCATCATTGTCTTCTGAAGCACTCTCCACGAGTCCTTCTCTGAGATGATCATCAATGGGGGCACTAGCATTTGCTCCCCCTGAGCTGCAGCCGCTCATCAATAGATTGCTCCCCCTCAATAGGAGCATCTTCCACAATTATGTTGTCATGAGCAATTTCTTGCTCCCCCTGACTGGGAGCCTCCTCCATGGTGATTTCCTCAATGTGGCCTAGAGCCACATTTTCTGCCACTAGATCACCACCAATTACTAGCTCATCCTGAGTGTCTTGGATGAAGTCCAGCACATTTCTGAGTACAGATGCTACTCGGAAAGAAGGAGGAACATCCTTTGAACTATGCCAACGGGCTCAATATCCTCTGGGGTTTCATCCTCAATCCGCTACTAGATTCTGCTGCTGCTGCTGCTTCCACAGATGGTGCTACTGCTCTTTCTGCTGGTGTTGTTGCTACTTCTTCTACAGTTGGTGCTTCTACTGCTGCTGCTCCTAGTTTTGCTGCTGCCGGAACGGCTTGCTCCTCTTGAATCACAGGAATTTCTCCTACTGCTTCCTGGTCTTCTTGGGCTTCACCAATGATGGCTTCACCCTCAGCCACAAAGGTTTTGACCACACACCATTTACAACAGAAAATCCACTTTTCCTAAATTCCTGCTGCAGATTGCCTGCCCCATCTTTTCAGAAACATCTCCTACCACACTGATGCCATAATGCTGAAAAATTTTGGTCAGGAGATGGGCATAGGGTAGAGATACATTCAGCTTACTCTTGTATCCATACTTGTGCACTTGCAATTTCATCCTTTCCAATATTACTTCTGCCGTGTTGATACTGGATTCTGGACAGCCCAGAACATCAGGTCAGTCCGCCTTGGTGCAAGTGGAAAAGGTGGCACTCCTAGGGACTACTATTTTGACACACAATGAAATGTAATAGGCGATTAAATGCACTCAACTGCTTGATATCTAGTTTACCATCCTTCAATCTGTATTCGGGACCAACAATCCCTAATCCTTTGCCTAAATATCCACAGTGTGAACTCCACTATGTCCAGAGGTAGTCACACCGAAGAGAGATGCCAATAGATCTCGTGGGACCCTAATCTGAGTTCCCTTGACCACGGAAGTCAAGGTCCCGTCTTCCTATGTCTTCAGACATACATAGAAAGCTTTTACAAGGTCCGATAACTTACTTCTGATAGGGTGGCAATCTTTGTCCACTTCAATCTGTCCATAGCTGCAACGATACTACCCTCCCGTTCTTCTACAAGTCAGCCACATCCACTGCTTTGTGTCTGCAAAGCTTCGTCTTTACGGAAGCAAATCTTTCCTGCTGCTCGACCGTAAGAATGCAGTTCCGTAGCCCCCGATGTTGCCGGAAACACCAGAAGAGGCCATTTTTTGGATGGAAGAGTTTCTGGAGGACTAGAAAGAGAAATGGCACAAGAACCCTCAAGAAATTTCAAGCGGGAAGCAGTTGGAAGCTTGAAATCTCAGGAGTCGATTTCGGAGTCGATAGGGTATCGCCTCAGGCAGAAGAAGAAGATGATGAGGGATGTGAAACGTTGCCGCACAGATTTCGGGATATAAAAAAATTTAAAAGGAATGACCTTTAGAATTGGAGGCGCCATGATGGCAAAAACGACAAACTGACTAGTTCAATAGGAATAAACTCTTATAAAATAACGAACCATCAAGACAACTTAAAAGGATAGCAATAAATGGAATTTTGCTCAAATTTTTAGAAGGAAAATAATTTAAATTCTGAAAATTAATATTTCAGTTGTAAACATATAATTCTTTCACAATTTACACATGCTTAATTCCCTCTAAGAGAGTAAATCTCTTTTCGGGTAAGGCCTTTGTGAAGATATCTGCTAACTGATTGTTTGTATCAATAAATGAAATATCAATGTTGCCATTTGCTATATGATCACGAATGAAATGATATTAACCTCAATGTGTTTAGTCTTGAGTGCTGTACTGGATTCGTTGGTTAGATTTATAGCACTGGTGTTGTCGCATAACAATGGAATTGTCTTGATATGTAACCGATAATCCTCAAGTTGTTGCTTGATCCATAGGAGTTGTGTATAACAACTTCCTGCAGCTACGTATTCAGCTTCAGCTGTTGACAGAGCTACTGAATTTTGTTTCTTTGAGGACCATGATATTAAACAACCTGCAAGAAATTGAGAACAACCACTGGTGCTTTTTCTGTCTATTTTGCATCCAGCGTTGTCAGCATCAGAATATCCTACCAAATTAATTTGACATGATTTGGATACCATAAACCTAAGTCATAAGTTCTAACTAAGTATCTAAATATTCTTTTGACATTAATTAAATGGGACTCTTTAGGATCTGCCTGATACCTAGCGCACATACATACACTAAACAATATATCAGGTCTACTAGCAGTTAAGTACAGTAAAGATCCTATCATATCTCTGTAGATTTTTGGATCTACATTCTTACCATCTTTGTCACTGTCCATTCTTGTTGATGTGCTCATGGGTGTTGATAATAGCTTGGCATTTTCGAATCCAAACTTCTTTAAGAGTTCCTTGGTATATTTGGCTTGACATATGTGGGTGTCTTCTTTTCCTTGCTTGATTTGCAATCCAAGGAAGTAGTTAGCTCCCCCATCATGCTCATCTCGAATTCTCCCTGCATAATCTTCTCAAAATACTTGCAAAGAGATTCATCAGTAGAACAAAATATTATATATCAACATATATTTGAACAATCAAAATATGTTTGACCTTAGATTTGACAAATAATGTATTGTCTGCTTGACCTATAGTGAAACCATGATCTAATAGAAATGCACTTAGCCGTTCATACCATGCTCTTGGTGCTTGCTTTAATCCATATAGTGGTTTGTGCAATTAAATACATGATTTGGAAAATCAATGTCATCAAAATCTGGAGGTTGTTCCACATAAACCTCCTCTTTATGAAACCGTTTAGAAAGGCAGACTTTACATCCATTTGAAATAATTGTATATCTAATGCAGATGCATATGCAAGTAATATTCTAATGGCCTCAAGTCTGGCTACTGGTGCATAGGTTTCATCGAAATCTATGCCTTCCTCTTGGGAATAGCCTTGAGCTACCAATCTGGCCTTGTTTCTTATGATAACACCAGTTTCATCAAATTTATTTCTGAACACCCATTTGGTGCCAATCACTGGATTAGATGGTCTAGGAACAAGTTACCATACCTGTTTCTCTTGAACTGATTCAGTTCATCTTGCATGGCTAAAATCCAAGATTCATCAGTGATAGCTTCATTGACTGTCCTAGGCTCTATTTGAGAAACAAAAGCTAAATAATCACTTGGAAATATGTTACCTCTTGTTCTTACCCCTACAGATGGATCACCAATAATGTTTTCAGGAGGGTGATCTTCTTGTATCTCCATTCCTTTGGAAGATTCTCATGTACTATGTCCTTTTGTTGCAGGTCTTCCAGAGGTGGATCTTCCTTGTCCTCAATTGATGAGTTCTTTAGCTTCTTGGACAATTCATCTTCATCATCATTATCACTATCTTCTTCCTTTCTCAAGGAAGGGTTAGTTTCATCAAAGATAATGTGTACTGATTGCTCAATTAATAAAGTACGCTTATTAAATACCCTATAGCCTTTAGGTTTAGATGCATACCCCATGAAACCATCTGAATTTGCATCTAACTTACCAATGTCCTTTTTGCCGTTGTTGTGGATGAAGCATGGACATCCGAATGTCCTGAAGTGACTGATCTTCGGCTTCTTTCCCTTGTACACTTCATATGCTGTTTTCTTTAGAATCGCCTGATCATCACCCGGTTGATTATGTAACAAGCTGTGTTACTGCTTCAGCCCAAAAGTACCTTGGCAGATCATATTTTGACAACATCGTTCTTGCCATATCCAGTAGGTTCTGTTCTTTCTCTCACAACTCCATTCTGTTGGGTGGTTCTTGGTGCTGAGAAATTGTGCTCTATCCCTTTGTCATCAAGAATTTCCAAATTTTTCATTCTGGAACTCTCCTCCATGAGACCGGATTCCAACAATGCAGTACTTCTTATCTTTTTGAACCTTTTTACTGAAACTTACAAAGCTTTCAAATGTATCATCTTTGTGTTCCAGAAAGGATACCCATGTGAATCTTGAATAGTCATCTACTATAAGAATCCAAATTCTTTCCTCCAAGACTTGTGGTCCTCATTGGCCCAAATAAATCCATATGAAGGAGTTCTAAGGGTTTGGAGGTTGTTACCACAGTCTTTGACTTGAAGGATGACTTGGTGTGCTTTTTTTTGGCACATGGTCCACAGACACCGTCCATTCTTGTGGACCTTTGGTAGACCTTCCACCAGGTTTCTTCTTGATCAGCTTTCTCATGCCATCCAAACTGCAGTGACCCAATCTTCTGTGCCACAGCTCAGTTGACTGCTCCTTACTTGCTGCTAAACAGATATCTTGATCTTTCAGTTCTTCAGGTAAAGTACGTACAGATTCTTTTCTCTGTTAGCTTCGAAAATCACTGCTCCGTCCTTCATGATGCTGCATTTAGATTCTTGGAACTTGATTTGATGTCCTCTGTCACATAGCTGGCTTATTATGCTGATGAGATTATGCTTCAAGCCTTTTACGCATAGTACATCTTCAATAAATATTTTCTCTTATTGCCAACAGATCTGCATCCTATCACTGTTCCTTTTCCATTGTCTCCATATGTCACTGTGCCTTCTTCAGCTTCGAGGTGAGAGAATAGCTTTCTATTACCTGACATATGCCTTGAGCATCCACTATCCAAATACCATTTGGATGCTCGAAGGTTTTCCTGAAATGAAAACATCAAGCTTTAGGTACCCAAGTTCTTTTGGGTCCTGGTTGGTTAGTGTCATCTTTTTTTCTTTTATTTTCCATTTTTGTGTTTGGTTGGACAAGTTATTTTACTGTGACCTAGTCTGTTGCAATGGCTACAGCATGTTGTTTTAGTTACCCTTTCATACGGAACATACTTAAAGTTTGATTTATATGAAGTATCTTGTTCAGCTACAAATTTAGGAGTAGGATACTTTTAGGGTATATTATTGTGTCTTCATTATCTGGGGTGTATAGCCTAATCCTTGTTTTCTTTTTCCTGACCGTCTAGCACCTTTTAATATTAAGGAATTTTTCCCATTGGTGAATTTTTCTAATGTACTAGAGATAGTTTTTCATTTTCTTCTGTTAGAGTTTTAATTTCCCTTTTTAATTCGTCTAAGGTTTCTTGTTTTTCTAATTTTATTATTTGTTTATTTTATCTTTCAGATCTTCGCATAACAGATCTTTCTTCTTTAAGTTCATTGATTTGCTTCTCTAGTTGTTCTTTTCAGATTTTAAGTCTGAATTTGTGTTTTCTAGGCAAGCATGATTTTTCTTTTGTCATTTTAGTGATTTACACACATCCTTATATTTTTCATAAGTTCGTTAACGCTTCTTCCAATTGTCGAATCAGATTCAGTACAAGAAGTGAAGGAATCAGATGTTACCTTTTCGTCGATGTTTGCCATGGAGGCCAGGTTGGCCTTTTCTTCCTCTTCTTCACTTGAGATAGACTCGGTTCAGAGTCGCTGCTATTGCTCCAAGCTGCTGCCATCGCTCTTCTTTTGTATCTTCTGAATCCTAGAACTGTCTTTCCTTTTTAATTCAGTTTCTTGAGCTTCGACATTCTGCTTTGATATGTCCGGGCTTCTTACATTCATAGCATATGGCTCAGCTTTCTTTGGATCCTTTACTTCTGGCTTCTTAAAGTCCTTATTTTTCTTGAAATATCTTCTACTAGGACTGATACTTCTTCTTTTTGGCTAAGATTCGTTGTAGCCTCCTAGACAACATTGCTTCTTCATCTTCGCTGTCTTCATTGCTTTCATTGTTATCTGAAAATTCTTCTGATGAGTTTTCTTCAGCTTTGAGAGCATTTGAGTGTTTCTTCTCTGCTCGAAGACTCTCCCAGTCTCTCCATGTTTGATTCATGGGCCATAAGGGACCCAACAAGTTCTCCAATGACATCCTCTTCAGACATTGGCTTCTTCTATAGCTGTTACTTTGGGAGTCCAAGAAGATGGTAGAGATCTCAGAATTTTCTTACCATGTCTCCCATTTCGTAAGTCTTTCCAAGACTGGCTAACCCATTTGTGATGTCTGTAAATCTGCTAAACATTTGGGTTATTGACTCTCCTGGATGCATTGGAAACCTTTCATATTGTGTCAGTATTGTCTATCCTGGTTTCCTTGACTTTGGTGCCTTCGTATGTGATCCTGAGCTTTTCCCACATTTCCATGGCAGATTTGCAGGCGGAAATTCTGTTGAATTCCTTCTTGCTAAGAGCACAGCATAGAATGCTCTTGGCTTTGCAGTTTAGGGAGATCTTTTTCTTGTCGTCTTCTGTCCACTTATCTCTTTCATTAGTAACCAACTAGATCGCCTTCTTCACTATGACCAGATTGATAGTCGAACCTTGTAGA
>CM024758.1:40484083-40700159 GCA_014218235.1 Colocasia esculenta | reverse complement strand
TCTCCTTCCACATCTGGTCTTCCTGCTGATGTAGATCGATCACTGGAGTCGGGGATGATTCCTCAATGCTTGGAGTACCTCCCAGTCGATGTAGATCACCGAAGGAGGCACAAAATCGTCGGATCAAGCTTGCACAAAAATTGGTTTTTTTCACCCAAAACCTATGTTTTTCCTTAAGCCAAAGACCTAACTCCCCCAAACTAGGTGTTTTATAGAGCTAATGGTCGGGTAACGCATTACATTAGGTTTCCTACCATTGAAGGTGGTTTCCTAATCAAGAACCGCAAGAAATGCAGTCGTATTCAGATCTGAAATCGCAACAGAAATGGAGAAGTAAACGTCCACACCGCTTCCGTTAACAAGAAGTTGACGTCCATCGATCTGGATGCCAATATGAAGTCAACGGCATACTAGTTGTCGTCAACCTGATGTTATCGTCACACTTGTTGCCGTCAACTCACTCTTAACATCAAAATATATTCATGTTAAGCAGAATTTCGGCAGAACATAGAAAAATCAACAAGCATACATACACCATATGAATACATACAATATGCATTGCATTATCTAAATACAATATCATAGAATTAAATAAATACAATACGTACATCAATAATTAAATATTATATAAACATCTAATAAATAAATATATTATATGCACAAAAATACATATATATATATATGCACATATAAATAAATAATTATATATGCACAATTTTAAACAAACATAATGTGAACAAAATTCGAGGGTCTCACACCCAGTGATGGAGAGTCATAAATATATTGTTAACAATGGGGTATAATGATTACTAAATTGCATATTGCTGGGAAATAGTGTCGTGTTGAATGGTAGATAGATAACCACATACATGTGTCCTAGTGTGCATTTCAGGTGGATCTTTCCTTGGTCTACATTAGTGCTTTCGTGCCTGATTAGTGTTACTGATCATTCTCATGCGTGCTTGCTTGCTTGCGTGATATGGCTATCCTGTAATTATTACAATTAAAGTGATTCTTGCGTGCTTGTTACATGGCATTCTATTGGAACTCTTGCTCGTTATATCGTTCTAGATCTTGCTCTATCATGATCACTCTATCTAGCTTATTCATGTATCATGTTTTAATGAGTTTTATTCGTGCATGCATACCTTGACAATCATGCTTACTAGTTCTAATTTCTAATCACTCATATCATTGTCACACATTGAGATAAAAATCCTACTGGGCGAGTTTTGCTCATTCCCTACTTTTAACATTCTAGTGATTATGAAATACAAGAAGAGGAGCAAGTCGAGGATGGGAATGCGTCTGAGTGATGAGCGTCCCAACACTTAAGTCTAACTATAGTTAGTTTGTCTGCAGTGTTAGATTCATGTAGTAGGTAGTGAGGAATACATGTACTTTTCCTTTTATGGATTCTTAGTCCTGTATTAGTTCATTTGAAACAGGGAAATGCTATTTGAATACAATTTCATTAAGTTCATTATTTTGCCCTATTATGAGGTTGTGTTGATATACATCAGTGAGTGCTAGCTAGAGGCTTATTTGCCGACTATTCACGTCCTGGAATTTCGACTCAAATTATCCGAATTAATATCCACTGCGTAATTCTCGGGACGTGACACATGGGTGGTGGGATTAGGCTTAAGATAAGGATAAGGCTCAGTTTCGGTGTTTATCGCACAAAACGATGTCGTGATGCCCCGATCCGACGGGTTAAGGTCGCGACCACTTATGGCATCGCGATAGTGTCGCGACCCTCAGAGTGTCGCAGTTATGTGTTTTGTATTTTCTGTGTCGTGCATAGTTTTGTTTGTTTGTGTTATTGTTGTGTGTGTACATATTGCCTTCGTTATGTTAGTTATTGCTTTGATTATTCATCAAAAATAAAAAAATTGGAAAATCAAAAATCACAAAAAATGGAGCTTCACAGGTACATCATGTATGTATTCCTATCCTTACTCCTTGCATTACTATATGATACTATACTTATATATCATTTCAAGGACAGGCTGGTTCTTAACATGCTCTGGGATCTGAGTTCCCCTTCATGAAAAATTGATGATCTAAGTGCACCATTGTTAATCGCTGGATAGGCCGTTTTGGTTGGATAAGTTTGGGAATGATAAACTCATCTTGCACAACGGTTGCAGGAAGATTCGCGACCCATTCTTGTCTGATTTAGCCATATTATCCTGATATATTTTCTATTTTCTTCTTCTTTGCATTGATTTAATGATTTTATTTTCCTTTAGCCTAGCATGCATCATGTAGGGTTTTTGAGCTATCGTGACTCATCCCTACTAATGTTGAGTGCCTGATTGTTCTTCATGTTTAGAACAAGAAATCTCATTCGACTCTGAACGGAAAGTCTGTCTCCGAGCGAGTTGCTCTTTCAGTTTGTCAAGAATTTCCCTGTCTGGATTCTCAATTCAATTTTCATCGTTATTCATTTTGATCTGTGTTGGTTGCGAACCGCTCCTAAGACAGAGTCTAAGTTACCTGCCTGGCACGAACATGTCCCTCCTAATGAAACCTATAGGCCAATCGGCTAGGGTACCTCTCAATCGAGGGGTTGATCATCCTTTTCTTTCTCCTATGTCCAGACTTGTGTTTTTCCTTGCATTCTGCTCGAGCAGCCAGCTCGGGGCTTCAAGAAGATTCCAATTGCTTGTTGGTTAGATCGAGTGTCTCTTTACCTTGGCTCCCATCTTTTCAGTCCACTCCATGTCATTTCCGCTTCATCGTCATTTCATGACACCTCCGCTACCCTTGCAAAGTGGAAGCCAAGGAGGGGCAATCTGTAGGCACCCGATACGGGCCCATAAGTTGAACCACATTTCTTGTTCTCTTAATAAGCCCCAAGTTGGTTACTCATCTTGAGCCCATCTAGTAGCTTTGTTGTGAGCCCATTAAAATCCCAATTTTCATATTATCCTATCCAATTAACTTTCAAGAGTCCTCATGCTTAAAATATTGATTATCTTCCAAATAATCGATCAATAATCCAAGGATAATCGATTTTCATTACGCGACGTGTCGTGGCATCATGATATCTATGTCGCGCCCTCCTTTGCCGTCACAACAGTCCATGCATATCCATTCACAGGCCCTTATGGGCCGCGACCATCCTGAACGTCGCAACTATCCTTGACGCGCCCCTACGACCCATTGCAACATGATCTGCATGCGTTGGCCTCCGCAACCACCTCCTTTTTATCGTTCATGGGCCTTATCACTATCTCCAGCAACCCCCACAACTCCCATGCGCAGTTTGAGGGTCCATGACACCTTGGGACCCTCCTAGGACTCTTCCCTTCGGATTTACATCATTTTATCAAATAATTTTGGGTAATTATTACTTAATGACGAGGATAATTTCTCTCATCTCTATTTAGGGACACTTCTTCTTCAGAGGAGGGAGCGCCGGATTTTTCCCACGAAGTGCTGCCGAATTTCTTCCAGACCTGACCCTTAGCTCGTGGGCTCACCCTTTCCTTCCCATTTCTCTCCATCTTCTCCACCAAGTCATGGCTTCTTCTTTACATATGGAGCTTGGTGGTTGAGGAGTGTCTTCCAATGCTTCAGCAACACTCAAGGACACTACTCACGGCCAGGGAGTCGCCCCATTGGGGCTCCTTCTTCCCTTCTTCCTCTCATTTTCCTCCATTCATGTTTATTCTCTTTTAGATAGGAACACATTCCCTTTCTTCCCACATTTTTATATCACCAAGGTTTAAAAGCCACCCCCAAGTTCGTTCCCTCCATGTTCACCCTTTTCTTCATTTTTGGATAGATACTATTCTGAAATAGGGTCTAACAAGGTATCTTTGTTGTTTTCTTCAGGGGCAGGCACCTAAGCAAGAGTGACGATGGGCTATTGTCTACTAGCTGGCTGGAGGGCAGGAAGAAGGTCCACCAACATCCTCCCGCACTGCAGGAAACGCGTCGGCAGAAGCGTCGTGACATCAGAGAAGCCCCGTGGGGCGTCGCAACAGTAGCATCATCGCGACGGGGAGACCCGTCTCGACATCAGTAAGTGCCCCGATCTCAACCCCTTTTCCTAGCACGTTAGTCTAGTTTCATTCTTATTCGAAGCAACTTGTAGGTGGCGATCACACTTTCCTAATCCATGCTATTAACGCATCTAAAACATGTTGTGCATCTCGAGGGGTGTGCAACCTGTAGGATCGATAAAAGATGGGACAAGATCTAGAAGGGGGGGTTGAATAGATCTAGGCCAACTATTGCGGAAGCTTAGTCAATTTAGAAAAACTCTTTGAATCAAAGACAATTTGAAAACGAATTTCACAGATCTGAATAGTGATTGAGTGAGTTGTGCAATAGGAGTGTGTGACCAAGTTAATTAGATGTGAATTCGAAAGATCCTATGCATGCATCTAATGCAAATTAAATTCAAACCACAATCAAACCACTGCACAGAGATTTTTAGGTGGTTCGGAAATCACACCATGTGATTCCTACATCCACCCCTCACACAGTGAGGATCCACTATGAACTAGGATACACACAGACTGGAGCCTGACAACTCCACCACAATGAGTTCTACAACTCACACAACACCTAGAGCAAGATTACTCTAGACACTTGAGCACAATTGCTCAACCACACTTGAGTGCGACGACTCAACACTGAGCACACAGGCTCACAAACCACTGAGTACAATGACTCACAAACACTTTGATAGACAACAACACAAGATCCAGATCCTCTAGCTGATCTCAAAAGGCTCATTCAAGAGAATTGATGCAATAGACACTGCACAATCTCTAGAACAACCAAGAAGACACAAGGGGAAATGAGAAATGGATTGAAAGGTCCTTGTTCTTCAGAAGACTCCCTTGTAGATGTCGAATTGTGAAGAGGCTTGATCTCTGGAAATCCCTGGGCGATGCTCTGTAATCTGATCTTTGGGATCTTCTTCGAATTCTTCACAAAAGACTGCTTCTACTTGATCTGCACCTTGGAAGTTGATCCTATGGCTCCATCTTGGATCAGATCTTCCTTCTTGTGCTTGGAGACGTGGGAATTGGAAAGAAGGAGCACAAGAGGATGCACGAACAGGGAGGAGAACAGCTTTGCCGCCAAAATGCTTCTGGAGAAATCTTGGAGGCTCTCTTCTGCTCTCTTGTAGGTTGGATGGCCAATTAGGGACTATTTATAGTCCAAGATACCAAAAGTGCCTTGAGGGTCGTGGGCACATGATCCAAGGCCGATCCACCAAATCCCTAAGGTGCCATGTGTCCAGGAGATGATTTAAGTCACAAACTTTCCGGAGTGTGTCGACCTGACTTGATCTACGTGTCGACACACTGTCCCAGACTGGCAGAAAAACTTCCCTGGGAAGGTCTCTAGTGTCGACCTGAGATGGTCTAGTGTCGACCTGCTGTGACAATGACAAATAGGCCTTCTGGGAAGGCTCTCTAGTGTCGACCTGACTGCATCTGGTGTCGACCTGCTGTAGAGGCTGTTGACATGGTTCTCTGGGAGCTGCCTCTAGTGTCGACCTGACTTGGTCTAGTGTCGACACTACTTGACCATTTCTTCAACATTTTGCTTGGCTTTGAAGCATTGTGTCGACACCAGTGAGAGGTGTGTCGACACTACCTTTGCAAGAAATGTTTGTCCCTGAGAATTAAAACATATAAATCATTAGTCCATTGATTTATCATGAATATAAGTGATAAATATGTTTGGAAACATGCTTTTTGAATGTGGTCTTAACAATGTGGTGCATCTAACATGTTCCAATTATTTTGCATTAAAATCACACCTTGTCATCATCAAAATATGAGGGAAATGAATTGTATTCACACTCAACCCAACAATCTCCCCCTTTTTGATGATGGCAACATTAAGTTCATATGAAAATTTGAAGTTTCAATGAAATGTATTTTAAGCTTTTATTTACTCAATCACTCAATTTGAAAAACATTGATTGCACTGAGTTATGTTTCATTTCCTTTTTATTCACACTTGTCAAAGACCTTTGAACATATTTTAGTAACATTTGAAATTTGCACACATGAGAAACACAATGTTACTAGTGATGAGCTATTTTACAAATGGCCAAGCATCCATTCATTCACATTCACATTCATGACATTCATTCAAAATTCAATCACATTCAAGAAAAAGACGTTTCTTTTCATTTCAACCAACAAGTGTCATTTCATTCATAAGGATATGTTCATTACAATCTTTCAAAAGGAAACATTTCAAAAAATCTTTACAATCATCCAAAGAGAAAAAACATCATTGCAAAAGAAGAATTTTCTTGCTTTCTATCTTTCTCCCCCTTTGACATCATCAAAATAAGATACATTAAGCAGAAGGAGGAGGAGGAAGTGGAAGGAGAATGGCTTCGATGGACTTAAGTCTGGATTCCATAGCATGAAGATTTGAATTAAGTTGCTTCTGCATGGTGGAGAGTCTAGTGTGAACAATCTCTTCCAGCCGTTGACTATTATCAGACAAGGTATACTGAAGTGAGGACAAGTCAACTGAAGAAGGTTGTGCACTAGAAGATGAACTGCCATGTCCATACTGGTTGATGTTCTTCAGCTCCTTCTTGAGGGCAGTCATTTCACTGTCAATGTGAGCTGACAGATTTTTCATGCTTTCTAGGTCATCAACAAGATGAGCAAAAGATAATCTTGTCTTGGTAATTTGAGTGAGTGTTTCCTTAGTGTTGAACACATCAGCCTGGGAATTTGCCAAAATTCCCTGAAGAACCTGTTCCAACTTATCTTGATGCTCCTTCAACTCAACAGAAGCATCGGCCAAGGTTCCAATCAACCTATTAAATCTTTGTGCTGCATGGTCTGAAGCTGCTTTCTGCTCAATGAATTTGGCAGTCATTGTATTCTCAAGCCTTTGTACTTTCAAATTGAAGCTTTATAACATTTCTTGAACGTTGAGTTGAAGGCTTCAAGCTTCTCATTCAAAAAGGAGTACAACTCTGGTGGAACAGAAGGTCCACCAAAGACATTAGAGGATTGAGCTTGAGTGAAGGTAGGAGTATCCATGGAGGATGAGTGGGTGAAGAGGTGTGAAAAGGAGGAGTGAGAGGTGCATCCTGGGGTAGTTGAACTTCAGTTTCAATTTGAGGCTGATCCTCAGGAGCAAGAGGTTGTTCCTCTGGAATGTGAGGCTGGTCCTCATTAGCTTGAGGCTGGTCATCATTAGCTGGAGGCTGGTCCTCAGGAGGTGGTATCACTGCCTCTAGAGCCACTGGGGCCTCAACAACTACTGGCCCTCTCCTCACTTGGTCACCCTCAAGCCTGAATCCCATAAACTTTTGGACATGCTTGAAGCAATAAATGTCGGATTTGGGAATTGACTGAGATTTCTCATTTTCTAGAGACACACCGAAATGCTTAAAGACTGGAGTCAAGTGAGCAGCATAAGGAAGAGATCTATGGAGATCTTTCCTAGTTGTCTCAGAAATTATTTGGAACATGATCACATGGATGTTAATTTTGAGGTTCTTCTTCATGCAGTAAATGACACATCTCTGATGTCAGTGAGTCTGTCCCTACCACCACCTTGGGGAGTGATAATAGTGGTGAGGATGTGGTGAGTGAGTCTCAACACTGGAGGAAAGGTGTTAGTGTTGAATTTTGTAACATGAGTTTGTTTAGGGTCAGACTCATCAGAAGGAAGACCAGTCAAAATGGAATAAGCTTCATGAAGATTAAACTCAAAATTGTGATAATCCGTACCCTCATCAGGAACTTTGAACAAAGTAGCAGCCAAAGCAATAGGCATGTCTATCTGAACACCTTTAACTTCTGACTTATACCCTCATCATTGCATTCCAAATTAGAGTAAAATTCTTGGACAAGTCTGGGTATATGGTTCGAAATTCAGATATGAATGACATCCAAGACTGAAACTTGAAGAAATCTATGACTTCAGGAAATGCAGCAATCAGTTCACTGTCGGTTAAATCCACTGCCCTAGGTTTCAGAATGGTCTTCCCTTCATTGACTGATTTGGAAGGAGTTGCCTCAGATGGATGGGAAGACCCAGATGATGAAGAGGATGACGCCGCAGATGCTTCAGGAGAAGAAACCAAATTCGTCTCCTAGGGTTTGTAGACCCCTACCTCTAACAGAGGGTGTCCTACCTCTCTTGGCAGAAGAAGGAGATGCAGAGGAAGGACCTGGCTGCTCCACAGGGTCATGGCGTCTCTTGCTTCTCCTCTCAGTAGTGGTGCTTCTTCCGCCGGAATGGGCCTAGCCGTTGCCCTGGACCTTGCTCCACGGCGAGGAGTTGCTTGTGGGCCATGGAAGCAAGAGAGAGTGGAAGAGCAGAGGATGGAGAAGAAGAAATGAAGGGAAGAAGGACAAGGATGGGTTGGAGGAGGGAAGAAGGTGGAATGGTTGTCGTTTTCAAAGGTGGAAGGCGGCCATGGGGTCGACCTTGCATATAAAAAGGGGTTTTCGGAGGTGCAATGCCCGCAGGAACAAGAAGACCCTAACCAGCACCAAGACCTGAAACGCCCAGACGGGGTATGTGTCGACACTAGAAGAGGTTAGTGTCGACCTGGGCTGGACTGTGTCGACACTAGATGGAGGTAGTGTCGACCTGGCCTGATGAAAAATTGAGATTTGAGTATGGGAAAATTTGGTGAGCTTTGGGGCATCTTTAAAATGATAAATAATGGGTGGAATTAACATTCCAAGGATTTTTAAGAGGCTCAAAAATTCATATTTCATATTTTGCAGAAATTCAACACACCTCAAGTTTTACACAACATCCAACAGGATATGAGCATTCAGTGACTTGAGCCATTAAAATGATGATTTGAGGGATATAATACATCCAACAATCAACTACAAGAACCAGATTCTTCAAATCCAAAGAAATAAAAATGTCTTTTAGATTGAAATCAAGTGTGTTGAAAGTAAACAACTTTTAAACAACTTGATGATGGATAGGGATGATTCTTTTAAACAATTCTCTGTTGATACACACATTTTTTTTTAAAACAAACTATCAAATGTGATTAATCTTGTTCACTCAAGGACTAATGCTTTTTACACACCATAGTCCTTGGATACTAAGATTTACCATTATCAAGTCTCAAGGGGTAAATGATGACCTTTTGACATGAAAATATACGTTTATCAGACGCCAATATTTCCAGTTACTCAGTCATCATCAAAAAGTATAGAGCATATTGTTTTTGTTTTGCAATTATTTTGATTTTGAACCCCTTTGAACAGAGATAGCAATAATGCCTCATGACATACATGACACTTCATTCATTGTGAAGGTGTGTAGTTTCTGAGCATATGTGCCATTGCTCTGTTGAATTATCAGTTTTTGGAGAGTTTGTAAAATTGAAATCATTTATATCCAACATCAGTTGCAAACAAAAAATGTTTACATTCAAGGCACACATTATCCTTCAGTCTTGAAAGAGATTTGAATTTCTGTAGTTTTGAAGAATATAGTTGAGAGTTGACTAAAAAAAAAATAGTAGATCACTCAAAAATCATTTCGAGGCTCTAGACAACTAAATGAGGACATCATGCAGGAAGTAGTGTAAATCAAGAAGAATTTTGAATTTTGCAAAGATATTTGTGAATTCTCTAGCTCCCCCTGAGATGATGGTTCAACAATTTTTCATCAAAATAAAGATATGCAAGTTTTTGAAAAACTAAGATGATTCTCTTTGAACAACAAAAGCTCCCCTTAACAATTGCATATTCATTTCTTGGTACTTGGCGGAGACATATACTCTCGCATAGTGAAAGTGTCCATACAAGCATAACTTGTCCTTCTCCAAGTCACCATTTGATATACCAAGAAATTCAACACAATGTAAGTTGAAGAATTCATTGTCAAAAAGAAATGGAAGTGAAATTGAGATAGATATGAACAATATGAATCAAGGAAGCAAAGGATAATGATGATGCAAAGAACTCCCCCTCGGAAAATGCCTAAACACTCAACCCAATCCCAATGAGAGAGATCAAGAAAATGGACATTTACAAAGGCCAAGCTCTCTCCTCAAAGATGAGAATCTACTGTCAGGAAGAGGTTTGGTGAAGATGTCAACAATTTGTTTTTTAGTTTCAATGAAGTGGAGTTCAAAGGATTTCTTTGCTACCTCATCTCTCAAGAAATGATGCCTAATTTCAATGTGTTTTGTTCTTGAATGCTGAATTGGGTTTTTAGACAGGTTTATGGCACTTGTGTTGTCACATAGAATGGGAACACAACCTAACTCTTGGTTATAATCAAGAAGTTGATGTTTCACCCAAAGAATTTGAGTTCCACATCTACCTGCTGCAATATACTCAGCCTCTGCAGTTGATAGAGCAACTGAATGTTGCTTCTTAGAAGCCCAAGAGATTAGGCACCCACCTAAGTATAAACACAAGTCACTTGTGTTTTTTCTATCTAATTTACATCCAGCATAATCAGCATCACAATAGGCAATCAAATCTAACTTGCAACCAGCAGGATACCAAATTCCAATATCACATGTTCCAACAAGATACTTGAAAATTCTTTTAACAGCTAACATGTGACTTTCCTTAGGATTTGATTGAAATCTATCACACAAACACACTAAACTGAATATCAGGTCTAGAAGTTGTAAGATAGAGTAGAGACCAATCAAACCTCTGTATGTCTTTGGGTCTACTGACTTACCAAGTGAGTCTTCTTCTAGCTTAGCATTAATTGCAATGGGTGTGCTTGAATGCTTGAGGTTCTCAAAGTCAAACCTTTTCAGAAGTTCCTTGAAATTTGGTCTAACTTATGAAGATCCCCTCATTTGTTTGGTTAACCTGCAATCCCAAGAAAAATTGTAAGTCTCCCATTAAACTCATTTCAAATTCAGTTTTCATTTGATTTGCAAATTCAGTACACAGGCTCTTATTGGTTGATCCAAATATTATGTCATCAACATAAATTTGGACTGCAATTATTTGTTTATTAACAATTTTTGTGAACAATGTTTGATCAACATTTCCTCTAGAATATCCTTTTTCAAGCAAAAAAGAACTCAAACGGTCATACCAAGCTCTTGGAGCTTGTTTAAGACCATAGAGAGCCTTATGAAGCTTGAAAACATGATTAGGATGTTTTTCATTTTCAAAGCCTGGAGGTTGTTCAACAAAAACTTTTTCCTTTATATAGCCATTTAGAAATGCACTTTTGACATCCATTTGATAAACTTTAAATTTCATGGAGGATGCAAAAGCAAGGAAAATTCTAACAGCTTCTAGTCTAGCTACAGGGGCATATGATTCTCAAAGTCAATTCAAATTCTTGATTGTACCCCTTTGCAACTAGCCTAGCTTTATTTCTAATGACTTGACCATTTTCATTCAATTTATTTCTGAAAACCCATCTAGTGCCAATGACTGTTTGGTCACTAGGTCTAGGTACTAATTCCCATACTTGATTTCTGTCAAATTGATGAAGTTCATCATGCATTGCATTGATCCAATCAGAACTTAACAGAGCTTCATCAATTGACTTTGGTTCAATTTGGGAAATTAGAGCTAGTGGGTCTTCTTCAATAACATGCAGTAAAGATGATCTAGTCCTAACTCTATCATGCAAGTTGCCAATAACATTTTCCAATGGGTGATCTCTCAAAATCTATGCTCAGAAATTACCTGTTGAGGTAAACTTAAATCTGGAACAACATTACCTGATCCACTTGGAGTAGGTGAATGATTGTTCAAGTTCTCACCAATGTCTTCAAGTTCCTCAACAGTTGGTGAAGAGTCCACAATGAAATCATCCTCTTCATTGTCTTGACTTTCCCTGCAAGATTTAGAACTATTAGTTGAAAAGGAATTTTCATCAAAGATAACATGTGGAGACTCTTCAACAGTTTTGTTTTTGAGAATGTACACTCTGAAAGCTCTTGACACTTCAGAATAGCCAAGAAAGATGGCTCCTGACTTTTAGCATCAAACTTGTCAAGATTTTCTTTATTATTGTTGTGTACAAAATTTACACCCAAAGATTTGAAGTAAGACACAATTGGCTTTTTATTTTTCAACAATTCATAAGGGTTTTTCTGATTTTGGTCTGACCAATGCTCTATTGAGAATGTAGTTTGCTGTATTTACAGCTTCAGCCCAGAAGGATTTGGGCAAATTGCTTTCTAGGAGCATGGATCTAGCCATTTCCACAAGAGTTCTATTCTTTCTTTCCACAACTCCATTTTGTTCTGGAGTTCTGGTGAAGAAAACTTGTGAAATATGTGAAATTCAGCACATAAATCAGAAAATGATTTGTTTTCAAACTCACCCCCATGATCAGTCAAAATGTTTTGATTTTATATGGAAAATTTGTTAAGGCAGTGGTACAGAAATTCCTGAACTCAAGGCAAGCATCACTTTTGTGGGACAAGAAGATAACCCTATGTAAATCTGGTAAAATCATCAATGATCACAAACCCATATCTCTTGCCACTTAGACTTAGAATTCTTGTTGGGCCAAAGAGGTCCATGTGAAGTAATTCTAGTGGCCTAGATGTGAGTACTTCATTGAAGGTTTTAAAAGATTTCCTGGTTTGTTTTCCTTGGGCACAAATCCCACAAACTTGATTTTCAATATTAGAAAAAGATTCAGGAAGACCCTTAACCAAATTCAGCCTTAACAATTTATTCATTGTTCTGAAACTTGCATGGCCAAGTCTTTTGTGCCAAGTCCATGCAATTTCATCTTTATTGGCAACAAAGCAAAGATTTTCAGAAAAGTTTTATTGAGGTTGATCATGTAAACATTGTTTTCCCTTTTTCCAAAGAATTTTATTTTATCAGTTGATGAATCAATTATCTTACAGAAATCAGATTCAAACACAACTTTGTGACCTTTGTCACATAGTTGGCTAATACTCAGCAAATTGTAATTTAACCCATCAACTAACAAAACATTATCAACAAGTTTGAGGAAGATTGACCAACCTTTCCAGATCCAATTCTTTCCTTTATTTTTACCTCAAAAGTGACAGAACCTCCCTCCTTCTCAATCAGGAATGAAAATTTGGCTTTGTCTCCAGTCATGTGTCGTGAACACCCACTGTCAAGGAACCACACATTTGAATTGGGTGCACGACCTTCCTGCAAAATCAATCAGTGGAGAGAAGATTTTGGTACCCAAACAGTGTTGGGACCATCAGAATGTTTGAACATAGTCATCAAATCTTTTCTCACCCAAATCTGATTTGTTTTTATTTTTGTTTTGTTACAGTGGTGTTCTTTGTCTTTTCAATTTATTCTTTCCCTTAGGAATGAAAACACCAGTGTTCTTGTTTTCAGTAGGAGGGGAGTTTTTCATTTGAACATGAGAGTTTAGTTGAGGAGGTGGAATCCAAGGGTTTTGTTGGTACATCAAAAATTTGGATAGAAGAATTGGGGATGATACCAAAATGGGTTGTGATACCATTGGTTCCAAGAATTGGTCCAATCAGCTTGATATGCTGTCTTGGAGGTCCAAGGTTTTTCATGAATGACTTTTTTGAATTTTTCTTATTTTTCAGATTTTTATTTGAATTTTTGGTTTTGTGGTTTGTTTGAGGTTGAGCAGGTCGACCTTTCCTTGACTGGTGTCGACACAGCAGTCACAGAATCCTTCTTCTTGTGGACTGGTGTCGACCTGTCAGGTAACTGTGTCGACCTGGTTGACTTCTTTTGTTCTGAGTTTTTGAAATTTTTGTTGTTTTGCTTGATGTTTGCTTGATTTCAGTGTTTCAAGACTAGGACCTTTGACAAATTTAATCAATGGTGCTTTATCCTTTTCTCACCAGATTGGTCTTTCTTAGATTTTTGCTTATTGAATCCTAGTCCATGAGAAACTGATTTCATTTTAGCCCCAGTAAAGCCTCTAAATTGTCTTTCCCTTTAGTGAAAGTTTCAATGACTTCATCTTTTTCTTTTAGCTGGTTTTCTAGTTTTTGACTTCATCAATCTTTTGTTGTTTTTCCTTTTGTTCCATTTCCAGCCTTTCAGACAATTCTTTGTATTCATGAGAGCTTTTTGGGATGCAAGTTTGAGTTCATCAATTATGTTTAGAAGGTTTTCTTTTTCTTCATTGATTTCAGCTATTTCATTTTCCAGTTCACAAGTTCTTTTATTGAAGGATTGGTTATGCAAGAAGTTTTCAATTTTCTTTTTGAGATGTTTGTTTTCTTTCCTTAATTCAGAGTATTTTTCAACAAGCTCAGCATATGCATCTTGCCAATCCTCAATTGAATAGTCTTCGAAGGATGTACTTACCTTTCCATCTGAACTATTCGCCATGAAGCAGATTTCCTCACTTTCAGAACTTGAGGATTTTTCTTCTTCTTCCTTTTCACTTGAGTCTTCATCAGACCAAGTGGCTACCATGGCCTTGGGCTTTTTGAACTTGTGAATCTTTTGTGTTTTTTTTCTTGTTTTCAGGACATTCTCCTTCATATGTCCTGGCTTGTTGCACCTGTAACAAATGACAATTTCGTCAGATTTTTTATTCTTATTGGAATTAACATTAGAAAAGGAAGTGTTTCTTTTACCTGATGAAAATTTCTTTTTCCAGAAAATTTTCCTTTTCTATATTTTAAGAATTTTCTGAATTGCCTGGTCATGAGGGCAAGCTCATCCTCATTGGACTCAGACTCATCAGAACTTGTTCTCTCCTGATTTTTGTCTTTGTTACTAGAAGAGGCCTTAATGCTACTGGCTTGGTCTTAATTATGTGTTCTTCATTTCTTCTTAAATTGATTTCATAAGTCATTAAGGACCCTATCAATTCATCCAAAGAAATTTTGGACAAATCTTTAGAGTCTTCAATGACTGTGGCCTTAGTGTGCCAAATTGAAGAAAGAGAGCGTAGAATTTTCCTTACCAAGTCAGCATCTGTGTAATCCTTACCTAAGGCCTTCAGTCCATTCACAATAATCATGAACCTGGCAAACATTTCAGAGATTGTCTCATCAGACTTCATCATAAACAATTCATACTCAGAGACAAGAATGTTAGCCTTGGTTTCTTTTACTTGAGATGTTCCCTCATAGAGTAACTCAAGTTTATCCCACATCTCTTTGGCAGATTTGCACATTGAGATTCTTGAGTACTCCTTAGGGTGGACTGCACATTGGATCATGTTCATGGCACTATAATTCAAAGTGGCCCTCCTAATCTGTTCCCTAGTCCAGGTCTCTTCCTCCCCCTGATTCTCATAGGGACCTACCTCGACTACCTTCCATATTCATAGTTTTGGGCTCTAAGGAAGACCTGCATTCTATTCTTCCAATAAGTGTAGTCAGTCCCATTGAAAAAGGGTGGCCTATTAATAGAGTGACCCTCAGCCATGAACCCTCTTGAATCCATTGAAGCAATTAAATGGTGCAAAGAAAAGATACTCAGCAAATAGACAAGCAAACAATCAAAACACACAGAACAATCAGAAAACACTCAGATCAAATCAGATCAAGTGTAAACCCGCTCTGATACCAATTGTAGGATCGAGAAAAGATGTGGACAAGATCTAGAAGGGGGGGTTGAATAGATCTAGGCCAACTATTGCGGAAGCTTAGTCAATTTAGAAAAACTCTTTGAATCAGAGACAATTTGAAAACGAATTTCACAGATCTGAATAGTGATTGAGTGAGTTGTGCAATAGGTGTGTGAACAAGTTAATTAGATGTGAATTCGAAAGATCCTATGCATGCATCTAAGCAAAGTAAATTCAAACCACAATCAAACCACTGCACAGAGATTTTTAGGTGGTTCGGAAATCACACCATGTGATTCCTACATCCACCCCTCACACAGTGAGGATCCACTATCAACTTGGATACACACACACTGGAGCCTGACAACTCCACCACAAAGAGTTCTACAACTCACACAACACCTAGAGCAAGACTACTCTAGACACTTGAGCACAATTGCTCAACCACAATTGAGTGCGACGACTCAACACTGAGCACACAGGCTCACAAACCACTGAGTACAACGACTCACAAACACTTTGCTAGACAACAACACAAGATCCAGATCCTCTAGCTAAGATCTAATCTTAAAAGGCTCATTCAAGAGAATTGATGCAATAGACACTGCACAATCTCTAGAACAACCAAGAAGACACAAGGGGAAATGAGAAATGGATTGAAAAGTCCTTGTTCTTCAGAAGACTCCCTTGTAGATGTCAAATTGTGAAGAGGCTTGATCTCTGTAATCCCTGGGCGATGCTCTGTAATTTATCTTTGAGATCTTCCTCGAATTCTTCACAAAAGACTGATTCTACTTGATCTGCACCTTGGAAGTTGATCCTACTGCTCCATCTTGGATCAGATCTTCCTTCTTGTGCTTGGAGATGTGGGAATTGGAAAGAAGGAGCACAAGAGGATGCACGAACAGGGAGGAGAACAACTTTCCGCCAAAATGCTTCTGGAGAAATCTTGGCGGCTCTTTCTGCTCTCTTGTAGGTTGGATGGCCAATTAGGGACTATTTATAGTCCAAGATACCCAAAAGTACCCTTGGGGGTCATGGGCACATGATCCAAGGCCGATCCACCAAATCCCTAGGGTGCCACGTGTCCAGGAGATGATTTAAGTCACAAACTTTCCGGAGTGTGTCGACCTGACTTGATCTAGTGTCGACACACTGTCCCAGACTGGTAGAAAAACTTCCTTGGGAAAGGTCTCTAGTGTCGACCTGAGATGGTCTAGTGTCGACCTGCTGTTGACAATTGACAAACAGGCCTTCTGGGAAGGCTCTCTAGTGTCTACCTGACTGCATCTGGTGTCACCTGCTGTAGAGGCCTGTTGACATGGTTCTCTGGGAGCTGCCTCTAGTGTCGACCTGACTTGGCCTAGTGTCGACACTACTTGACCATTTCTTCAACATTTTTGCTTGGCTTTGAAACATTGTGTCGACACCAGTGAGAGGTGTGTCGACACTACCTTTGCAAGAAATGTTTGTCCCTGAGAATTAAAACATATAATCATTAGTCCATTGATTTATCATGAATATAAGTGATAAATATGTTTGGAAACATGCTTTTTGAATGTGGTCTTAACATATGTGGTGCATCTAACATGTTCCAATTATTTTGCATTAAAATCACACCTTGTCATCATCAAATATGAGGGTAAATGAATTGTATTCACACTCAACCCAACACAACCCCGTGATTACACCAACCAACACTCCAAGAGGATCATAGAGCCATAGAGTGGGCCCCCCAAATCCGCCGAGGTGAGTCCCGCATAAAGGAAGGCTTAGACCGCATGAGAGAGGGAAAGTCCCGGCAATACCCCACTAATGGCACTCAAGTTTGCATGGTCTAAGAGGTGATCTCCAGACGGGAAGAGTACCACACCACACAAGCATATAGACACTGCCTTGCCTATCTCTTGGTAATTCCCGCACTTATTCTTACAATGAGATATGACCCACTTAGACAAGAAGATTAGGTGAATATGTTGTGGGCTAATCATAGTATAGACATCTTGGGATCCATCATGAATTCACCTAAGATGAGTTAGGGTCAATGGGTTCAACGGTGTAACATGTCTTGTGCTCGTCACCCGTGTAGTCTTGGGTAAAGCCATGAAAGCCTCAACCTCCTCTAGTAAGACGGTAGCCTCAAATTGGGAAAAAGAAAGGTATGAGTTTGGGGGTGCCATAATTCTATCAATGCGGTTATGCTATGCCAATCAAAGCAGATGTTATAGTAGTTGTGGGTGGCTATCAAGATACCCCCTAAACCCCACTCTCTCAAGGCGTGGATCACATGCATGGGTAGAACCTTGATCATGGGTTCTAGCCAATTAAGCTTAGAGTATCAGCGGGACCTATGCAAGGAGAAGAAAATAAGAAGAAAGGAGAAGAAGAAGAAGGTGCATTAACAAGAAATTCAGAGCTGAAATTCACAAAAATTGAAAAAAAAAATACTTTACATACCTCTCTCATGTTGGCAAGTCCAAGTAGGAACCAAACAGGGTCCTCTCGGGTTGCCAATTCCATTATGGACGCAGAAACTGAGGTCATGACGTATCGACATGTCGCCACCTGGTCGCGACAAGTTCATCGCTATGTTCTTATCAAGGTAGCGATAGTCATCTTGTCGCATTATGTGTATGACACATGTTGGCTTGTTCCTTACATTATCATGATTGTTTTGCCAATTTCAGATTTTCTTCTTGCACTTATGCCTTAAATTCTTTAATTGTTTTAGTGCAAATTGAGTTCTTTATTTTGTTCTTTATTTCTTTATTTCTTGAAAAATCATAAAAACCAGAAAATACAGAAAATTCACAAAAAAAACCAGAAATTCAGAAATTCAAAAGATGGTTCGTCAGGTAAGTTCAGGTAAGTATTTCTCACTTTACTCTCTGCATTACTATATGGTATCTACCCTATTATATCATCTCAAGGACCGGCTAGTTCTCAGTGTGTTCTGAGATCTGAGTTCCCCTTTAATAAAAACGAGGATGATCTAAGTGCACACTATTAATTGTTGGATAGGTCGTTAGATGGTATGGCTTGGGGATGATGGATTCTATCGCATGGCGGGGATGCAAAGTGTCTTGACCCTTGCTCATTTTGTCTATCAATATTATCCTTGAGTATTTGTTATTTTTTTCTTTTCTTTGCATCTTGATTTTATGATTTCTTTTCTTTTAGCCCAGCGTGCATCATGTAGGACTTTGAGCTTCACATTTCATGATTATTCAAACCCAACTTCGCAATGATGTCCAACCAGATCCTCATCTCCCAAACAAGGAATTCCATTCCATTCCTAATTTGAAAGTTCTCTTTGAGCTAGTTGCTCGGTCCAGTTTGCCAGTATGGTTCCTATTCATGATTCCTCTCATCCCCATTCATTATATCAATTATCCTCATTCCCCATTGATCCGCTCATTAGCCGTGAACCGCTCGAAGGGCAGAGCCAAATCGACCTGCTGGGACAGCACCTATCCCCTAATGATCAAAACCTGCAAGCCTAACATGGCCAGGGTACCTCTTCATCAAGAGGTTGATCATTTCTTTTCTCTTAATCTTTATTTGTCCTAGATTGGAGCCATTCGTGCACTCTGTTCCAGCCATGTTCGAAGATCGCCGGATAATTATCGCTGCTTATTCATTCAGAATGGGTGTCTCTTTACCTTGATGCCAGCTTTTCATCTCATTCCTCTTCATTCTACTACATCGTCATTTCATGCCATCTTCGCTCCACTATCGCTCCACTCCCATGCAAAGTAGGCATCAAGGAGGGACAATTTGTAGACACCCGTTCCTAACCCATAAGCTAAGCCAAATTCCTTGTCACATCATTGACGCCCCACGTTGGCTCATCATCGCCAAGATGGCTTTATCCAATCATGGTATCTCTCTATTAGTTCATCACCCTGGTGGGCTCTTCCTGGTCAAATCAACCAGTCTTCATCATCATCTTATAGCTCTCTGAGTTAGGAATCCAACGCTTCAAACCGTGTGACGACCCGATACCCATGCAAGGAGATCAAACATTTTGAATAAGTCATATGCTGAAAGATCCTAAAGTCAACAATGTCCATGTTGCGTTCATATTCAGAAGGCGGCGCCCTTCATGTCACGTTCATTCCTCCATCGATTGTCTAAAGGAAATAATCGATTACCTCAAGAAGGCGACACCCCGATACATCACGTTCTCGTTTGGCCTTTTAATCCTTGAAAATACTTCAAGACTTCCTTCTATGGAAGGTGACGTATCGAGGCGTCATGATCTGGTAGCGACACAAAGCCTGTCGCGTTCTTGTTTCCGTCACAGATCCATGCAACACGACTTTCCTATTCATACTCCGACCCTTGCTATTCATGAATAATCTGACTTTTGGTGGGTATAGAGGTCTCCAAATCTTGCCAAACTCAGAGGAAACCTCCTTGCCACGTTCTAACTCTCCTTGCACGAGCACAATTACCTAAACTCGGATTCCAGCTCATTATTCTCTTCCCATCATGTTCAGGAATAATGGCCTATAAAAGTGTCAATAGGGCACGGTTTTGAGGATGGTTGGCGTCTTCTTCTTCCTCTCCCAGAGGGCTATGAATCTCCAGAAGACCTCTCAGCCTCCAGACGACCAGGAAGTGCCCACCAGGGCGTTTTCTTCACCTCTACACTTTCTCTCTCTCATGTTCTTCATGCTTTTTCGTTCATACATGCACGTTTAGATCTCTTTCATTTCATAGTTTTGCATTAGATCACTCCACACACACCTATTTTAAACATCTCAAGGGGTTAAAACACCACCCTACGTGAGTTCCCTCCATATTGTTCATGTTCTTTCATTATTTTTGGATAGATACTTCACCAAATGAGTTTCTAATGGGTGTTCTGTTGTTTTGATGTTCTTGGAAGATTAAAGAAGCTAGTACAGGTACGAGGCACTTTCCTTGGCCAACTGAGGAGTAGGAAGATGAAGAACAACAATCTCCCTCTTCTGTTGCAGAAGGCGACAGGCATCTGGTCGCGTTCTTCAGAAGGCGACAACCTTCTTGTCGCGTTCCGTGAACCAGGTTCCTTATGCACTTTTATCATATTTCCAAGGTAGTTAGCACTTGTTCTTCACACTATCATCCTCTGCAACTACTTTGGTGGCGATCATGGTCCTTTTATTAATCTTAATCATCTTTATTTGGCGATCAATTCTTGTGATTACAATCCCAAGGTCAAATCAGATGAAACCAAAACTATGGTTCACTTCTGCTCTTCGTACCCAATAAGTTTCATGTTCACACTTTTTCCCAAGAGCCCTAGATCATGAGAAATAAGTGTTGCATGCATAGTGGTACAGTTTTCATCATTTTCGGGCAAGAACAAGATATGTGACGACATCAGACGTCGCGTTCTTCTTTTCATGAACGCGACGTACTAGATCATCGCATTCAATTGAAATGCGATCGTACCCTACGTCACGATTTCGATCATGACTTGACCGTTCTGACACATTAAACTATGTGCCGTGTGGGTTTTAATGTCGTGCATGAACGCGACGTAGCATGCCGTCGCGATTTAGACTGTTTTCCCACTCATACGTCTGTACTATTTTATATTGTTATTTTGAAAACTCCTTATGAACGCAACGTGTCGACACGTCGCAATTCAAGGATGAAGGCGACGCATTGTCATGTCGGGATTTGATGTTTTACAGAGTGATCTTGTTTCAGAACCGTGTACAGTCTTCTAAATACGACTGTCATGCCCCTCCAATTTAGCAGCGGAATAAATCGGAGGGAGGCGCGAACAACGAGTATGGTAACGACAATTGCGCATACTTTCGCAAACATCAGAGCATCTAATAAACAATAATTGGAATAAACTTTTTATTTCATTATAAAATCACTAAGACTATTACAACCACTAATTCAGAGCCACACATAAGGCTCAATGACATCATTACATTGAAAAGAAATCTAAAGCAATAACTACTTAGACTCCAATTGTGCTAGGGTAACTTCATCATTTGACTCAAGGTCACTCATCACTCTGGTCCTGTCCCATTGGTACGTATAACGTCATTGTCCGACTTACCTGAGACACAATAACAAATAACGAAGGGTGAGCGATAACGCCCAGTAGGACTTAAATCTCAGGCTCAAGCAGGCTTTAAATAATTAATGCATTAAATGGTAGAGTAACTAATGATAGAGAGAGAGTCATGTAAAATTGAGAAAGTAATAGCACAAGTAACGTGGTTCAAATAGTAGATGAATCAAGTATAGCACGATGATTAAAGTCAAGTCACGATAGAAACGATAACAACAATAGCAAGTAACGACATTGTCAAGAAATAGCAGGCGACATGTATAGCAAGAAGAGACGATAGTGGATGGTCATGTAAAGAGTAAATTGCACTTTGAATGTAATCAAGTCACGATAGCACACAGTAACTCAAGATATCGAGTATCAAGTAGAGCAAGTAGAGCGTATGATGAGATAGCGTGTAACGAGATAGCGTGTAACAAGATAGCAAGTAAAGTTGCACAACAGTGCACAAGTCACGATAGCAAGTATTGGTCGATATTCTTTCAACCACGAGATTCAAGTAAAACAATAATTGACTGGTGATTAATTGATTGCCATAGATCAAATCTTGTGTGTTCATGCGTTAGGTGTATGCCATCACCCAGATCATTAGACCCCGCGAGTTATAGCCTTTCAGGTGCTCCTCCCAAGGACAGATCGGGCCCTTATAATGTTGCCTAGCATAGTCATGTTTTTTATCGTAGACAATCAATCATTTAATGGCCAAATAGAGAGTACCAAGAAATAGATGAGATCACTAGATGAATAGACGAGATAGCAGAGTGAATCATGAATAGATGAGCGAGTAGAGTATAGATGAGAGCTAGCGGACATTGCACGTAATGCGACGAGTAAACAGGCGATAGTAACAGTTGCACAACACGCACACTTGGTGTTGGCAGTCAGGTGGAACTCCCGACCCTACCACTGCCCTTGTTATGCACAGGTCCAGAGGTCCGGCGTGATTTAAGACGAGAGTGAATCTCTAATAGCCGTTTGGATCATATAGATCCCTAAAGGTGTAATGGGTGTTAGGGTACAACCGGCTCGTTGATCATGTGGGAATCCATGATCAGAGGAGACTTACGGAGGCCTTGTGCAAGAGTTCACTAGTCCGACGAAAGGAATATCCGACGGAGAGTTCACCACAAGCCAAGTAAAGTGTGTATATAAAACAGGTGCTCGACGTTCTAGAGGAATTCTAGAACAGTGGAGTGTCAATGTCGGTATATAAACAACGCAAGAAACGAATACAAGTCCTTTAAAATAGGGCAATTAATATGCTTTATTGCAATAAATTACCAGACACATTATGAGATATTTTATGCCAGATTTCAGCCACATATGGATGGTTCATGTGTGTGTATGTGTAAAAGAAATCATAGATAGAAATAAGTCGTGAATACGTATTTTAAATCATTCAATGTAGCTCCATTTTTAAAACAAATTTTTACTGGGGGTATTTAGAAAGTGACAGAAATATTTTTTATGGGTTTTTCACCAAAATTCCTGTGAAGGCGACATAGGGTTGTAAGGATTGCGACAGGTACCAGGCAGAACGCGACAGGGCATAAAAAGGATCGCGACATGGCTTGCAGATCGGGTTCTGAGAACGCGACATTCTTGATCGCGACAGGTAGGCTGTCGCAATCGGAGCCCAGAAAGCGACATATCGAGGTGTCGCCTTCTGGTTGTCTGCGCCTGACTCTGACAGGAGTCAGACCAGACATTGGATTGCGGACCAGGGATATCAATTTTGATACAGGGTCGTTCAGAAAATCATAACTAAATATATATGCGATGAAAAATCATGAAATCAGTGGCAAATGAAACTAGACATGCGAGAGTGCTTCCAGTAAATAGGAATTCGAGAGAGAGCATGGTTTGAACATGGTTTGAGAATGAACAAGAACGAGTCACATAGAACATGATACAGGGAGCAAGATGGATGTAATTCGAGTATTATGCTCGACAGAAATTAGGGCTTTTGGGTCAAAAGATCCCTAACAAGATCAAGTATTTACAATAAAAATTTCATAGCATGGGATCAAGTATACAAGGAGATATGGATTTAACATAATGTCTCGGGTTATCATGTTTGCAGAACTTCAAAAATCAAGAACAAAAGATAGGATGGATGGAAAAATATGAAACTTGGGGGTTTCGTTCAAGAGGGTAGGAAGAACCTACAGAAAAAGTTTCATGGTTTATGCTTGTGAGAATGCCTACCTTTGACTCGATTTGTCTTATAGGGCTTAGAACTCCAAGAACGAGAAAGAAGCTTCAAGAACTCCTCCTCCCCACGAGATCCTCTCCTCCTTAGCCTCTTCTCCACGTCCAACAACCTTTGGCAACGAGCTAGGGTCGGCCAAGGGGGTTTAAGAGGTGTATTTATGCATGTTATGTTTCTAATTCCTAATAGTACTCTAACTTCTGTTAAATTCCGAATTTCCTCCTTTCCTAACCTCCTCTCAAGCTTTCCACTTCCTATTTGGGTTAGGATGGGGGCCAAATTCGTGGCCAACCTATTAGGGTAGGTTTAGGAATCCAATTCTAACTCAAACTTACTTTTAACGTATTAAATACCCATTTTCTATTTAGGTAATAATTTAGTTACGAATTTATGGTATTTTCCTATTATTCTTCTTTTAAAATCCTTATTTTGGCCCAAATTTCTAATGGGTCCATTTAACCAAGCCCCTTATTTATTGGAATTTATCTTATAGGTTTTCCCTTTTTAATTAGGGAATAATATAGTTGTGAATTTTATTATATTTTTCTTACCTAATTTATTCATGGGCTATGAGAGGTCCATTGGTCCAAACCGATAATGGTTAATCATCACATGATGTTGGAAGTCTCTCCAACATGACCGTTTAATTTATAAGCTCGTTATTTTTCCGTGTTAACGGTTTTCCGACTTAGTTTCCTAATTTAGATAGTTAGTCACATTGTGACATACACTTGGCCAATAGGATTTTCGTTGCATGAATTTCTTCGTGGAATACTTAGGGATAATAGTTGGGGTTGATTTATAATTATTATGAAATTTTCGGGTGTATTCTTGCACATACGATAATGGTACGTATGTTTCTATTATTTCGTTTTTATAGAAATTTATTATTTCAAATTTTTAAATACTGAATTTTCTGGGTTGCTACAACGACGACTATGTCCGTCGCGGATTTAAAGGCCTACCCAAGACCTGTTTTGCATGGTCTAAAGTTTAAGGTTTGCATGTCATGGTTTTGTTAAGTGTATGTAGTTTGTTCAGTGGCTTAAATGCTATTAACCCATGAAAAAGACATAACAACGTGAAAGCTTATGCTATTTTTTTGTTAATGATATGATCTATTCTTGCAAACTATTGATTAATCATCTTGCTGTTCTAGCTTGTTAAAGTGAATAAATGTGATCTTAAAATACTAAAAACCATGTCAAGTTAAGTGCATGATTCAATTTCATGTCACCATGTTATTTGCTTTCCTCATGTTTACAACCGATGGATTGTGGATTGAGACACGTACTACACTACACACTTGCGCATATAGGTAGCCCTTTCTTGGGGGATTGCAAACTCTCAGTTGGTCATTCCGTATCAGCAGACTAGTGACCTTTCCTCTAAGACCTCCGTAATTCTCCATACTCCGTGGATTCCGTCATGGAGACCGAGTTGGTTGTACCATTGAAGTTTTTTAGAGATAGAGTGCACTTCCTTTCTTCTCTAGTTCTCATGAGAGTGATTCATAATCTTGACTTAAGCCATTAAAATAAAGAGTGAACTAAATTATAAATTGCACCGTTATGCTACCAAAATTGTCTCTCCACTATTGTTATATGTTGACATCATGAAATCATGTTCACATAACTTACTACCTCTTGACATCTTCATCATGAAAATGATATTACAATTGCTTACATATTGAAACTCTTATTGGCAATGAATGACTATGGGTATCTACATTTGAAATTAAGTGAGATGCTGATCGGACACGGCGAGTGTCCAAGGGCTCCAGTCTAGCCCTAATGACGGAGAGTCATAAATATACTATTAACCATGGGGTATAATGATTACTGGCGTTGCATCTGCGCTGGGAGTATATGCATGTTGAATGCTAGATACAATAACCACATACACGTGTCATATTGTGCATTTCAAGGTGGATCTTTTCTTGGTGCACATTAGTGTCTTCGTGCTTGATTAGTGTTACATGATCATGCTCGTGCTTACTTGCTTGCTTGCGTGATATGGCCATCCTGCATTTATTTCAATTAGGGATATCTTGCATTATTGAAAACTATTGACATCAAGTGATATCTTACGTACTTGTGCAAAGTGATCTATTGCTAGTTCTATCTTGTTAACATATTCTGGACCATGCTCCATCATTATCGTTCTATCTATCTTGTTCATGTAACGTGTTTAATGAGTTTTATTCGCACATGCATATCTTCATAATCATGCTTACATAGTCCTAAATTTCTAATCACTTATATTATTACCCGTACATTGAGATGTAAATCCTACTGGGCTAGTTTGCTCATTCCCTACTTTCAACTTCTAGGTGACTATGAAGTTCAAGAGGAAGAAGAAGTCGAGGAGGGGAATGCGTCCGAGTGAAGAGCATTCCAACTTATGTGTCTATCAACAGTTAGAATGAGTGTTAGATTGTTGTAGTAGGAAGTGAGATTACATGTAATTTTATTTTATTTGAGTCTTAGTCCTGTTATTCAACAATGGAAGAGTTGTATTAGTGCTATTTTCAAACAATGAGTTGCAATTGAATACAAGTTTTAGTTGAGTTCATTATTTGGGCCCTTTTGTTATGTTGTGTTGATACATGTTTAGTGCTTGCTAGCTAGAGGCTTATTTGCCGACTGTTCACGTCTCGGAATATCGACCTTAATCAATTCTCTCGAATATTTCTGGTGCGTAATTCGTGGGGCATGACAGTTTAGTGGTATCAAAGCCTAGGAAATAATAGGAATATTTAAGTCCTAGGTTTAAGTGACACCATAGAAACTTACGTTATGGATCATACATATAGTACTGGTGAGAATGGGTAGAGACTGGGAATATGTTAGTTGAATGAACTAAACACTCCTACCCATTAAACCTTATAATGTATCTAGAGACATTAATTAGGTTCTATCCTTTTCTCAGGAACCTCATAACTCCTACACTCGAATAGCAATGGCACGCAATCAGTGGCAGGCTATGCAAGAAACAGTAGCAGGATTGACTCAGGCACTACAAAACATAATTCAGGCTGGGAATCAAGCAGCCGCGACCTGGAATGGAGCTGGTGATTTACATCGCAACTTCAAGTGTATGAATCCTCCTTGCTTCTTCGGATCTCTTGACCCGGATGAAGTGGAAAATTGGCAAGAGGAGATTGAGCGGATCTTTCAAGTCATGCAATGTACAAATCAGAAAAAGTGATACTTGCTACTTTTCAATTTAGCAAGGATGCACGAGCATGGTGGAAGGTGTGAGACCCCGAATTTTTATTCTCTTTATATATATGTATGTATATGAATGGTGTGTTGGGTGTTCGGTTGTTGTGTGCTTAGCATGCGTAGTTCATTGTGCCTGCTATAAGTTTTATCATTCTTTTGAGCATGAGCATGTGCGAATATCTATACATATATACATAGGTGTATATGATAATTAATGTAGAAGTGAACAATTAGCTAATTAGAGGTGTATTATGAATGCCAAGAATCTCTGACTTAGGATACTTGAATAATACTATGCGTGTGCTATCTAAATATTGAAGAATAACCTATACTACCTATTTCATGGAATCTTGTATGGGAAGTGTATGAAGTACATATGTGTATGTACGTATGTATGTTATCTTGTACGTGTGACAATTGTATACCTAATTCTACATGCATAACACCTTGGTGTATTTGTATGCATGTGTATGATTAGTTGTAAACATTGTTCATTTGCATGGTTTAGTTAATGTGTACATGGTAGTTCGTACATTGCACATACATAAAGAGTTCAAGCATGGTAGGTGTAATTAATGGTTTATATTGAAATTCTATACTCCTCAAGAATAACATGCATGTATTTTTATGATATTTAGGTGAGAATAGTCGATTGGCTAAATTATGCATATAGTACATATTAAGGAATCCTATGCATATAGTACTTAAGCAATGTTAGGTAAAGTTGTGTAAGTAATCTAATTACCGGTGCGCATGTTGTACCCATCTATTTCAAGCATAATGTGCATAAGTATGCTACACCAGTGTGTGTATACTATATATATATGTCAAATCAAGTGTGTGTGTGTGCAAGGACTATTTTATCGAATAGATTATTCCTAGCTAACCTAACTCATATCACGTCCTAATGATTTGCGAAGCCCTCATAATTCTCGTCATTTACTTTTCCGTGTGTCGAGTCACACTTATGTAAAACATCATGTACGCATAGGTAGATATCTACGTACATCTTATCTTAGTGTATTTATGTATGCTTGTGTATGCCTGGGTATAAATGAGATTGATTGCCTGGTATAGTAATATACATGTTACACCTTATATATTGTATGTATATATATAGTGTAAGCATAGTTTCTGCATGTTTTTAAGTTCTGGCCGAAGGGCCAATTAGCGTCAATATGTTTATATTAAATATAAATAAGGTATGTATTGCATGGTGATAGTGTGGATATAATACTATATACGTATTGCAGGTATATATGCTTGGTATGCATGGTTTTCTGCATAATTTCGGGTTCTGGCCGAAGGCCCCTTGGCGTCAACCCCAGGCCGTTGAGCCAGTGTCAGCGTCCAGACATGGACGCCAACACTAACTCCGGCGTCCAGCGATATGGACGCCAACTTCTCTGGCCTGCATGCGCAGCAGAGCTGCAACTTCTGAAACAAGGTATGGCCACCCATTGGGGGATGTCCCCCAACGGCTCTAAGGTTGTCAAATCAGTATGGTGAGTGGGTGAGGGACTCTCCTTAGGTCTGAACTCGAAATGGCCTTTCCCCACTCCTCACTTCACCTTGCAAGAGGAGAAATAGAGAAAGAAAAAACCCTAGAGAGAAAACTGTGAGAAAACCCCCTCTTAGCACCCTCAAATCCGACCCCCTGGAGCTTGATCCAGAGATCTACTGCTTCAAGAAGGTAGCTGGATCAAAGGATGAGGCTTCCCCGACATCCCCTTGGCGTGGAGATCATCCAGGAGCTCGGAGGAGAGATCATTTGGAGGGAGTTCTGCACCTTCTTGGGACTGCCCAAGGAGGTCTTCACCGAGCCCTAAATCCCTTGGAGGAATTTTTAGAAGGCAAGTAACCCATCCATGATGTCCCTTATGAGTCTAGGTTGGTTTTATGATTTTTGAGCATTTTCCCTCGAGTCCTAGACCCTCCCATTCACCCAAGTTTGAGAGCTCGGGTCTGTGTTTCTGCACAGACCTGGTTTGACGGCAAGGTCCCTGGACGCCCAGATCATGCTTGGCGTCCATCGGCCATGCCGCTGACCCTGAGTCAGCGGCCAGAGACCGCCGCCAAGTTCCTCTGGACAGAACAGTGAGCTGTTCTGCCCTTCTTATACATTAATTTCGGTATGGTTTCCGTGATGAGGATATATGGTAATCCTATACTCTATGTATATTGTCAATTGTGATGTGTGGATGAGTGTGTTGTGCAATGGTGAATGTTAGAATATTGTATCCCATGAATCGTAAGCATGACTTGTTGATGATCTTGCCAAATTTATGTTTCATGATTAGGATTAGTATGAATGCCTTGGTTTTGGTCTGATCATGAAGGTTAGTGGGGTCAGTATATGTGTTTGCAATTTTGGTAAATTATCCATGCTTGTGTAATTTGCTAATAATCTGGTTCGGTAAAATAAAAGCATACAAGAAAGATTGTGATGATTAATCTATAGAGGTATGATTTAGGGTAATCTTGTATTCTCAAATCATGCATATGTTAGTAGCCTTTGTTTAAAACAGTAAGTGGCAAATTGCACGATGTGTTAAACCCCATGTTAACTTAAGTTGTTAATAGCATGCTAATTGGGTGTTTTATTTTCTGTAAATTCTATTTAGCTCAGAAAATCTGAAAATTTGAGTGTATGATCTGGAACCCGAAAACCGAATGTGGTTAAAATTTCAGGTCATTTGGATCATTAAATAAGAAGTTATGTATTTTCATGTGAAATGTAATAATTTACGTATGTTATCGTAATGTGGTTAGTTATTGCTTAAACCCAACCTGATTAGTGTATTTACTGTGTTAAACTCCTGAATTCTGTAGTAGCATGGTTAGGAGAAAAACAAAGACACATTGTGCATGAGAAAACGAAGGAGATGTGAGTGTTATGTGTAAAATACGTGTTAAAACTAGGTATGAGTAAAGTGTAAAAGTTGTGCCTATGTGACACTGCTACCCTAGAGGCATCGAGAGCCGTATATAGCAAAGTCCCTATAGAAGGCTCCATGTGATATAAGTTTGTCCCAAAGGCATTGGGAAAACCCCGGAGGTGGACAAGTACCACTGGATAGGGTGGAGAGGGCTTCTCCCGGTCTGCGCAGTTACCAAGATTCACCGCTGTATTGCCTAGGTGGTGAGTATGTGTATGAGTTGTGTCATGTGTTGTGTTATGAGTTGTGTTGAGAGCTGTGCTAAGGAATGAGCATGAGCTATGAGATATTTGTTAGTGTCCTCTACTGGTGGTTAGGACTATGTGTCATGGCAAATTGTTTAAGTAATGAAAAATGAATAAAGTGTGAAATATGTGAACATGGCACGTGGTAAGTGCAATCGATGTGATATGTGATAAGTGAAAGTGGAAGAGAAAATGATGTGGAAATGAGTAAATTGTGTAAGTGTGAACATGTGTACGTGTCAAATGTGTAAAAGGGAACAACGTGAATGGGTAAGTGTGCAATCATGTGAAATTCCAAATGTGAAAATGTGTTATTGAAACCCATGTGGGACAAAATCTGAAACCATTGAAATCTGAAATCAGAAAATTCATGTTACTATCCTCATGTTTATGTGTGCAAAAATGTCTAGATTCCATGTTAGGGGTAACTAATGAGTTTGTGTGCAAAATAGCATGATCGGTTGTTCACATGATATGTTTTAAGCAACGTTGTAGCTCTCATATGTAGATTATAGCCACTGAATCATGTGAAATCAGCAACCTAAAGCATGTAGAAATGTCCATGTATTTGTTTAAAAACATGTAAGATCCATGCTAGTTGTGTTTCCTTTCATGTGTGCACAATGTTCATGTTAGTAGTTCTCATGTCTTGGTTCTTTAAAGACAAAGTTTCATAAGTAAATTGAATAGAGAGCATGCGATAGGTAAATTTTATTCTTAGAAATCTGAAAGCATGATCCATGTATAAACTTGTAAAACTGTCAAGATAGGTTGAAACCCTGTAAATGACTAGCATGCCATGATTTGAAAATTTTAAATGTGCATGTAAAACCCCTATGACTTATACGTGTATGTTATTGGTAGTGTTGCTTGCTGAGTCTTTGGACTCACTCTTGCTTCGGCGTACAGGTTGACAGGTATCGTGCACTAGAAGGTAGCGTGGCGAGGATCATCATTTAGAAGACTTTTTTGTGGAGCTGTTACCAGTTGTACTTTTCTTTTGCACAAAAAGGATTTTTGTATGTACAATATTTGGACATTGTAGTTCTCTTTATTTGGTATTAATTTGGACATTGTCTTTCTATTTCGCTATTTAGATTGTGGAATGTGTGTTGGTGACGAGTTAAGAGTTGAGTTGTTTATTTTATTCCGCTGTACTCTATTGCTATCCAGGTACATATCAACCTATCGACCAGTGTTGGGTACATGTCCCACTGTGACGACGCCCTTTTTACCGATGGGGATTGGTATAATCGTACCGGTATGAAGAGGGTCGTTACAGAGATTGGTATCAGAGCATAAGGTTGAGACTGTACATGGATAGACCATCACCGTCACAACATTGCAAAGTCTTCATAGGGAATTGTCCATATATATAAAATCTACTATTAGTAGATGGAAGATAATAGGGAGAATAGTTAGAATATAGTAACCTAGGTTCTAATTGAGTTAATTATTTTGCAGACTATGGCTGGACGTGGTAGACGTGGTGCTCAGTCTCGGAGGTATGAGCAGAACCGCAAGCTGAAGAATTTTGTGAAAGGACTTAAGCCATCAGTGAGGGCTAGGCTTCTGGAACTCGATTCACGTACCTTAGGAGAACTTCTAGGTGTGACCACCCAGCAAGAGAATGGAGCGGGATCTCTCCCAGAGGGGGAGGCAACTCCAAAGGAGAATATGATCAAGCCATTCCAAAGGCAAGATAAGAAGAAGGAGAAACCCTTGGAAAGTCAACAATCAACCGTGGCCTCAAGCATCGAGAAGCCCGAGTGCACCCAGTGCGGGAAGTGTCATGGCGGGAAAGCATGTTGGAGAAAGGAAGGAAGGTGTCTTAAATGTGGAAGCAAAGATCATCGGCTTAATGAGTGTCCGAACCTGAAGACAAAGTTTACTCCACGAGGTGCTTCATCGACGGTAATAAAGGAGCAAGGAGTAACTGGTGTTGACCTCGGCAACGTCGCCACAGGTACTCAATGCGATCTTCGAGGACGAAGATCTTTTTCTAGAGGGGGAGGGTGTGAGACCCCAAATTTTTATTCTCTTTATATATATGTATGTATATGAATGGTGTGTTGGGTGTTCGATTGTTGTGTGCTTAGCATGCATAGTTCATTGTGCCTGCTATAAGTTTTATCATTCTTTTGAGCATGAGCATGTGCGAATATCTATACATATACATAGGTGTATATGATAATTAATGTAGAAGTGAACAATTAGCTAATTAGAGGTGTATTATGAATGCCAAGAATCTCTGACTTAGGATACTTGAATAATATTATGCGTGTGCTATCTAAATATTGAAGAATAACCTATACTACCTATTTCATGGAATCTTGTATGGGAAGTGTATGAAGTACATATGTGTATGTACGTATGTATGTTATCTTGTGCGTGTGACAATTGTATACCTAATTCTACATGCATAACACCTTGGTGTATTTGTGTATGCATGTGTATGATTAGTTGTAAACATTGTTCATTTGCATGGTTTAGTTAATGTGTACATGGTACTTCGTACATTGCATATACATAAAGAGTTCAAGCATGGTAGGTGTAATTAATGGTTTATATTGAAATTCTATACTCCTCAAGAATAACATGCATGTATTTTTATGATATTTAGGTGAGAATAGTCGATTGGCTAAATTATGCATATAGTACATATTAAGGAATCCTATGCATATAGTACTTAAGCAATGTTAGGTAAAGTTGTGTAAGTTAATCTAATTACCGGTGCGCATGTTGTACCCATCTATTTCAAGCATAATGTGCATAAGTATGCTAAACCAGTGTGTGTATACTATATATATATGTCAAATCAAGTGTGTGTGTGTGCAAGGACTATTTTATCGAATAGATTATTCCTAGCTAACCTAACTCATATCACCTCCTAATGATTTGCGAAGCCCTCATAATTCTCGTCATTTACTTTTCCATGTGTCGAGTCACACTTATATAAAACATCATGTACGCATAGGTAGATATCTACGTACATCTTATCTTAGTGTATTTATGTATGCTTGTGTATGCCTGGGTATAAATGAGATTGATTGCCTGGTATAGTAATATACATGTTACACCTTATATATTGTATGTATATATATAGTGTAAGCATAGTTTCTGCATGTTTTTAAGTTCTGGCCGAAGGGCCAATTAGCGTCAATATGTTTATATTAAATATAAATAAGGTATGTATTGCATGGTGATAGTGTGGATATAATACTATATACGTATTGCAGTATATATGCTTGGTATGCATGGTTTTCTGCATAATTTAGGGTTCTGGCCGAAGGCCCCTTGGCGTCAACCCCAGGCCATTGAGCCAGTGTCAGCGTCCAGACATGTACGCCAACACTAACTCCGCGTCCAGCGATATGGATGCCAACTTCTCTGGCCTGCATGCGCAGCAGAGCTGCAACTTCTGAAAAGGTATGGCCACCCATTGGGGGATGTCCCCCAACGGCTCTAAGGCTGTCAAATCAGTATGGTGAGTGGTGAGGGACTCTCCTTAGGTCTGAACCCGAAATGGCCTTTCCCCACTCCTCACTTCACCTTGCAAGAGGAGAAATAGAGAAAGAAAAAACCCTAGAGAGAAAACTGTGAGAAAACCCCTCTTAGCACCCTCAAATCCGACCCCCTGGAGCTTGATCCGGAGATCTACTGCTTCAAGAAGGTAGCTGGATCAAAGGAGGAGGCTTCCCCGACATCCCCTTGGCGTGGAGATCATCCAGAAGCCCGGAGGAGAGATCATTTGGAGGGAGTTCTGCACCTTCTTGGGACTGCCCAAGGAGGTCTTCACCGAGCCCTAAATCCCTTGGAGGAATTTTTAGAAGGCAAGTAACCCATCCATGATGTCCCCTTATGAGTCTAGGTTGGTTTTATGATTTTTGAGCATTTTCCCTCGAGTCCTAGACCCTCCCATTCACCCAAGTTTGAGAGCTCAAGTCTGTGGTTCTGCACAGACCTGGTTTGACGGCAATGTCCCTGGACGCCCAGATCATGCTTGGCGTCCATCGGCCATGCCGCTGACCCTGAGTCAGCGGCCAGAGACCGCCGCCAAGTTCCTCTGGACAGAACAGTGAGCTGTTCTGCCTTCTTATACATTAATTTCGGTATGGTTTCCGTGATGAGGATATATGGTAATCCTATACTCTATGTATATTGTCAATTGTGATGTGTGGATGAGTGTGTTGTGCAATGGTGAATGTTAGAATATTGTATCCCATGAATCGTAAGCATGACTTGTTGATGATCTTGCCAAATTTATGTTTCATGATTAGGATTAGTATGAATGCCTTGGTTTTGGTCTGATCATGAAGGTTAGTGGGTCAGTATATGTGTTTGTAATTTGGTAAATTATCCATGCTTGTGTAATTGCTAATAAATCCGGTTCGATAAAATAAAAGCATACAAGAAAGATTGTGATGATTAATCTATAGAGGTATGATTTAGGGTAATCTTGTATTCTCAAATCATGCCTATGTTAGTAGCCTCTGTTTAAAACAGTAAGTGGCAAATTGCAAGATGTGTTAAACCCCATGTTAACTTAAGTTGTTAATAGCATGCTAATTGGGTGTTTTATTTTCTGTAAATTCTATTTAGCTCATAAAAATCTGAAAATTTGAGTGTATGATCTTGAACCCGAAAACAGAATGTGGTTAAAATTTCAGGTCATTTGGATCCGTAAATAAGAAGTTATGTATTTTCATGTGAAATGTAATAATTTACGTATGTTATCGTAATGTGGTTAGTTATTGCTTAAACCCAACCTGATTAGTGTATTTACTGTGTTAAACTCCTGAATTCTGTAGTAGCATGGTTAGGAGAAAAACAAAGACACATTGTGCATGAGAAAACGAAGGAGATGTGAGTGTTATGTGTAAAATACGTGTTAAAAACTCGGTATGAGTAAAGTGTAAAAGTTGTGCCTATGTGACACTGCTACCCTAGAGGCATCGGGAGCCGTATATAGAAAAGTCCCTATAGAAGGCTCCATGTGATATAAGTTTGTCCCAAAGGCATTGGGAAAACCCGGAGGTGGACAAGTACCACTGGATAGGGTGGAGAGGGCTTCTCCCGGTCTGCGCAGTTACCAAGATTCACCGCTGTATTGCCTAGGTGGTGAGTATGTGTATGAGTTGTGTCATGTGTTGTGTTATGAGTTGTGTTATGAGTTGTGTTGAGAGCTATGCTAAGGAATGAGTGTGGACGTCTCGTTCCGCCCCCGTCTTCGGATGCCGACTGGCGTGGCCTTCTCCGACGGTGGCTCACGAACGTTCCGCTCCCTCGTTGGCGATGGAGTGTATACCGGTTGACCTCGTTGACTTCTCGTTTGACCAGGTTGACTGAGGGAAAACAAGGAGAACCGGAAGGAGATGGGAGATGATTGTGATCGCCAGGGCCTTACCTGTGCCCAAGGAGTTGTGCTGATCACGCCGGAGTAGTAGCCTCGCGTCGCGGGTGATGGTGAAGTTCCAACTTCTCCTCCTTCAGCCGGCCAAAGGAAGAGAGCTCCACGGTCTTCTTTGGATCGTTCCTGCCACAGAACAAAACTCTATTAGACCCTAAATAGTGCAGCAAATGCTCAAACGAAATGTGGAGGGCCCAAAGGAGAGTCCCGTACCGGTTGCGGACTTGAGAAGAGGGGTGGCCAAGTGTTATGACCACCCTTCTTCCCTCCGTTTTGGTTGGGAAACCCCTTTCTAGGTGTGTAGGAAGGTGCCCTACGTGCCTAGAGTGTGTGGGAATGAGTATGTGACGTGCAAATAACTAAGAGAGAAAAGGAAGGAGAGAGGAAGAGGGGGGAGGTGATCCTCGTAGTTGTGGCTGCAAGCTCGCTCCAAAGGCTCCTTCAGCCCCTTAGAAGCCTCCTTGGACGTCCTAAGTGTTGAGAGGAAGAAGAAAACAAGTTGTGGAAGGTAAGGTGTGATTTTCTCTCTCCTCTCTCAAGGTTTGAGCATATGGACGTCCAGCCTCTCCCCCCTTGTTCAGAGGGACCAAGGGGGAGTTATATAGACAGTGAGCTCGGGGTTGAGAGCATTGGATGCTCAAGTGTGAAGAAACACACTTGCACATGTGGCAATTCATGTGTTTAAGCTCCAACAATGGGTAGAGGCCAAATGGGATTTTACTGGGTCAAAGGACTGCCAAGGTGGCCCATATACCCGTTGGGAACGGCCCCATGCGTTGCATGGGCGAGACAAGGGCGCAAGTGGGCTATATTCTCGGGTTAGTTGGGCAGACCCGGTAAACGTTCTTGACGTCAATGGATATTGCCGCCAACCCCATGCAGACGTCCATCGAGGTGGACGCCAACATGGGTCAGCGTCCATGGGGGTTGCCGCCAACCTGTAGTCGGCGGCAGTCGATGCTGCCGTCTACATGGGATCCGAGGCTGGTCAACACATGGTCAAACGAAGCTTAATGGGCCAAATTGCCTTGCGGAAATGGGCCAAATCTCGCGTCTACAATGAGCACGAGCTATGAGATATTGTTAGTGTCCTCTACTGGTGGTTAGGACTATGTGTCATGGCAAATTGTTTAAGTAATGAAAAATGAATAAAGTGTGAAATATGTGAACATGGCACGTGGTAAGTGCAATCGATGTGATATGTGATAAGTGAAAGTGGAAGAGAAAATGATGTGGAAATGAGTAAATTGTGTAAGTGTGAACATGTGTACGTGTCAAATGTGTAAAAGGGAACAACGTGAATGGGTAAGTGTGCAATCATGTAAAATTCCAAATGTGAAAATGTGTTATTGAAACCCATGGGGACAAAATCTGAAACCATTGAAATCAGAAAATTCATGTTACTATCCTCATGTTATGTGTGCAAAATGTCTAGAATCCATGTTAGGGGTAACTAATGAGTTTGTGTGCAAAATAGCATGATCGGTTGTTCACATGATATGTTTTAAGCAACGTTGTAGCTCTCATGTGTAGATTTATAGCCACTGAATCATGTGAAATCAGCAACCTAAAGCATGCAGAAATGTCCATGTATTTGTTTAAAAACATGTAAGATCCATGCTAGTTGTGTTTCCTTTCATGTGTGCACAATGTTCATGTTAGTAGTTCTCATGTCTTGGTTCTTTAAAGACAAAGTTTCATAAGTAAATTGAATAGAGAGCATGCGATAGGTAAATTTTATTCTTAGAAATCTGAAAGCATGATCCATGTATAAACTTGTAAAACTGTCAAGATAGGTTGAAACCCTGTAAATGACTAGCATGCCATGATTTGAAATTTTAAATGTGCATGTAAAACCCCTATGACTTATACGTGTATGTTATGGGTAGTGTTGCTTGCTGAGTCTTTGGACTCACTCTTGCTTCGGCGTACAGGTTGACAGGTATCGTGCACTAGAAGGTAGCGTGGCGAGGATCATCATTTAGAAGACTATTTTGTGGAGCTATTACCAGTTGTACTTTTCTTTTGCACAAAAAGGATTATTGTATGGACAATATTTGGACATTGTAGTTCTCTTTATTTGGTATTAATTTGGACATTGTCTTTCTATTTCGCTATTTAGATTGTGGAATGTGTGTTGGTGACGGGTTAAGAGTTGAGTTGTTTATTTTATTTCACTGTACTCTATTGCTATCCAGGTACATATCAACCTATCGACCAGTGTTGGGTACATGTCCCACTGTGACGACGCCCTTTTTACCGATGGGGATTGGTATAATCGTACCGGTATGAAGAGGGTCGTTACAGAAGGCCACATCGGCTCATCTGCCCAATGCGGCGGAACTGAAATGGGTTGGATTCCTAGAAATATTTTGGTGAAAATACTTCTCATAAAAGGGTGAAAGAGAAGAAGGCTGCGGAATTTGGCGCCCTCAAGCAAAAGAGTATGTCTGTGGCTTAATATGAAGCCCAATTTTCCCGCCTGGCTGTCTATGCCCCACACCTAGTGGGCACTAAAAGACTAAAGGCGAATAGGTTCATGGATGGGCTTAGGCCCATGTTCATTGAAAAGCTCAGACCTCATAACATCCAAATATACACCAAGATGGTCCAGAGAGCCCAGCTGGTGGAAGACACCATGGTCAAAGTGGAAGGTACGAGGGGAAAGGAAACTACAAAGCCGGTCTTTGTCAAGAAGGGAGTAGCTAATACAGCTGCAACTTTCCGAAATAACAACAGCAACAACAACACCTATAACAACAACAATAAGAGGCCGAATGTTGGAAGAGACTATGCTATGGACAAGAAAGTCAAAGCGGAAGGAAGGCAGTTAGCTGAGAACTGTCGATTCTGTGACAAACCAGGACACCGAGCAGAAGAAAGCTGGAAGAAGCTCGAGGCATGCTTGAGGTGTGGTGGTCGAGACCACCGTATACCTGACTGTCCTATGCTGAAGGACCAGCCAGGGAAGGCCCAGAATGTACTACGGTGTCAGGGATGCCTTAATGCTGTCATAGAAGCTGACCTACCCGAGGAAGGGGGTATGGTGGAAGGTATCGTTCTTATTCACTCGCAATCTGCTTTTGTTCTAATTGATACTAGAGCTGCATATTCTTTCATTTCCACCACATTTGCTGCAACTCTACCTATTAAACCTATACCTATGAAGTCTACGATCACCGTAGCTTCTCCACTTAGCTCGGAATCTAAGCTCACACACCACCTACCAAATTGTGAAACCATGATTGGAGGGCACAATCTCCCCGGCAATCTCATCCGTTTAGATATGAAGGGCTACGATGCCATATTGGGTGTCGATTGGTTAATTGAATATGATGCCGATGTAAACTACCATCATAGGAGGGTCACCTTTAAAAGACCAAACCTTCCAACCCTTTCACTACTTGGCACCCTCTATCATAAACACCTGGTTCTGATATCCTCCCTAAAAACTTGCAAGTTGATCAACCAGGGTTGTGATGCTTTTCTAGTTTTGGTCATGGTGACTGAAAAGAAGAAACCCACTCTAGAAGACATTCCCATAGCCAGAGAGTACCCTGATGTGTTCCCAGAAAACTTACCCGGAATACCTTCTGAACGAGAGGTAAACTTCACCATCGAGTTACTCCTTGGGGCAGCCCCTGTATCCAAAGCTCCATATCGCATGTCCCCTATTGAATTGCAAGAGCTAAAAAGGCAAATCCAAGAATTGTTAGATCAAGGATTCATCAGGCCTAGCACATCCCCGTAGGGAGCGCCAGTACTGTTTGTCAGGAAGAAGGATGGGTCAATGAGGCTCTGCATTGATTACCGTCAGTTAAATGAATTGATAATAAAGAACAAATATCCACTGCCCCGCATCGATGAGCTGTTTGATAAGATCTCCGGTGCACATTACTTTTCCAAGTTCGATCTAGGATCGGGCTACCATCAGCTGCGAATTAAAGAAGAAGATATACACAAGTCTGCATTCCAGAGTAGATATGGTCACTATGAGTTCGTGGTCATGCCATTTGGCTTAAAAAATGCTGCAGCGGCTTTTATGCAACTTATGAACAATATCTATAGGCCACACTTACACCAGTTCGTAGTGGTATTCATTGATGATATCCTTATTTACTCCAAGTCTAAGGAAGAGCATGAAGAACACTTGAAGGTTGTTCTGCAAGTGCTTAGAGACAATCAACTCTATGCCAAACTTAGCAAGTGTGAATTCTGGATGGAGGAAGTATCTTTCCTTGGTCACATCATATCCATGGAGGGAATCTCTATAGATCAATCTAAAGTGGAAACTATGAAGAACTGGGCAAGGCCGACAACTGTGTAGGAGATTAGAAGCTTTCTGGGTTTAGCTGGTTATTATCTTCGTTTCATTAAAGATTTTTCCAAGATAGCTGTACCACTAACCAGACTTACCAGGAAGGAGAATCCGTTCACATGGACCACCAATTGTGAAGAGTGTTTCAGGGCATTGAAGGAGCACCTCACTTCAGCACTTGTACTGACTCTACCTGTAGCTGGAGGAAGTTTTGAAGTTTATACAGATGCATCCGGGATCGGTCTAGGTTGTGTACTGATGCAAAACGGGAAGGTGATATGCTATGCCTCCAGACAACTGCAGAAGCATGAAGACAACTACCCTGTGTACGATCTGGAGCTAGCTGTTGTAGTCTTCGCTTCGAAGATATGGCATTACTATCAATATGGTGAGAAGTTCATTGTGTTTTCTGACCATAAAAGCTTGAAGTATTTGTTTTCTCAGCAGGAGCTGAATATGAGACAACGGTGGTGGTTGGAGTATCTCAAGGATTTCGATTTCACTATTCAATATCATCCAAAGAAAGCAAATGTCGTGTCAGATGCTCTTAGCAGGAAGCCAATGGCTACCTTGTCAAGTCTCATGGTGGGGGAATGGCAATTACTTGAAGAATTTGCCAAGCTAGATATTGAGGCTGATGTTAAAAATGAGGGATGTCTAGTTGCCAAAATTAGAGCTCAACCCACCTTACTTGAAGATATCCTAGCACTCCAAGATAATGACCCTATGCTTGTGGAAATAATGGTTAATCTGGACCAGAGGCCGGAATTTTCCTTGGTGGAAGATGAAAGATTGTTGTTCCGTGGATGAGTCTGTGTACCCGACCATGCGAAAACAAATAAAGCAATAATGGAAGAAGCTCACAAGACTAGGTATATCATTCATCCTGGAACTACTAAAATGTACCAGGACATGAAAAGAAGTTTTTGGTGGCCAAATATGAAAAGGGAGGTGGCGGATTATGTCGCCAGATGCTTAACCTACCAAAAAATCAAAGCAGAACACTTGCAACCTGTAGGTAAACTTAAACCCTAGAAATCGCGGCATGGAAATGGGAAGGTGTAGGGATGGACTTCATTTTCGGACTGCCTAAATCTAGAGGTGGATTCGATGACATATGGGTGAATCGTCGACCACTTAACCAAGTCTGCTCACTTTTTGCCAGTTAAGAACAAGTGGACAGTTGATGTTCTGGCCTCCTTGTATGTGAAGGAAATTGTTAGACTACATGGGGTACCAGTGTCTATCATCTCTAATAGAGACCCTAGATTTACATCCCTTTTTTGGAAAGGACTATCCTATTCCTTGGGATCTAAATTGAATTTCAGTATGGCTTTCCATCTGCAAACTGATGGTCAGACGGAGAGAACAAACCAGGTAATTGAAGGTATGCTTAGAGCCTGTGTTCTAGATTTTGGAGGTAGTTGGCATGAACACATACCTCTTGTGGAGTTCGCCTACAACAATAGTCATCAGGCCAGTATTCAAATGGCACCGTTTGAAGCACTTTATGGTAGGAGCTGTCGATCTCCAATCTGTTGGTATGAAGTTGGTGAAAAACAATTGCTAGGACCAGAGATGATAAGGGAAACTACAGAGAAGGTAAAGCTTATCAGAGAAAGAATGGTGGTAGCACATCAAAGGCAAAAGACATATGCAGACAATAGAAGAAGAGACCTGGAATTTCAAGTTGGTGATCATGTGTTCTAAAAAGTGTCTCCAGGCCGTGGGATTAGAAGGTTTGGAATTAAAGGCAAGCTGTCCCCAGATTCATTGGTCCTTTCGAAATCCTCGAAAGAGTAGGTGAAGTTGCTTACCGCCTGGCATTACCACCACAAATTGATGGAGTACACAATGTGTTCCACATATCTATGCTAAAGAAATATGTACGCGATCCTTATCACGTCATAGAATATGAACTTCTGGAGTTCAACAAAGACGGAACTTATTAGGAAAGGCCAATTGAAATCGTGGACCGGGAACTACACCAATTGAGGAACAAGGTTGTAACGCCCCTCTTAGACCCAGTACAGTTACACCAACTCACATTGGATCTAGTAGAGGTATTACAGTGGAACGAATCCAACAATTTCAATACAGGTTGAAATATACACAAATAACTATTCAATTCCAATGATAATTAACAGACCATGGAATTAAACACTTGCAATCAGCATTTTATTCAAAAGCAAATCTAATGCATATTAGATAACAATAGTCCAAAGTTTATTACAATCCAATGAGCAGATGCATAAAGGAAATTACATAAGATTCTCACATACAAATTTCACTCAAAACCCTCTATATCAACTAAGTCTCCACGTCCTCCCGCTCTGAGTCAGTCTGCACTAACTCCTCCGTATCCTGTGGCTCTCCTGAAATGTTAAGCAAGTATGAGTCTACAAGACCCAGCAAATCACATGGAAGACAGTTCAAGATATTAACAGTATTTTAATTTCAAAACATGGTAGTATATTAACATTCCATTCATTGATATCATATACTTTCTTACTATAGTTCTATGTCCATTGACAATTATTCATTTCATAGTGATACTAACTATTAAGGAAATAAAACTGTTTCTCATGTAGCATGGAATTTCTTTGAACAAGTTCACATGTAGGAATGTGAGCATATAACATGTAGTATGTAGCATGTAGAACAAATAGACATGTAACTTGTAGTCATTTTCATATAGTTGCCAAGACATAGCCCACACTAAATTAGAGATCAGTAGTCATTTATCATTCACTTATCACCTAGGCAATGCGGTGATGAAGTCATGGTATTTGCGCAAAACCGGGGAAAGTCCTTCCCACCTTGACCAGTAGAACAAGTCTACCTCCAGGATTTCAATCCGTTGCCCACGGATTCATTTCTTTACATGTAGGTGAACCATTACCATAGGGGCATCTACGGTGTAGTTCCTTGTAGGAATCTCTAAGATAGCAATGTCTTATTGGCATCATTGTTATAATGCATACACTAGCATATATAATAGATAGTGACATTTCATTTCATACTAATTAACATGAGTCAATGCAATATTTCAAAGTACAACACTTTCAGTTCTGAAATCCTATTTACTGTACAACAGATTTCTATCATGATACAAATTTTCATTCTTGCATTTTCATTCATTTTTATTCAATTTTTAAGTGTAATATATGGTTCAGAAATTTATAACAGAACGTACACATGTCTGAAAATTCTGAAATTTTGACAGAAATTCGAAATCAGTAATCACAATACACATACCAAATTTCATAATTTTCTGATTTCTGCAACTATTTTTCATGAAATTAACTCTATTAAATCAACTAACTAACATGGTTTAATATTGAGAAAAGCTCACAATTTTCACATGAAACAGACACATCATATCTATTGCAGAAATCTACACATCAATTAACATGCTTTCTTTTACATCATTGCACTTATCTTATACAATTTAAACCTTCATTATTGTCATGTAATTATGCATGTTCATCAATTCATATATATATAGATATATAGAACCTGCACATTACAGAAATAGACAGTCCATAACATTATCATACACTAATATTACATGGCTGAAACGCATACATTCATAATTTATGCATTTAAGACCCATTCACTCGGATTTCTGGAAATATACAATTCTGGTAAACTTGACGTCAATGGTAAGATGTTTACTATAATCGACGTCCATATACGTTGTCGTTAAGTAATTATAGGCGGCGGCGCATAGCGCCGTTAACACAGACTGACGGCGGCACATAGCGCCGTTTACATATAAAAAGACAGAAAATACATATATATTTCGGGATGAACTAGACGGCAATCGATATTGCCGTTTACATAATATAGGCGGCAATACCCTTGACGTCGAGTTCTAGGACACAGAAAAACACAGAAACCTGCATGAAATGACAACGTTTCTAACCTTTCCCGTAGGTTGTTTACATGCTTTAAAAATACGGAAAAATGTTAAATACTTAGTATATCATATCCTAAACTAAATCCCCCATGTAACTTGCCTCAATCCCTCCTAATGGAGTGTCGAATCCGAGCTCGAAGAAGCCCGTCTCGCCAGGGAGACAGTTCTTTCCTCCGTCTTCAAGCGGTCCGAAACCTCCTCCGATGAAGTTCCTCCGCCTGGATGAGCTTTTGGGCACGTAGTCCTATGATTCTCCTCGGTGTAGATGCCTTCAATCCGCACGAACAAGCACCAGATCGCTCTGCAATTCCTTCCTCGGCCCTCTTTCTCTCTTCCAGAACTAAGGCAAAAACCCTCTTTCTTCCTGCGAGATCTGGTCTTATAAAGACCTCTCAAGCAAAAGCCAAACCCAACCCTGACCCTCGGATCTAAACGCCTCGGATCAGCTCATTAAAGCCTTCCCGAAACGGCCGTTTTCCTTGATCCGGAACGGAAAGCTCAAAAACAGGCAAGTCGACTTAACGTCAATACAGGTTGTCGTTTATCCCAGATATAAACGTCCATCGTTGATGTCGTTTATATTCTTACCCATAATTAAAATAATTCAGAAAATATTAAACGTCAATACCTATCGTCGTTAATATCCTATAAACGGCATGCGATGTTGCCGCTTACAAGCTTTAACGTCCAATGATCTTGACGCCTAGTTCTACACAGAACAGAAATCAATTTATGCAGAAATAAACACACAATGAACAGAATACATTCAAAGAAATTCTAGGGTACTACATCCTCTCTCCCTTAAATTAATCTTCGTCCTCGAAGATTGAGTTAAGTTACTCACCGAACAAGGACGGATGAAGCTTCTTCATTCTTTCTTCAAGCTCCCACGTTGCCTCTTCACGTGAGAAGTTCCTCCATAGAATCTTCACAAATGGAATGGATTTTGATCTTAATTCTTGCACCTTCCTGTCTAGAATCTCCACAGGTTGCTCAGCATAAGACAAATCTGGCTGCAACAGAATCGGCTCATAACTGATCATATGGGCCGGATCTCTAACATACTGCCTCAACATGGAAACATGAAATACTGGATGCACCGCTGCTAAAGATGGTGGCAAAGCTAACTGGTATGCCACATTCCCGATCTTCTTCAGAATTTCAAAGGGTCCAATGAATCTCGGATTCAACTAGAAATATTTTGGTGAAAATTAGGGCAAATCTGATAATTACTAAATTTTTAGCGTTAATTCCATACATATAGTTAATTTTAGACATCAGTTGTCTATAAATAATGTACATTTTGATTTTAATTTCCATTTCATCCATAAATAGTTTTCATCATATTAGTTAAAATTTTTGGTAGAACACAAGTTAGATTTTCATTCAATAAGTCAATTTTATTTTTCTTCAGACTAATCAGGTTCATTTTCTTGTCACAAATACACTTTGGGAAATAAAAGATTTTGTGTAAATGGATATTGTACATAAATAATTTTATCTTAATAAATATTTTTGTAAATATCCTTTATTAATAAATAAGTATGACTTTGTAAATAAAAAATATTTTTTTAATAATAATAATAATAAACAAACCTTTTACCCTAACGAATCCCACACACTCCATTTAAAACCCTTGTTTCTTTTTCTTATCCACCAGATCGATGGAAGCATGCTGGGAAGCGGTGGCAAGCTGTGCAGAGCCAGGGCGGCTGGCGCGATGCAGGCTGAAGCGATGGGGCTTGCAGGCTGTGGCCAGTGCGGCCGTGGTGGGATGATGGAGCTGGGATCAGAGCGGCTGGAGGCAGTGCAGCGCGCGATGGTGTTAACCTTGGCGGCTAGCGCCCAGGTGTGCGATGTGAGCTGCTGGCTGAAGCGGTAGGATGTGCTGAGGTGGCGGCTGAGTGTGCAGCGCTGGGGCTGCTGTGCGAAGCTTGCTGCAGTGCGATCTGGGGCGTGAGGCTGGGTGTGTGCTGGTGTGGAGGCGGGAACAGGACCTGAAGGCGCTCAAGTTTGGTGCTGGCGAAAGCTGGGAGCGCTGGAGGCAGGGCGTGCAGAGCCCTCGTGCGAAGCTGGTGCTTGTGCTAGCGATCGTGCGATGCAGAGGCTGGAGCTTGCACAGGAGGAGCAGAGGCGCCTGGAAGCCTATTTAACGACCCAAGGTCCTCAGACGAGTTTTATTTTTTTGGGTTTTTAGTTTAGCATTTTGGTTTTTCTGGGTTGAGCATTTAAGGGATTTCATTTGTTCTTCTGTAAGGGGTTTGTGCATTTTGCCATTTCGGATACAACGTTTGGGGATTTGTTTAGGTTTTCTTCTTGCTGTTGGCAGTTTCTGGGAGGAGAATTTATGTTCTCATTTATTCTGTGTTTAGAGTTCGATCTAGGGGATTTTATTTCCATTTCTTCCGTATTTCTTTCTCTTGTTGCTCGGAGGACTACTGTAATTTTTCTTATGGCTTCTTCTTTTCTTCCAGTTTTCTGTTGGCTGCTGTGTGAGAGGAGATCGAGTTCTGCTGCTTACATTTGTTCTTCCTTTCTTCTGTGCTAATTCCATCTCTTCTGTGCTGCTGTGACGGATTCGAGAGTTCAGAATTGTTTCTTCCATTTCTTCGGTGTTATTTCTTCCATTTCTTCTGGTTTGGAGAATCAGCATCGGTGGAGTTGTTATTTGCATTTCTTGTTTTGTGAGAATAAAGGAGAACGATCCAAGGGCAATCTATTTCCATTTCTATTGTGTTAATTCCATTTCTTTTGTGTTCTGTGAAGGCATCCGGAGGATGATTACAATTGTTTGTCTGTTTCTGCTTTTCTTGCTGTAAGAGATTCGACTGTAGAGGATTGGGAAATTAGTTCGACTGTATTTGTTCTTCACTTCTTCAATGTTCAAGAGAGTTCGATCTAGTGTGTTGCACGGTACAGTGATTTGAAATTTTAGTTCACATTATTCTCCGTGCAAATCTTTGATTGAGTTCTTTAATTTCTTCCCTGTCTCATTTTGATCCATGTTCTTCAGTAATAGCAGTGGAAATCTGATTTACCAACTATAATTTATGTTTCTTATTTTTGTTCCGATCCTTGAGTTGTGAGGATACAGTCCAGTGTTTGTGGAGAATTACAATTGTTGATTGTCCATCCCCTGTGCTCTAGGGGTACATTGATTTGAAAGTTTTCTTTTAAAGATTTCTGTTCTGCCATCTTTTCTTTCTTTTGAGTTCCAGATCGTTCCAAAACTGGAGGTTGCATCCATGTGTCGCAAAGTGTTCTCTGTCTAGTTTGATTTGTTCATCTAGTCATTTGAGAATTTTTAGTTCAGATTTCCGTCTATCTGTTTGATCCCTCAATTGAGAGGGTACATTGATATCAATCCTCTTTTATTTTCTATTCAACTTTTTCTTTCATTAAGTTTGATCTGTCAAGATTGTGAGGGATTTGGTCGGTGCTGTTTACATATTTACTTTTAATGCACTGTCGATAGAGTGTCCCAAAAGCAGTTTCCTAAGTCAAATTCTATTCAGCCTCTCTATGGATATGACCTGTTCTCACCACTCTATTAGTTAATTTTTACTATTTTAAATTTGTGAGACAGTTTAGAGAAGGTGAGTATATTGATTCGTGCACGAAACTCTGGACAACGAAAGTGCACAGTCAACAATGTCGCGTTATTATTGAAATAAGTAAATAGAAATAAATAATTTCCGTATTATTGAAATAGTGGGAACATACGTACCATTATTGTATGTGCAGGAACATATCGAAACATTTCATAAAAATCATAGTTCAATCCCAAACAATATTCCCAAGTGACCCACGAAGAAATTCGTACAACGAAAATTTCGATTGGCCAAGTTTACGACGCATTGTGACTAATTATCATAATTAGGAAACATTTAGAAGTCCATTATCATTTGTATAAAACATGATCATAAATTGAGTTTAAAATGATGGGGAGACTTCAAACAACATGTATTGATAACCCATTATCAAATTTGGGCTAATGGACAACTTCTGGCCCAAGAATAAAATCAAGCAAGAAAATACAAAGAAATTTGTAACCCTAATTCAGCAGAAAATAGGAAGAGGAAATTAGGGCAAATCCTAAGGCAATTAGCCTTTCGTAGCAACCCAAATTCATGCCTAGCCATGGTATGAACCTTCCTAAAGCCTTACACACTGTAAAGGGAGAGAAATCATCAAAACATGGAAGGATTCATGCTAAAACCGCAACCCTTACTTCCCAGTTATGTTAGGACTACCAAACAACCCTAACCAGTTAAATACTCTTCCCAAACCCTTGAGGACAAGTTTACCAATAGTTGGGGTCATGGGGAGCATCTCTTGAGCACTAGAGGAGGAGTAAATAGCCCCCAACCGGAGCTCTTCTTTCCCAATTGCGTTCTGCATCGACCTGCAGAAGGCTCTTCTTAGTCTCAGTCAAAGGTAGGTTATCTCGGGCCAAACCTAAGCAAAACACATATCATCATAAATTTCATGAAGTCTACTTTCATGTGCATGCATTTTCCCTAATTTTTATCGACCATACATGGAGTATTAAGCATTTTCCAAAGGTCATGCATGTTTAGGGCTTTTCACGTTCATATCCGTTATCATGCATCCCGAGCTCAAATCATATGGAACCAAAACCATGGTTCGCTTCTGCTCTTTGTACCCAACAAGTTTCATGTTCACACTTTTGTCCCAAGAGCCTAGATCATGAGATATAAGTGTTGCATGCATCGTGGTACAGTTTTCATCATTTTCGGGCAAGAACAAGAATGCGACTGTAACACCCCGGAAATTCGGTAATTGAAAATTAGAAATAAATCGAAAACGATAAAATCAATATTTGTGAAATAGGAAAAATGCACGTGTCATTATCATACATACAAAACCCATTAGAAAATTTCATAAAAATCATAGTTCAACTCTAAATAATACTCCCTAATGACCCACTGAGAAATTCGTGCAAAGGAAAATCGGATGGTCCAAGTTTAAGGCGTTTTGCGACTGAGTATCGTAATCAGGGAATAAGTCAGGAAATCATTATCACACATAATTAGATGAGTCAGAAAATTAAATAAAAAATCATAGATGGACTTCAAATAATATCCTCTAATGATCCATAAAGAAATTTAGGTCAATAAAAGTCATTTGAGGTATTTTCAAGAGTTATTGTGACTTATTATCATAATTAAGAAATAAGTTGGAAAATCCATTATCATGTGTATAAAATATGATCATGAACCAAAGTAAAATGATGGGTAGACTGCAAACAATATGAGGGGATAGTCCATAAAATAAATTGGACCAATGGACAACTTATGACCCATGAACAAATTCAAGTATGAAAATAGTAAATAAATAACTTCCGTATTATCGGAATGATAGAACTTACGTACCACTATCGTACGTGAGAAAACGCAGCGGAAAATTCCGTAAAATTATAAATCAACCCCAAATATTATCTATAAGTGTTTCACAAAGAAATTCGTGCAACGGAAAATCCGATTGGCCGAGTGTACGTCACACGTGACAAATTACCCGAGTTTAGAAACTAAGTCGGAAATTGTTAACGCAGAAAAATAACCCGACCATAAATTAAATAAACATGTTGGAGAGACTTCCAATATCATTTATTAATAACCCATTAACAAGATTGGGCCAATGGAGCACATTTGGCCCAAGGATAAAATTTGGGACAAGAAAATACCCAGAAATTCGTGTATGTAATTATGCAATATTTTAGGGAGGGCAATATAGGGTTAAATTAGGGTGATTAGTCATGTAAGGTAAGCCAAAACCGGACCCAACCCTAAGAGGTGGTTTCCTAAACCTTTGCTACCTCCTTTGGGTGAGAGAATCCCATATTTTTTTGAAAGTAGGAAACAGAATTCGCAGCCCCTTTCCTAGTCCCGTTAGGACTTGTAAATACACCCTAAATCTATATGAACTCGTCCTTAAACTCTTGGGGCGTTTAGCAACAAGTTGGGGTCGTGAGCAGCAAGTTTGGAGCGCTGGAGGAGTGGAGAACGGCTAGGGAAAATGTGGTCTTCCTCAACCTCGCTCTGCATCAACCCAGAAATCTGAAGAAAGTTATTAGCATTTAAAGGTAGGTGTTCTCGGGCCAAGATTAAAGAAAACCAACACCATCATGTAGATCTTCGAGTCTAGGTTCATTTGCACTTGGTTTGACTAATTTTCATGGAGTATACATTGTGTATTCGTAGTTTTCCCTAAGTCACGCAAAGTTACGGCTTTTCTCATTCTTCTTATTATGCATTAGATTTTACTGAATTAGAAAAACTTCCTTCATGAAAGTTCTTCTACCTGTAGTCACGATTATCTTTTATGTTAGACATTTTGTCTAAAAGTCTTTCGTTAGAGAGTTATAAGCGTGGTAAGAGAGTCGTTGCATGATACTGCGATTTCGGGCTGCACTTAGCTTTATGTTCTTCATATATTTCTAGGGATTCGAGACCGAATTGGATCAAACCCCCAACATCAATGTTCTCCTACTAGTTGTGCTCGTCATATTTTGTGTTGAACGTTTTGTCTAAATGTCATTTGTTAGAGAGTTATAAGAGGGGCAAGTAAATCGCTGCATGAGATGTGTTTTCGGGTTACACTTGACTTATGTGTTTTCTGGGAAGACCTCTAGTGTCGACACTACTTGATCTAGTGTCGACACACTGTCCCAAATTGGCCCAGAAGGGTTCCTGGGAAGGCCTCTAGTGTCGACACTACTTGATCTAGTGTCGACACACTGTCCCAAATTGCCAGAAGGTTTTCTGGGAGGGTCTCTATTGTCGACACTACTTGATCTAGTGTCGATACCCTGTACAGACCTGTTGACTGGGTTTTATGGAAGCTGTCTCTAGTGTTGACACTACTTGATCTAGTGTCGACACTACTTGACCAGTTCTGCATTATTTTGCCTTGTGTTTGAAGCATTGTGTCGACACCAGTAAGGGGTGTGTCGACACTACCCTTGCCAAAAAATTGCATATCTTGGGTCTGATCATTACATGATGTCTACTAGCATTTGCATGATGTTATATAGTATGCATTGACCTAAAAGGAATCAACCCATTGAAAAATAGTAGTGATACGAATATGATTCTAATGGGTAATTGTGATTGTCCTTATGTTCATTGGATTATCTTGTGATCTTCCCTATTGTCAATTGATAGGATAAGAATATGGGGATGAATACATGTTAGTATGGACTTGTTAGTGAAGTAAATATCATGATTTGCATATGAGTTTTAATAGTTACATATTTTCCGTTGTTCAATTAATTAATTGTTCATATGCATACATGCTAGGAAAGATCCGTGACTCGTCACTTACACATTTGCACGAATAGGCACACCCCCTTGGGGAATTGGGAGCTCTCGGCCGGTTATTCTGAATTGGTAGACTAGCGACCTTTTTCCTTAAGACCTTCGTAAGTCCCCGCTCTCTATGGATTTCCACATAGAGGCCGAGCTGGTTGTACCATGAAGTACCCTGGAGATAGAAAGCACATGTCCTACATACGATCTATCTTTAGAAACATCCTCATGTCAAAACATTAACGAATTATGAAACATAAGATACGTCGTTATACTGCCCTTTTGTTCTTTTAAGCTAATTGTCATACCTTGACTCTATGAATGATCGTGTTCCTTTTACTATAAGCTTGTCATTGAAACTCTGTGGCCATAATATGAATATGTTTGTTCAGCACAATATGGGACTTCGGTCCATTGACCAATGCCTGTGTAATAGGGGCCCTGTCTGGTCCTGGGGAGGAGCGCCCCAACGTACTTATTAACCGCGGGAGTATGGACTTGTGGTGCGTGGCATGGCACTGATCCTATATGCAAGAGTTGTGAAAATTGTGCCTTTGTTTGATATGATAAGTTTGATTCGATATGATATGATAAGTTTGATATGATAAGTCTGATCATGTGAATACATGATATCTGTATGAATATGGCCAATTCATTTTGATATGATTCTACTCTGGAATATTTGTCCATTGTATATGCAATTCGATATTTGATTTGATATGTCATCCGTTCTATTCCTCTATTCAACTTGTTAGAAAAGCATGCATTGTCATCATATTCATGTGCATATCTGCCTATTTAAAATGTTAATCATGTATATTAGTGCCCGCACAACATTGAGATGTAAATCCTACTGAGCTAGTTCGCTCACCCCTATCAACCTGCCCTTTTCAGGTAGTGATGAGGAACCCGTGGAGTCTGATGGTGCAGGGAAAGAGTGATGAGCACCCGACATTGAGAAGATGAAGTATTAGGAATAGATATTTGAGTAGTCTATGTATTAGTGAAACATTTTCATTTGAATAAGGGACCCTTTAGTTGGTTCTTCTTATGTAAGGTTGTAACTAGTTGAATGAATTGGAATAAAGAGTACTTTGGATGACAATATTATGGTCTCAAATGTGTTGTTATGTTTAATTGTGACTATGCGTTACTCAACTGTGATACGTCTATTTGTATCGTTCACGTCCCCCGGTATTTATTCCGCTGCTAAAAATCGGGTCGTGACAGCGACGACACCAGACGTCGCATTTTCTTTGCATGAACGTGACGTACTAGACCATCGCGTTCAACTGTAACACGACCGTACCCTATGTCATAATTTCGATCTTGACTTGACCGTTCTGACACATTAAATTGTGCGCCATGTGGGTTTCAGTGTCATGCATGAACACGACGTAGCATGCCATTGCGATTTAGTCAGTTTTCCCGCTCATACGTCTGTACTATTTTTATATTGTTATTTTGAAAACTCCTTATGAACACGACGTGTAGACACGTCGCGATTCAAGGATGAAGGCAACGCACTGTCCTGTCGGGATTTGATGTTTTACAAGGTGATCTTGTTACAGAATCGTGTACAGTCTTCTTAATGTGACAACTGTGTCCATCCCAGATTTAAGGGCGGAACCGAGACCTGTTTTGCATGGTCTAAAGTTTAAGTTTTGCATGTCATGGTTTGCCTACAACAATAGTTATCAGGTCAGTATTCAAATGGCACCGTTTGAAGCACTTTATGGTAGGAGCTGTCGATCTCCAATCTGTTGGTATGAAGTTGGTGAAAATAATTGCTAGGACCAGAGATGATAAGGGAAACTACAGAGAAGTTAAGCTTATCAGAGAAAGAATGGCGGTAGCACAGCAAAGGCAAAAGGCATATGCAGACAATAGAAGAAGAGACTTGGAATTTCAAGTTGGTGATCATGTGTTCTTAAAAGTGTCTCCAGGATGTGGGATTAGAAGGTTTGCAATTAAAAGCAAGCTGTCACCAAGATTCATCGGTCCTTTCGAAATTCTCAAAAGAGTAGGTGAAGTTGCTTACCGCCTGGCATTACCACCACAACTTGATGGAGTACACAATGTGTTCCACATATCTATGCTGAAGAAATATGTATGCGATCCTTATCACGTCATAGACTATGAACTTCTGCAGTTCAACAAAGACGGAACTTATCAGGAAAGTCCAATTGAAATCGTGGACCGGGAACTGCGGCAATTGAGGAACAAGGTCATCTCATTGGTAAGAGTTAGATGGAATCAACACCTGGAAGAAGATGATACTAAGGAGACCGAGGAAGCGATGCATAAAAGATATCCAGAGTTATTCACAAGTTCGCACACCTCCCTTATATTCAAGGTGCTAGTTTTCTAGAAAGAGAAGCTCTGGGGATTTCTGCGTAGGGAGGTTTCTAGGCGTTCTCTTTTGGTCTGCTGGCAGCCTTAGGGTTGCCGGCAGGTCGTGCTTAGCTTGCAATGGATGTCGAGGCGTCTTCTAGGCTGGAGGGCCTCACCTTTACGCGTGCGCTGGCTGCTTCCCTGCGTCCCTCCAAGGTGGATCTGGCCATGAAGGCTCCCGCCTTTACTGATGATGGATTTCCTGTTGTATACTTCACTAAGGAAGAGGTCTGAAAATTGAGCAGCTCTTAAGTTGGCCATTGTCGCCACATGCTCCTACGGAAGGCCTTCAATCCCCGACATCAAAAGCTGCTTGTCTCAGAGGCTGGCGCTTAAGGGTGACTGCATCGTTAGTATTTTGAATCCAAGGCATCTTCTTTTTCGCTTCTTTGAAGAGGAGGATTTTCTGAAGGTGTTGGTTCATAAGAACTTGTACCTTAAGGGCTTCCATTTCTGTTTTTTCCGTTGGGTGTCTGACTTTGATTTTTCTGCTGATCCCACGCTTATTCCCATCTGGGTGGGCTTCCCTAACCTACCCGTAAATCTCTACAATGAAGACTACCTCAGGTGCATTGCTGGAAACTTTAGGGAGGTTCTTCAGATCCATAACTCTACTCTTGCATGGACTCAAATAGCAGAAGTTCTTGTCTGCGTTGATGTGGATATTTCCAAGCCACTTGTCGATCGTATATGGATTGGACAGGGTGAAAAGGGTTACTGGCAGCCAGTAATTTTCACAGGGTGCCGCCTATCTGTAATCTCTGCCAAAAATTGTGTCATACTCAGGAAGTTTGTAAGAAGAAGTCCAGGGACAACGCTCAAACTCATATTTTACAAAGGCCTAAGGTTACTTCTCTGCCTGATAAAAAAAAGCTATTGATTAGGAGTGGCGTTTGGTGCAACGAAAGGGTGCTACTATCAAGGATAACATCCCTAAGCAGTCGAACTTGGCTATCCCGATAAGTAATGTCTTTGATCGATTAGCTGGTGATGTTTATTTAAATGGTGTTCTAGTGACAGTAATAATCTAGTTGATCCGGAGGCCACCTCTCGCCAGAACAAGCCTATGCAAGGGTCTTTACCCATCGATAGCCCAGTTGTGGAGGCCGGGGCTCCTGACAGTCTACTTCAAGCCTCCATGGACGTACAAGGTACTGTTAATGTGCATGCACGTCCAGTTGCTGTCACCTCTGGTCTATCCCCTGGAGGTGCTATGATCGTCTTGCTGGGGGCCACGCCGGAGGCTGCCCCTCCGGTGTTGTCCAGCCCTAGAAGAGTTATGCATGGTAGGGAATCTTCTGTTCTGGGTGAGAATATTCTGCAAGCGTTCCAGGGTAAGTCCCACATTTATGAGTGCAATACAAATAAGGTGGTATCTAGGTCTGATCCCAGCTCGGATTCCCCGCGGATTCCTGCTTCGCTCCTTGCTTCTTCGGAGAACATATTTATGGCAACTGTTAAGCTTTCCAAGGAAGGCATTGTGGCTCCTACAGTGGGTGTTTGTACTTAGTCCAAAGTGAAAGCGGTGGAAGGATCCTCAGGCTATCTATCCTCATGAATTTCTCAGCGTTGTTCTAGAACATTAGAGGCATTTCTAATTTGGCCTCTAAGAGATCTCTGAAACGTCATATTAAGGAGTATAAATTGCTGGTTCTCACTATCTTTGAGCCTAAAATCCCTTTTAATAAGGCTGCCAGAATCTGTCGTTACCTCAAAATGGATGCCCATGCTGGGAATGCGGGTGAGGATTCAAAAATCTGGCTAATGTGGTCCAACTCAGTTTCTCTGCAGGTCACTGACAGCTCTGACTAGTTTATTTATGCTAATATCTTGAGAGCTGACCAACCGATGTGTATGATTTCTACTGTCTATGCTGCTTGTGAATTGGGTCTTCGTCGAGTTCTATTTGATAATCTCCTAGATTTGGGTAGTAATAATCCCTTGCCATGGCTGGTGGGGGGTGATTTCAACTGTGTTTCCAACCCTCTGAGAATGAAGGTGGGGATATTCCAAATCCATCCTCTATGCTTGAGTTTAACTCCTTCTCATCGGTTGCTGGTCTTTTGGACGCGGGTTTTAGTGGTCAGCGGTTCACTTGGTCGAATAATAGGATTGGCCAGCTGCTGTCAAGGCGAGGTTGGATTGGATATTGACTAACCCTCAATGGAACCTGTGTTTCCCGGGTTTCAATGTTAAGCATCTTTCTAGAGGGCCTTCTGATCATGCCCCTCTGCTTATGAATTTTGTTAACCAGTCGGCTAATGCTTCTAGGTTTGTCTTTCAAAAGATGTGGGTTACCCATGACTCATTTATTCAAAATGTGTCTGATGTCTAGAACAATGTTGATGCAACATTTCCTAATCCTTTTGTAACTTTGTAAATTAAGTTGAAAGCTGTCAAAAATATGTTGAGGACCTGGAATAAATGTGTTTTTGGGAAGGTGGAGGACACAGTCCGTCAGGCAGAAGCTCTAGTGGAGGCGATGCAATTTCAGTTTGATGCCAATCCCTCTACGGAGAATAGATCTACTCTCAATGGTGCCAACGCAGTTTTCGGCGTGCGCTTAATTGTCAAGAGGTCTTCTGGGCTCAGAAGGCCAGAAGTCAATGGCTGAATGACGGTGATAAGAACACCGCTTTTTACCACACTGTGGTACTAGGTAATAGACGGAAAATTTTCATCCATAGACTGAAAGTTGATGAACTTGGTGTGAAGATCAAAATATTCATTCTAGTGAGGCAGCGAAATTCTTTCAAACTTACTTACCTCAGAAAATCACAATGTGGATATTTCCTTGCTTTAGAATATTCCATTGCTTATTAATGATGATCAGAATACTACTTTCTTCTATTCCTACTGATGATGAGATTAAGCAGGCTGTGTGGTCAATCAATGAGGATGGCGTGCCAGGACCGGATGGATTTACCGGATGTTTCTTCAAGGCCTACTGGGACATTGTTTCTATTGATGTTATAGCCGCTGTTAAAGGGTTCTTTATGGGGTATCCTTTGCCCAGAGGAGTTAGTTCTTCTTGATTGCTATCATCCCTAAGGTTCCCCACCCATCCACTTTTGGGGACTTTAGGCCCGTTAGCCTCTGCAATTTCTATTATAAAATTATCTCCAAGATTATTTGTGGTCGCCTAACTGACATCTTACCTTTGATTATATCTAAGGAGCAGGGTGCCTTTGTGAAAGGTAGAATATTGTGGACAATATCTCTCTTTCGAACCAGCTTATTCATGATCTTGGTAGGAATTTGTGGTCATAACGTCATTTTTAAGCTTGATATGATGAAGGCTTATGACAGAGTTGAATGGGATTTCATGTTTGCTGTGCTCCGCAAGTTTGGTTTCTCTAATCATTTCATTTCTTACATTGGCTTGTTGGTCTCTAATTGTTGGTTCTCTATTCTCTTTAATGGATCCAATGTGTGAAGTGTTGCGGAATTCCCTGTATGGTAATCTAGAAGAGGGGTTGAATAGATTACTGCTAATTAAAAACGTTTATCACCTTCTTTTCTCCGAAGCACAGATTATCAAAACAACGTTAAACTTTAAACTATGTGTGGATGTGTGTGACTTGATAACAGATTGATAACAGATTATCATACGTGCGTGGAGATGTCGTGCATATCAAACATCTAGCGTAAATTCGTGCAAACCACAAGACACGGCGATTTACGTGGTTTGGAGTACACAACTTGTGTATCCTACATCCACGGGCCACACACACACGCAGAGCAATCTGCTTATGAGCTAGTTCACAAACTACAACTCATACACACGTGTTATCTGATGTGAAACCACGATCAGAACAACACCCACATACGTGTATCAAGCACAAGGGCTGCCTGAAACACCACACACACACACGGATATGGAGAAATAGAAACAGAGAAGAGTTTAAGAGTTGAAGAACAAATCCAGTTGTAAACTCTTCTTGTGAACGTCTGACTGGCTTCAAGCTTCGTCTTGAAGGTCACAACTTGATGGAGACACTTGAATCCACGACGTTCAGACTTCACCTTCCGCTGGAGAGACTTCTCTTCTTGGTTCTGGGCGGTAGGTTGAAGCAGATTAGCAGAGCAAGACTTCTTGTGAGAACTCTTTAGGGTTTTGCTTGGAGGCTGCTTGTGTACGTGATTTGCTTCAAAAGGATATATATATAGTGGTGTTTACATATGAAGAGTCGTGGTAGAAAGAAACACCAACTTGGGTAATGTTAGATCTTTCCGTATCTGAAGATTTTGTTCGTCTGTCGATAGGTCTGGCTGCATCTGTCGACAGATTGCAATAGGTTTGCAACATACAGAGATCTGGGATTTCAGGTCTGTGAGATCTGTCGACAGTCGACTTGCATCTGTCGACAGATATCTACAGTCCAGATATCTAGTACTTCTGTCAGTGACATCTGTCGACAGGCATATGGACATCTGTCGACAGGTGGCCTTTTTCCTGAACTTGTGTTTTCTGTCTGTTCATATATGTCGACAGGCCTTTGGGGATCTGTCAATAGGTGACAGATTTAAGTGTATTCTTGATATTTTCTTCTTTTTTTTGTTGTATCATTGTTCTATTCACTCAAACCTACATTGACAAACATGTAAAGTGAGATGTTATGAATACATAAAAGATCAAATATTGCAACAAGTGATTTGCTCAAAGATGTCATGTATTAAACCTCAATTCAGGTTGTTCATCATCAAAAACATGTTGTGAAAAATATTAGAATGAAAACCCAACATTCTCCCCCTTTTTGATGATGACAAAAATTTTCAATTAGTGCACAATTGAGGTTTCTCCCCCTTTTGACAACATCTAAAGGTATTCATAATAGTCACACAAAGACTGTGATTTCATTAATGAGATATGAAGCATACACAGTACAAAATGTGATGACTGAAATGAAAGGGAAAGAAATTACATGACCATGAAGTGGAAGAACATAACTCAGAACATGACAGACACATGTGAAACATAGAAACAAACAGTGACTCCTAGACCCATAGACTCTCTATGCAACATCATCGCCAGGCGGTGCAGCAGCCCGACGACTTTCCTGAAGCCTTGAGAGACGCAGTTGCAGTTGGACTTGGGTGTCCGCTATTGCTTCCATGTTTGCATCCACTATGTCCAATCTTGCATGAATCTTATCAAATCCAGTGGACATCTGGAGTTGCATCTGAGCAATAAGATCACGCAGAGAGGGCTGATCATCTGCATCACTATCACTGTCTCTCGGAGCATCAAGAGAGTCAGACTGAGAGTCTTCATCTCCTGCTTCTTCATCATCATCATCAGCAGCAATCTCCTGATCTACATCCATAGCAAGAGCTGGTGCCTTTCCTTTCAGTTCGCGAGTGACGACCCCATGAACGAGCTTGTATCCCATCCTATGTGCAGCAGTGATATCGAAACTACTGCGGGAGTTGAGGTTGATGCATTCACTGTCTGGAATGACGATTCCAATGAACTTCAGAATGGGGGTAATTGGACAAGCAAAAGGCATTGACTTCCGGGGTTGGTAAAAGCACTTGAGAATAAGACCAAGCATTAGGACAGGGAGATTGATGGGTTCACACTTAAGGAAAAAGGTGAAGAGTGATTTATGAATGTCGGTGACAAGTTCCCGACTGCCATGCTTTGTCGCAATCATGGTTGTGAAAATATGATGGATCATCCTGTTCAATGGAGGGAAGGAATTAGCATTCAATTTGGCAACCTTCTTTGTGCCATCATATTCTTCAAGAGTTAGGAGAGGATAGTATACAGAAGCATCCGGAGTATGGGTGAGAATGTCGGCTCCAGAGTTGGGGATTTGAAGAGCTGTGCTAATGAGGTTGGCAGTGAGTTGAAAAGTGGTGCCCTTCACAGTTGTATAGAAATCCTTTTCATTTGAGAAACCAAGATGAGTAAAAAATTCACGAACGGCAGTGGGAGAATAAGCCGTGTGACTGTAGAGAAAGGATGTCCACCCCTGAGTGTCAAAGAGGGGTTGGAGATTTGGAAAAAGATCTGCCAAGGACTCGAAATCAACATACCTAGGCTGAACAAACTTGAGGAATGACCCCTGAGAATGAGTGAGATGGAGACGGGGAGGAATCACAAGTTCAGGCAAGCGATCATCACGATGCTTCATGCAGCGCTCATCAGTAGCCCGGTCGTCATTGCCGGCTCGAGATGAGGAGGGACGGCGACGAGATGCCAGTTTCTTGGCCTTGGAAGCCATGGAGAGTGCAGAGGAACGGTGCACAGAGAGGGAGGATGAAGAGGAGAAGCCCACTGCAGAAATAGGACAGGAGGGATGGAAGGTAGGGTTTGCGTCCAAGGGGGAAGCAGGGGCTTAGTTTGTAGAGAAAGAGAGGGATTTGTGAGTAGGGAAGAAGAATGGATCGTGGGTGCCTTCTTAAAGAAGAGGGTGGTTTGAAATTTAGAAGGCAAGGGTCCTACCAAAATCGTCCCCAAACTGCGCGGCCGTTGGTCTTCCCAGACCAGAGCTGCCGCCGTCTGTCGACAGATGACCGGATATCTGTCGACAATCCATACAGAAATTCTGTCTGACTGATTTTTTGTGGATTTTCAAGGAGAACTCTTGAGCAAAGATTACACATTAATAAATAAGGTGTAAAATGGGTATACACACATTGGAACCCATCATAGACATGGATATTAAGGCCCCCCCATTTACGTAAATGGTTTAGACATAATACCTAAGGAGTTTTAAATTAGAGCATTAAGAGAACACCTTACGGTCTTAGAGAAAGGACACCAACCCTTGTTTGATTAAGGACATTGTAGACCAACACTATCCCTAGTTTATGATGATCAAATGATGACTGAAATGAATGTCCAAACTTCATGATAACCATAGACACTAACTGACCTGGTTATTTGAAACACTGTGGAGGCTTCACTCTATTTCAAATAAGTTTTTTTTTTTTGTTTTTTGCAACAAATGAATATAACGGGAAAAGTGGTATTTAAGAGAACTTCATACCTTTTGTCGTGAGGATAGACATGACAAGTGCCCGTACCCCAGTTACTCAGTGGAAGAGTCCATCATACATTGTATAAGTTGATTAGATAGCTTTTGACGCGAGGGCAGACATTTGTGATGCCCATCTCGCCGGTTACTCAGCAATACACATCATTGCTCTACCTTTTACCCACTTGTAGATTGATTTTTTTGTTGTTTTTCAGAAATAGGTAGCTTTTCTCCATTTCAGATTTAAAATTCCAGATCAAGGAATATATGATTAGCAGTCAATATGAGACATAAAGTTCAATGACCATACAAATTTTTAACTTGAGAATAGTGTTTGCCTACAAGAAAATTATTCTAAAGAGTTAGGTGTTTATCATCTACGATGGTTCAATTTTTTCAAAATGATGTAACCTAAACCCGTGCAGAGGTAGTATGTCCAAATCATGGTGATTTAGGGAATAACATTAATATCACTGGAATATGATGAAGTCAAACATGTATAAACACCCATAAACATCTTAGATGAAGGACATGAACCTGCTCATGAGTTTAATAAGAATCAGGCATGATTTGACAAGAAGGAGTGTGTCTGTCGACAGCTAGAGGGAGCCTGTCGACAGATGAGTACAGACAGAAGACTGGGTTTTCAGATCTGGGTATGGCTGTCGACAGATGAGTTGTCATCTGTCGACAGGTGTACACAGAGTTCAAAGGTTGATGTCTGTGGAGCCTGATCTGTCGACAGGTTGCTCATGTCTGTCGACAGGTGCTTATTCAAAGTGGAATGAAGGCTTGAATGAGGGAATAAATGAATATAAAAGTGAGAGAAGTTGACATGAATAGGATATGAATGACTTCCTTCACTAAAACACTCATCTAGGCTGATTTTTACTCCCCCATAGTGTGTGCTTATGTGTACACATTCAGTCAAGTATACCAAGACACATTTGCACAAGTTGAAAAACACCATAGCAAGGATGAAGTGATTTCATGAAGATGTTCAATTTTTGACAAGAAATAGTGAGTGGACAAAATATAAAGACTAAATCCTCATAGAAAGTCATGAACCTTTCATGCAACATAACTATCGATACTTGGCGGAGAATATTTTCTCACGCATAATGAAGTTTTCAAACAAGCTTGACTTGTTCTTCCATAATCACCATTTGATATACCTCATAGTTAGTTCACACAAGAACATATACTTAATATTTGGGTTAAGTTTCATTGTAATTTGCACAACCTCAATTCTCGTCTCAAAGTTGTGAATCTATCTTCAGCCAGAGGTTTGGGTAAAGATGTCTGCCAGTTGATTTCAGTGGGTATGAAACTTATCTCCAATGTTTTTTATTGGCTACTTCATCTCTCAAGAAATGATGACGAATTTCTATGTGTTTTGTCCTAGAATGTTGAATGGGATTCTTTGAAAGATTGATTGCACTAGTGTTGTCATAAAGGATAGGTGTGCATCCAATGTCAATGTTGTAGTCACACAACTAACTTTTTATCCACAACACTTGTGCCGCACAACTCCCTGCAGCAACATATTCTGCCTCTGCAGTGGAGAGTGCAACCGAGTGTTGCTTCTTGGATGCCCACGAAACCATGCAAGCCACCAAGAATTGGCAATAGCCACTAGTGCTTTTCCTGTCAATTTTACATCCACATAGTCAGCATCAGGATATGAAACCAATTAAAGCTACTACCTGCTGGATACCAAAGACCCAAGTCATGCGTACCTGAGAGATATCTGAATATTCTCTAACTGCAGTTAGATGACTTTCCTTTGGACTAGATTGGTATCTAGCGCAAAGACAAACACTGAATTGTATGTCTGGTCTACTTGCAGTAAGATAAAGGAGTGAGCCAATCATACCTCGAAATGTTTGGCATCTACCAATTTACCTTTCTCATCACTTTCCAGCTTAATGCTTGTGCTCATGGGTGTTGAGGCATGCTTAGCTTGTTCAAACTGAAACTTTTTTTCAGTAGCTCTTTAACATATTTTTCTTGGTTGATGAAGAATCCGTCTTCTAATTGTTTGACCTGCAAACCAAGAAAAAATTGAAGCTCCCCCATAAGACTCATCTCAAATTCACTGTGCATATGATTAGAGAATTCTTCACACAGTGAAGGGTTAGTAGAACCAAAGATAATGTCGTCCACATAGACTTGAACAACAATTATGTGATTGCGAACTTTCTTTGTAAAGAGAGTTGGTCTACCTTACCTCTTGAGTAGTTTTTGCTTACCAGATAGGTGCTCAGCCTGTCGTACCAAGCTCGGGGTGCCTGTTTCAAACCATAAAGAGCTTTGTGCAATTTAAACACATGGTTTGGTTTATCATGATCTCAAAGCCAGGTGGTTGAGAAACATAGACTTCCTCTTTATGTAGCCATTCAAGAAAGCAGTTTTAACATCCATTTGAAATAGTTTGAAGTGTTTGAACATGCATATGCTAACAAGATCCTAACTGCTTCTAGTCTAGCTACAGGTGCAAAGGATTCTTCAAAGTCCACACCAAATTCCTGATTATATCCTTTTGCAACCAGTCTAGCTTTGTTTCTCACCACTTTACCCTCTTCATTTAGTTTATTCCTAAAGACCCATCTTGTCCCAATGACAGATATTTCAGGGGTTCTAGGAACTAAACTCCAGACATTATTTCTTTGAAATTGCCCAAGCTCCTCATCATAGCATCAATCCATGAGTTTCTTTTAATGCTTCTTCAACGTTTTAGGTTCCACTTGAGATACAAAGCTAAATGATCCTGTTCAACTATTGATTAACTTGAGACCTAGTTTGAACTGAGTCATTTATGTCACTATAACACTTTCAAGTGGATGAGCTTTAGAATACCTCACATTAGTAACAGTTGAAGGTCGGGTTGATCTTGCATTTGAGGAGGTGTTTGGAGGAGGGATGGCTGGAGGACTTTCAGCTTGTGGTTGATCTTGTGTGTGGATCTTGTGCAGTACTTCTTCTTCATTTCTGAACAGATGTCAATCATTTTCATCATCGTACCTCACATTAGTAACGGTGAATCCGGGTTATCTTGTTGAGGAGGTTTGGAGGAGGTGGCTGGAGGACTTTCAGCTTGTGGTTCATCTTGTTTTGTGGATCTTGTGCAAGTACTTCTTCTTCATTTGAACAATGTCCATCATTTTCATCATCGTACCGCGAAGATATCCACTTTGGTTTTCAGAGTTGTTTTAGAGATGCATTTGGTTTTCTTTGTAATTCTCTGATTGGTGTATCTTCAGTTTCATCTGCAACCTGTAAAGATAGAGTTGTTAGGCTTGGTTTGAGATTCATCAAATACAACATGTGGAGTTTCTTCCACTTTTCTTGTTTTGAGATTAAACACCCTATAGGCTCTAGAGTGTTCTGAGTATCCAAGAAAAATACCTTGATCGCTTTTGGCTTCAAACTTGTCCAAATCATTTTATCATTGTTATGTATGAACACTTTTGAGCCAAACACTCTGAAATACCCAATAGTGGGTTTCTTACCTTTCAGTAGTTCGTAGGAAGTTTTCTTGAATACCGGTCTTACCATGACTCTGTTAAGGATGTAGCATGACGTGTTAACCGCTTCTGCCCAAAAGGTTCTGGTAGTTGATTCTCGACCAGAAGCGTGCGAGCCATCTCCACCAAGGTTCTATTTTCCTTTCCACGACCCCATTTGTTCTGGAGTTCTTGGGGAGGAAAACAAGTGGTCTATACCTTGGTTCCTGCAAAAAATCAGTGAAGGAGTTGTTGTCAAATTCTCCCCCGTGATCAGTGCGGATGGAGCATATTTGTTGACATTTCCATGCTCAATTTTATTGAAAATTCTTCAAAGACATTCAGTGCTTCATTCTTGTGAGCCAGAAATTTTACCCAAGTGAACCTAGAAAATTCATCTACAATGACAAAACCATAATGCTTGCCATTGAGACTTAGTGTTCTTGTAGGTCCAAATAGGTCCATGTGCAACAGTTCATAAGCTTTAGAAGTACTCACCGGTGCTTTTGACTTGAAGGATTCCGGGTTTGTTTTCCTGTGCACATGCATCACAAAAAATTTCATTTCTGTTGAATGGGATTTCAGGAAGTCCACTTACAGTTGAGCCTCATGATCTTGTGCAACACATTATAGCTAGCATGGCCAAGCCTACGATGCCACAATGTAAGATCGTCCTGTTTGTTTGCTACAAGACACAAATCATTATTTTCTAGATCATCTAAGTCAACCATGTAGATATTGTTTATTCTTTTTCCAGAAAATTTCAGACTCCTGTTTCCTTATCAGAAATTTGACATGAATTGGATTCAAAGACAATTTTATGACCCTTGTCACACAATTGACTTATACTAAGCAAGTTGTGATGAAGGTCATCAACAAGTAAAACATTGTCTATGGAGTTAGAGGCAAACTTACCAACCTTACCTGAGCCGATGATCTGGCCTTTGTTGTTACCTCCAAAGATCACTTGACCTCCGTCTTTTCCACGAGCAAACTGAATTTATCTTTATCGCCCGTCATGTGCCTCGAGCAGCCACTATCCAGGTACCATTTGTTTTGATTGTGTGCTGCTAGGCATTCCTGCTCATGTGGATCAGACAAGAGGTTTTGGTACCCAAATTACTTTGGGTGCGTTGTATCATTCATGCCAAACAGTAAATGCTTAGGGATCCAAATCTGTTTGAATTTCAATTTATTTGGACTGTTCCAGCATTATTTTTCAGTATGCCCGACCTTTTGCAGATTTTGCATGATGAAGGTTTGTGAACAACAGTGGGCATGATATTCTTGGGAGCATGCATTGGCATCTTACCTTTGTTGTCTTGTCAATTTGGGCTTGGGAGCATGCTTTTTGTTCTGTCTTGGGCTTGTTACAAATTCCTTAGATTGACTAGGAACAAACTTGATCAACTTAGGTTCTTGTTTCTTACCCTTTGAAGGATTTTTCTTATTCTTTGAAGGGGTTTGTTTACTTGAACTTGGGCTGGAGTCAATGAAATCTGTTAGCAGACTTTTGCCAATTTTCTTTGGCTTTGCATTTTGAAACCAATCCCATGTCTTGCAACAAACACTTTTGAACCTAGAATTGCATCCAGATTCTGTTTACTTTTGACAAAGCCAGACTTATCTTTTATTTCCTTTTCAGCTTGTTCCAATCTTTCTTTTAGATTAGCATGCTCACTTTTAAGAACTTCAAGAGAGTTCATTAGATCATCTCTTTCCTTTTGAACTTCTTGAAACTTAAGTTTCATGCTATACAATTCATCACTGTGTGTTTGTTCATCAATCTTCATCATTTCAATTACCTTATTCAAAGATTCAATTTCTTCTTGTTGTTTGATTCATGAACAAAGGAATTGACTTTCTTTTTGAGTGCTTTATTTTCGGACTTGTATTCACAGACTTTTCAAATAGAACAGTATAAGCTTCTTCCCATTTAGTAATGGAATATGTTTCAAAGGAAGAGCTTACCTCGTTGGAGTCATCACTCCTTGCCATGAGACACTGAATCTCATCATCTCCTGAGGTAGCTTGACTGTCCTAGTCTTCATCTTCATCACTCCAAGTGGCCACCATTGCCTTGGCCTTCTTGAAGGTGAACTTGTCCTTCTTCAGCTTCTTTTGAGCTCGGGGCACTCTCCTCTCATGTGCCCTTGCTTCTTGCACTCATAACAACAATCTCAGACTTTTTGTAGTATCGAATTTATTAGCAAAGTCTTACTTTTGGAAAGGTTTAGAGTTACCTGTACCTCTCCTCTTGTATTTCAGGAATTTTTTGAATTGTCTAGTGAGCATAGCCATTTCGTCATTCTCACTCTCACTAGACGATTCAATCTCATCACTTTCCTGACTTATCTCCTTTTGGAAGCTGAACATCTCTTCCTGGAAGCCTTCAAAGCAAGTGACTTCCTAGGATTTCTTCAGTTTCATTTCTTTTGACATTCAGTTCATAAGTCATCAGAGAGCCAATCAATTCATCTACTTTCATTTTTGAGAGGTCTTTGGAATCCTCAATAACAGTGGGCTTTGGTGTTCAAGAGGATGGAAGAGACCGAAGTATCTTCCTCACCAAGTCACTCTCTGAGTATTCCCTTTTAAGACCTTTCAATCCATTTATAATTATCATGAATCTAGCAAACATGTCAGAGATGGTTTCATCATTATTCATTTTGAACATTTCATATTCTGAAACAACATGCTTACCTTTGATTCTCTTACCTCAGACGTACCTTCATAGATCAGCTCAAGCTTGTCCCACATCTCCTTTGCTGAGGTGCATGTGGAGACTCTTGAGTACTCCTTTGGGTGGACTGCGCACTGCATCATGTTGAGGGCGCTCCAGTTAAGTGTCCCCTTGGCGATCTGGTCCTTCGTCCAGGTGTCCTCGTCCTGAGGTTCATATGCTCCTTTTCTGACTATTTTCCATAGTTCAAAATTTTGTGTCTCGAAGAAACACCTGCATTCGATTTTTCCAATACGGATAGTCAGTGCCATCAAAGAAGGGTGGCTTGGTTATTGAGTGTCCCTTGGCCATATACCCCTTGTTAGATTCCATTTGACCGTGAATCTCCTGATCGTTAGATCAAACAGATAAAGCAGTAAATCGGAGAAACTCGGCTCTGATACCATGAAGTGTTGCGGAATTCCCTGTATGGTAATCTAGAAGGGGGTTGAATAGATTACTGCCAATTAAAATGTTTATCACCTTCTTTTCTTCGAAGCACAGATTATCAAAACAACGTTAAACTTTAAACTATGTGTGGATGTGTGTGACTTGATAACAAATGGATAACAGATTATCAAACGTGCGTGGAGATGTCGTGCCTATCAAACATCTAGCGTAAATTCGTGCAAACCACAAGACACGATGATTTACGTGGTTAGGAGTACACAACTTGTGTATCCTACATCCACGGGCCACACACACACGCAGAGCAATCTGCTTATGAGCTAGTTCACAAACTACAACTCACACACACGTGTTATCTGATGTGAAACCACGATCAGAACAACACCCACACACGTGTATCAAGCACAAGGGCTGCCTGAAACACCAAACACACACACGGATATGGAGAAATAAAAACAGAGAAGAGTTTAAGAGTTGAAGAACAAATCCAGTTGTAAACTCTTCTTGTGAACATCTGACTGGGCTTCAAGCTTCGTCTTGAAGGTCACAACTATTTGGAGACACTTGAATCCATGACATTCTGACTTCACCTTCCGCTGGAGAGACTTCTCTTCTTGGTTCTGGGCGGTAGGTTGAAGTAGAGCAGCAGAGCAAGACTTCTGTGAGAACTCTTTAGGGTTTTTGCTTAGAGGCTGCTTGTGTACGTGATTTGCTTCAAAAGGATATATATATATAGTGGTGTTTACATATGAAGAGTCGTGGTAGAAAGAAACACCAACTTGGGTAATGTTAGATCTTTCCGTATCTGAAGATTCTGTTCGTCTGTCGACAGGTCTGGCTGCATCTGTCGACAGATTGCAACAGGTATGCAACATACAGAGATCTGGGATTTCAGGTCTGTGAGATCTGTCGACAGTCGACTTGCATCTGTCGACAGATATCTACAGTCCAGATATCTAGTACTTCTATCAGTGACATCTGTCGACAGGCATATGGACATCTGTCGACAAGTGGCCTTTTTCCTGAGCTTGTGTTTTCTGTCTGTTCATATCTGTCGACAGGCCTTTGGAGATCTGTCGACAGGTGACAGATTTCTGTGTATTCTTGATCTTTTCTTCTTTTTTGTTGTATCATTGTTGTATTCACTCAAACCTACATTGACAAACATGTAAAGTGAGATGTTATGAATACATAAAAGATCAAATATTGCAACAAGTGATTTGCTCAAAGATGTCATGTATTAAACCTCAATTCAGGTTGTTCATCATCAAAAACATGTTGTGAAAAATATTAGAATGAAAAACCCAACAATGTGGGTTACTTTAAATCTTCCAGAGGCCTTCGTCTGGGGGACCCACTGGCTCCAACTCTCTTTATCATAATGAGAGGATCTTAGCAGAGGGTTAAAGTATCTTCAGTCCGCCACATCTTTTCTACCTTTTCTGGTCTCAGAGGATGCCCGCTAGTCTCTCATTACTGTTTGCAGATTATACTTTAATATTCCTAAATGGTCAAAGCTCTAATATCATCAAGCTTCAGAAGTTCTTGAGGAGGTATGAACTATGCTCAGGTCAGAAAATCAATGAAAAGAAGAGTACTTTTATCTTATCTTGCAAGGCTCCTCCATCCCTGGCTCGCAAAATTTCTAGCATCACGGGGTTTAAGCAACAGCTAGGCGCTATTCAGTATCTTGGGGTACCCCTCAGGCCTGGAAGAACTAGAGTTGCTGATTACAAGTTCCTCATTGACAAGATCAATCTTAAGATGAACAATTGGAAGTCAAAATTTTTGTCTCAAGCAGGCAAGGCCACTCTTATTAATTATGTTCTCAACTCCATCCCCATCTACATTGCTGCTGCGATATCCATTCCAAAACAATGGTTAATTATATTGAGAAGACCTGTGCAAACTTCTTTTGGAGTCGGACGGATGGTGTTCATCGGAGGCATTGGATTTCTTGGGACATTATCCATCGCCCTATCTCTGAAGGCGGGCTTCACATCAAAAGTCTATGGCATACTCAACTTGCTTTGCATCTAAGCAAATCTGGAATATCTACCATGGCTCTTCTATGTGGGCTACTTATGCCATGATTAGATATAAAGTGGACTGTGGTGAACCGTTCAAAAACTCCATTCCTCATGGTATGTCTAAAGTGATTTTTAATATTGCTCATCAAAACGTCATCAAGACTATTGGCGATGGTCGGTTTGTGGATTTTTTGACAGATGTTTGGCTTGGGTAATCTTTCCTTAAGGATCTGTTCTCCACCCCTAGAATGGGCCTGCTATCAGTGTTCGAGAGGCCTTACAGAGCGCTGATCACCCCATCCGCATGATCCTTCCTTGTCCTAATGTTCTTAAGGATATCCAGGTAGGTAACCAGGCAGACCGTGTGTTTGGACTTCGTCATTGGATGGTTTCCTCACCACCTTGTCTGCTTATAGCTTGTTTATCTTTGCATGGCGTGAAGAGGACGCCCCTGGGTGTCTGTGGCATCCTTACTTCTACAAGCGTGCTTCCATCTTCTGTTGGAAGATCTTATATAGAGCTATCCCTATGGACTCTCGTATCTTTGATCATGGTATTGCAATTGTTTCCTAGTGTTCATGCTATAGAGTCCCTTCATCTGAAGACTTGAATCACCTTTCATTTCTAGTTAGTTGGCTTCTAAACTTTGGCAGTGGGTTGCACCTATTCTTAATATTAATTTGAGCTCTCATGTTAATATCATCAGCCATCTTTGGCATAATGTGCCACTGTAATCCCACTACACCCTATGGTTTCACATCTCTGTATTCCACAATGCTTATTCTGTGGGAAATCTGGCGTTCATGATGCTTGATGCGGTTTGAGGGTAAGAGGTATTCAGTTGAAAGGATAATCCATAACATCCATTACATGGTTTCCATGTCCCTTGACACTATATTATTAAAAATAGTTCTTCTGATCAGCACCTGAAGAATATCCACTCTCTTGGTTTCTCTCCAAAAATTAAAGACACTACCTTCAAGCTGATCAGGTGGATTCCGCCTAACATGGGGTTGGTCCTTAATGTTGATGGTACGAGTAAGGGGAACCCAGGGATCTATGGGGGAGGCAGTTGCATAAGGGATAGCAAGGGTATTCTGCTTATGGCCTTTGCCCACTTCTACGAATATGGCACTAGCTTGGTTGCTGAGGTGCGTTCTTTGTGTGATGGAATCTGGTTGGCTGCTGAACATGGTTTTTTCTTATCCGAAATCATATTAGATTCAGCGACTCTTGTCACTTCCATTTGCAGCAACAAATCGCCTTCTTGGGAGTGTCTGCGTTGGTGGCGTGAAGCTCAATCTTATTTACATAATTCTCATGTCAATTTTGTTCATACCTATAGACAAGCAAACCAGGTGGCTGACGCTTTGGCAAATTTTGCTTTCAAATCTTCTACCAATGTACTTTTCTTTTCTTCCAACTCTTGACATCGCGAATGTAAAGGTCCTCTTACCTTGGACCGGTCTGGGGTTCCTCATCTCAGGCTAGTTTAGTAGGGGTATGCACCTATGATCATGCACACTTTTATTATATTCATAACCAGGCGCAGGTGGATCACACTGTTGGAGTGGGTACTTCTATTCTTGGGAGTAGGGTGCACTCTCCTAGTTGCTGACCCTGAGGACCTTTTCTCTGGGGAAAAAAAAAATCACACCTCACTTATACTATAATCCTATCTATGAATTTGGGGACCAAATTCTCTTAAGTGGGGGAGGGGTGTAGTACCATGGAAAATTTAGTTAATTAAAAATTCAAAATAAATGGAAATAAAAAATTTTTCGTATTATTGAAATAGTGGGAACATACGTATCATTATTTTATGTGTATCAACATATCGAAACATTTCGTAAAAATCATAGTTTAACCCCAAACAATATTCCCAAGTGACCCACGAAGAAATTCATGCAACGGAAATTCGATTGGCTAGGCTTACGACGCATAGTGACTAATTATCGTAATTAGGAAACAATTTAGAAGCCCATTATCATGTGTATAAAACATGATCATAAATTGAGTTAAAAATGTGGGGGAGACTTCAAACAACATGTATTAATAACCCATTATCAAATTTGGGCTAATGGACAACTTCTGGCCTAAGAATAAAATCAAGCAAGAAAATACATAGAAATTCGTAACCCTAATTCAGCAGAAAATAGGAAGAGGCAATTAGGGCAAATCCTAAGACAATTAGCCTTACGTAGCAACCCAAATTCATGCCTAGCCATGGTATGAACCTTCCTAAAGCCTTACACACTCTAAATGGGAGAGAAATCATCAAAAATGGAAGGATCATGCTAAAACTGCAACCCTTACTTCCCAGTTATGTTAGGACTACCAAACAACCCTAACTAGTTAAATACTCTTCCCAAAAACCCTTGTGGATGAGTTTACCAATAGTTGGGGTTGTGGGGGAGCAGCTCTTGAGCACCAGAGGAGGAGGAAATCGCCCCCAACAGGAGCTCTTCTTCCCCAACTGCGTTCTGCATCGACTTGCAGAAGGCTCTTCTTAATCTCAATCAATGGTAGGTTATCTGGGGCAAACCTAAGCAAAAAACATACCATCATAAAGTTCATCAAGTCTACTTTCATGTGCATGCATTTTCCCAAATTTTTATCGAGCATACCTGGAGTTTTAAGTGTTTCCAAAGGTCATGCATGTTTAGGGCTTTTCATGTTCATGTCTATTCTCACGCATCCCGAGGTCAAATCATATGGAACCAAAACCTTGGTTCGCTTCTACGCTTTGTACCCAACAAGTTTCATGTTCACACTTTATCCCAAGAACCCTAGAACATGAGATATAAGCGTTGCATGCATCGTGGTACAGTTTTCATCATTTTTGGGCAAGAACAAGAAACGCGACGACACCAGATGTTGCGTTCTTCTTTGCATGACGCGACGTACTAGACCATCGCATTCAACTGAAATGCGACCGTACCCTACGTCGCGATTTCGATCTTGACTTAACCATTCTGACACATTAAACTATGCGCCGTGTGGGTTTCAGTGTCATCCATGAACATGACGTAGCATGCCGTTGCGATTTAGACTGTTTTCCCGCTCATACGTTTGTACTGTTTTATATTGTTATTTTGAAAACTCCTTTTGAACGTGAGGTGTAGACATGTCGCGATTAAAGGATGAAGGCGACTCACTGTCCTGTTGGGATTTGATGTTTTACAGAGTGATCTTATTCAGAACCGTGTACAGTCTTCTTAAATGCGAAGACTATGTCCTTGTAAATTAAAGGCCTACCCGAGGCCTGTTTTTCATGGTCTAAAGTTTATGGTTTACATGTCATGGTTTTGTTAAGTTATGTAGTTTGTTTAGTGGCTTAAAAGCTATTAACCCATGAAAAAGACATAACAACGTGAAAGCTTATGCTATTTTTTTCTTAATGATATGATCTATTCAAGCAAACTATTGATTAATCACCTTGTTGTTCTAGCTTGTTAAAGTGAATAATGTGATCTTAAAATACTGCAAACCATGTCAAGTTAAGTGCAAGTTTCAATTTCATGTCACCATGTTATTTGCTTTCCTCATGTTCACAACCGATGGATTGTGCATTGAGACACATACTACAATACACACTTGCACATATAGGCAGCTCTTTCTTGGGGGATTGGAAACTCTTGGTCGGTCATTCTGTTGCAAATCAACTTGGGGCATCAAATGCGCAGCGGAAGCAAAACAAAACAAAAATCGATTTCCATCCATGTACTTGATCGGACTATGATGTACGGTGCATGTAAACATACATACAAATAAGGCATGAGACAATCTCACCTAGGGGATATCGTATATCCCCTGAAGAGCGAACTAGTCCTTGTTTGAAGGAGCTCTCACGAGACTCCCTCTAGCGGTATACGCACAGTGGATGATCGGCGATGACGATGACCCTTCTACACCCACTCCTCCACGTCGTGCAACGACCACACAGTCGTGCAACGCCACACAGCGGCCAACAGCAGCCACAGTAGTAGCAGCAATAATAAGGGCTCGGCCCTCATAGTTCTCCTCTTGCCTAGGGAGAGCACAAGAGGGAGAGATGGGAAGGGGGATGAAGAAGGTGGTTTCTCCTCTCAAGCTCTAGCCTATGAACTTCAAAGAGAACCCCCTTCTATTTATAGAGAGCCTAAAGGACACCTCATCAGGACACACCTCATCATGTCATGATGACATGGGAACCTTGTCCTGTCATGATGACAAGAGGGACACCTCGTCTTGTAATCATGACAAGGGACACCTCATAGGGGACACCTCGTCATGTCATGATGACAAGAAGGACACTCGCAGGGACACTGGTCATGTAATCATGACAGGGAAACCTCACAGGGACACCTCATCATGTCATGATGACAAGAGGGACACCTCGCAGGGACACCTCGTCATGTAATCATGACAAGGGACACCTCATAGGCAACCTCGAGGGACCACCTCGTTCATGTAATTATGACAAGGGACACTCACAGGGACACTCGTAATGTAATCATGACAAGAGGGACACCTCACAAGGACACCTCGTCATGTAATCTGACAAGGGAGACCTCATAGGGGACACCTCGTCATGTCATGATGACAAGGGACACCTTATATGACACCTCACAATGTCATGATGATAATGATGATGAGGTGTCCTCTTCTACAAGGGGTGAGGTGGCATGATCCTGGTATGCTCCCTTAATGTATTCTTGTCAAGGCTTATTGGGTCTTACCCAATATGTCACGTCCTGAGAATTTACGCAGCGGATATTAGTTCGAACAATTCGAGTCGATATCCCAAGACGTGCACAGTCGGAAAATAAGCCTCTAGCTAGCACGCGCTAAATGTGTATCAACACAAACATCATAATAGGGCCAAATGTTGACTCAATATAAATTGTATTCAAATCTCATATTTGTCTCAGATAAACTAATACAAGACTAAGACTCAATAAAAAGAAAAGTACATTTACCCTCACCTCCTACTACATGTTCAACTCTCAAATGAACTACGAAACTAGACTCATAATTGGGACGCTCATCACTCGGATGCATTCCCATCATCGACTTGCTCTTCCTCTTGAACTTCATAGTCACCTAGATTTGGAAAAGGTAGGGGATGAGCAAACTAGCCCAGTAGGATTTATATCTCAATGTGCGGGCAATGAATAAGTGATTAACATTTTAGAACTAGGCAAGTACGATGAATGATACGCAAGTATGAGCAAAAATCATTAAAACATGATATATAATACAAGCTGGATAGAGTGAACAAGATAGAATAAGATTTTTGAACAAGGTGCCAAGAAAGAACTAGCAATAGATCACTTTGCACAAGCACGCAAGATTTCACTTGATGTCAATAGTTTCAAGAAAGCAAGATATCACTAGTTGCAATAAATGCAGGATGGCCATATCACGCAAGCAAGCAAGCAAGATTGCACAAGCAGTTCAAGTAACACTAATCAGACACGTAGACACCAATGTACACCAGAAAAGATCAATCAAGAATGTACACCAGGACACGTGTATGTGGTTATGTATCTAACATTCAACAAGCAAGAAAGTACTCCCAGCGCAGATGCAACGCAAGTAATCATTATACCCCATGGTTAACAGTATATTATGACTCGCCGTCATTGGGGCTAGACTGGAGCCCTTGGACACACTCCGTGCCCTATCAGCCATCTCATGTAAAATTTTAAATGTAGATACCCAGAGTCATAAATAATGGCCAATGAGAGTTCAAAAAGTAAGCATGTGTAATGTCATGTTCATGATGATGATGAGAAGAAATAAATAAATTGAACATGATCCATGAGGACAATAGTCAAGAGATAAATTCGGCGAGCTGAATGATAGATTTACAATTTAGTTCAATCTTAGATAATGGCTTTAGTATAGATGGCAATCACACTCACGAGAACAATAAGAGAAGGAAGTGCACGCCCTAGATGTATAAGTGTGTAGAGATGCACATGTGTAAATTCACAATCCTTCGGTCTCAAACTCTCGAAAAAACACTTAACATGATGGCAAGCAAGAACAATGCATTTAACTACAAATGGGTTTACAAGATTTTAAGATAAAATTTATCACTTAAAGCAAGCTAGAATGGTAACAAGAGTAAATCACAAGTTTCATGTATGATCATATCTTAAGAAAGCAATTAGAATAATATTCATGAAATTAAGGATTTTCAAGGGTTAAACACTTTAAGCCATTAAAAGAGACATTATGAAATGAACAGACCCAAACATGCAATATCTTGTAAAGCTAGTGTCGACACACCCATGCTGGTGTCGACACCATGCTTCAAAACACAAAGCAAAAATATGAAAAACTGGTCAAGTAGTGTCGACACTAGTTCAAGTAGTGTCGACACTAGTTCAGTAGTGTCGACACTAGAGACAGGTTCCAGAAAACCTTTGGAAAAAATGGGGATAGTGGTGTCGACACTAGATCAGGTAGTGTCGACACTAGATCAGTTTCCCAGAACTTTCTGGGTCAAACTGGGACAGTGGGTCCACATAGATGAGGTAGTGTCGACACTAGAGAGCTTCCAGAAACACTTTCTGAGCTCTTTTGGGACAGTGTGTCGACACTGCCTCAAGTAGTGTCGACACTAGTGGCCCTCCAGAACAAAACACATGGTCAGGTGTAACCAGAAAACACGTCTCATGCAGCGATTCCCTTCCACCTCTTAAACTCTCTAGAGAATGACATTTAGACAACACGTTCAACATGGAAGATGAAGAGGACAACTAGTAGAAGAACTTTTCTGTTGAGGGTTTGATCTAATTCGGTCTGAATCCGAGAAAAAACATATGAAGAACAGAAAGTCAAGTGTAGCCCGAAATCCCAGTATCATGCAGTGACTATCTTCCCACACCTGTAACTCTCTAACCAAGGACTTTTGGACAAAACGTCCAACATAAAAGATGATCGAGACTTCAATTAGAAAAACTTTGGTGAAAGAAGTTTAGTCAAATTCAGTCTCGAATCATGTACATAATAAGAAGACGGGAAAAAAACCTAACACTGCGCGACTTTGGAAAAACACTTATGACTCAAAATATACTCATTAGAATTCGATGAAACAGTGGGAAACGAAAGTAAACTTGATGCTCTACACATGGTATAGGATATATTATGGTTTGGCCCGAGAAAAACCTACCTTCTGGGTTGAAGAAGTCTCGTTTTCCAGAAAACCGAGTTCAGACACTCGGAGGAAAAACGTTACTGCTCCTTGTATACTGTAGGAATTTGAGAATTCCACTTGGGTTAGAACGTAGCCTTGACCCTCTTTCCAGGGGTATAAGCCTTGCAAGGTTTGTTTAGGTTTGACTCACCTTTGGTCAACTCAAGAAGATGGTCTGTGCAGATCGCAATAGACACAACAGGGAAGAAGAACGCTTGTGTGGATGATCTCCTCTCCCCAGCCACCAAGAACTTCCCCACACGACCCCAGAAAGTTCTAAAACTCGTTCCTAGGGTTTGGTGAAGAGTATTTTAAGCAACCATGGTGTTTTAGGAGTCCTATTATAACTAGGAAAGCTAAGCTGCGGTTTTGACAGAGCAGTTTCCTATCTTTTGAGGATTCCTTCCTCCCTTAGAGTGTGTGAGGCTTTAGGAAACCTCCCACCATAGATAGGCACGAATTTGAGTTGCCAAGAATGCATGATGCATCCAAATTCAACTAAAATTTCTCTTTCTAATTTAGCCTATTTAGAGTTACGAATTTCCATGCATTTTCTAGCTTTATTTGATTATTGGGCCAAATGATGTCCATTGACCCGCTTATGATATTGGGTCATTAATATATAATGTTGGAAGTCCCTCCAACACTTTTATAAAAAATTTGATTCCTTTATATACTAAAATTTCCGGGGTGCTATACCCTCCCCCACTTAAGAGAATTTGGTCTCAAATTCATGTATAGCAAGTTATTGTACAAGTGAGGTGTACTTACTTGTGAATAGCTCCGGAAATCTTTTGCGCATTGCTTCCTCGGTTTCCCACGTGTCGTCCTCATCCATGCGTTGATTCCATCTAACCCTTACTAGTGGGATAACCTTGTTCCTTAGTTGGCGCAGTTCCCGGTCCACAATCTTAATTGGCTTCTCTTCATATATTCCGTCTTTGTTGAACTCCAGAAGCTCGTATTCTATAACATGCCATGGATCTCGTACATACTTTTTCAACATGGATATGTGGAACACATTGTGTATTCCATCCATTTGCGGTGGTAAAGCGAGACGATATGCCACTTCGCCGACTCTTCCAAGGATTTCGAAAGGCCCGACAAACCTTGGTGACAACTTGCCTTTAATGCCAAAACGTCTGATCCCACCGCCTGGAGACACTTTCAAGAATACATGTTCACCCACCTGAAACTCCAGGTCTCTTCTTCTATTATCTGCATATGCCTTTTGTCTTTGCTGCGCCACTGCATTCTTTCTCTAATAAGCTATACCTTCTCTGTGGTTTCCCTTATCATCTCTGGTCCTAACATTTGTTTTTCACCAACTCATACCAGCATATTGGAGATCGGCAACTTCTGCCATAAAGTGCTTCAAATGGTGCCATCTGAATGCTAGCTTGATAGCTATTATTGTAGGCGAACTCCACAAGAGGTAAGTGTTCATGCCAGCTACCTCCAAAATCTAGGACACATGCTCTGAGCATATCTTCAATCACCTGGTTGGTTCTCTCCATCTGTCCATCTGTTTGTGGATGGAAAGCCGTGCGAAAATTTAGTTTAGATCCCAAGGAGTAATGCAGTCCTTTCCAAAAGTGGGATGTAAACCTGGGGTCTCTATCAGACACATAGACACCGGTACTCCATGTAATCTGACTATTTCCTTCACATACAATGCAGCCAGAACATCTATTGACCACTTATTCTTCATTGGCAAGAAGTGAGCTGACTTGGTTAAGCGGTCGACTATAACCCAGATACCATCGAATCCACCTCTAGATTTAGGTAGTCCGAAAATTTCTAGGGGTTTGAGTTTACCTGCGGGTCGCAAGTGTTCTGCCTTGACCCTTTGACATGTTAAGCATCGGGCGACATATTCCGCCACCTCTCTCTTCATATTAGGCCACCAGAAGCTTCTTTTCAAATCCTGATACATTTTGGTAGTTCTAGGATGAATAGTATATCTGGTCTTGTGAGCCTCGTCCATAATCATTTCTTTGTCTCTGCATGGTCGGGTACACAGACTCGATCCCGGAACAATAGCCTTCCATCTTCCGTTAATGAGAAATCTGGCCTCTGGTCCAGATTAGCCTTAATCTCCACAACTATAGGGTCATTGTCTTGGAGTGTTGTGATGTCCTCCAATAGTGTGGGTTGTGCTCTAACACTAGCAACAAAGCATCCCTTCTCTTTGATGTCAGCATCAATATTTAACTTGGCGAAGTCTTCTAATAACTTCCATTCTTCTACCATTAAACTTGACATTGTGATCATTGGCTTTCTACTTAGAGCATCTGCCACAACATTTGCTTTTCCTGGATGATATTGGATCGTGAAGTCGAAGTCTTTGAGATACTCCAACCACCTCCGTTGCTCATATTCAAGTCCTGCTGAGAAAACAGATACTTCAAGCTTTTATGGTCAGAAAACACAATGAATTTCTCACCATATAGATAATGACGCCATATCTTCAAGGCAAAGACTACAGCAGCTAGCTCCAGATCATGTACAGGATAATTGTCCTCGTGCTTCTTCAATTGTCTGGACGCGTAGCATATAACTTTCCCTTCTTGCATCAACACAGCCAAGGCCGATCCCGGATGCATCGGTGTATACTTCAAAACTACCCCCGGCAATTGGCAAGGTTAGTACGTGGTGCTGAGGTAAGGTGTTCTTTCAATGCCCTGAAACTTTCTTCACATTCATCAGTCCATGCGAATGGATTCTCCTTCCTGGTAAGCCTGGTCATTGGTACAGCTATCTTTGAGAAATCTTTAATGAAGCGACGATAATAACCGGCTAACCCCAGAAAGCTTCTAATCTCCGACACAGTTGTCGGCCTTTCCAATTCTTTACCGCCTCCACCTTAGATGGATCTACAGAGATTCCCTCCTTGGATATGATGTGACCAAGGAAAGATACTTCCTCCATCCAGAATTCACACTTACTAAGTTTAGCATAGAGTTGGTTATCTCGAGCACTGTAGAGCAACCTTCAAGTGTTCCTCATGTTCTTCTTTGGATTTGGAGTAAATAAGGATGTCATCAATGAACACCACTATGAACTGGTCCAAGTAGGCCTATAAATATGTTCATAAGTTGCATGAAAGCCGCTGGAGCATTGGTTAATCCGAACGGCATGACCACGAACTCATAGTGACCATACCTACTCCGGAATGCAGACTTGTGAATATCCTCTTCCTTATTCTTAGTTGATGGTAGCCCGATCTTAGATCTATCTTAGAGAAATATTGTGCGCCAGAGATCTGATCAAACAGTTCATCGATGCGGGGTAGTGGATACTTGTTCTTTATTGTCAACTGGTTCAACTGACGGTAGTCAATGCAAAGCCTCATTGATCTGTCCTTCTTTCTGACGAATAGTACTGGCGCTCCCACGGGGATGTACTAGGCCTGATAAAACCTTGATCTAGAAGTTCTTGGATCTGTCTCTTCAACTCCTACAATTCAACAGGGGACATGCGATACGGGGCCTTTGAAACAGGGGCTGCCCCAGGGAGTAACTCAATGGTGAAGTTTACCTCCCGCTCAGGTGGTATACCAGGCAATTCCTCTGGAAATACATCAGGATATTCCCTGGCTATTGGAATGTCTTCCAATGTCGGTTTCTTCTTTTCAGTAGCCAAGACAGAAACTAGGAAAGCATCACAACCCTGGTTGATCAGCTTAGAAGCCTTCAAGGAGGATATCAAGATAGGGTGTTGTGATAACGGGTGCCAAGTAGTGATAGAGTTGGAAGGTTTGATCTTTTAAAAGTGACCCTCCTATGGAGACAGTTTACATCGGCATCATATTTAATTAGCCAATCGACACCCAGAATGGCATCATAACCCTTCATGTCTAAACAGATAAGGTCGGCAGGGAGATTGTGTCCTCCAATTATGGTTTCACATTTTGGCAAGTAGTGAGTGAGTTCAGATTCTGAGCCTAGTGGAGAGGCTACAATGATCTGGATTTCAAGGGTACAGGTTTGACAGGTAAGTTGCAGAAAATGTGGTGGAAATAAAAGAATATGCAGCTCCCGTATCAATAAGTACAAATGCAGGTTGAGAGTGTATGGAGATGGTACCTTCCACCATACCCCCTTCTCGGGTAGGTCAGCTTCTATGACCGCATTAAGGCGTCCCTGACGCCGTGGTGCATTCTGGGCTCTCCGGCTGGTCCTTCAGCATAGGACAATCCGGAATACGGTGGTCACGACCACCACATCTCAAGCATGCCCCGAGCTTCTTCCAGCATTCCTCAGCTCGGTGTCCTGGTTTATCACAGAACTTGCAGTTTTCAGACAACTGCCTACCTTCCACTTTGACTCTTTATCTCCCGCCGCATCTCTTCCAGCAATTGGCCTCTTGTTGTTGCTGTTAAAGTTGTTATTGTTGCTACGAAACATTGGAACAGTGTTAGGTGCTCCCTTCTTGACAAGACCGGCTTAGAGTTGTCCTTGCCCCTCATGCTCTCTACTTTAGCCATGGTGTCCTCCACTAGCTGAGCTCTTTGGACCATCTCAGTGTAAGTTTGAATGTTGTGTGGTCCGAGCCTTTCAATGAACATGGGTCTGAGTCCATCCATGAAACGATTGGCTTTCAGCCTTCTGTGCCCACAAGATGTGGGGCATACATGCAGACGAGCAAACTGAGCTTCATACTCAGCCACAGACATGCTCTTTTGTTTTAGTGCCGCAAACTCTGCTGCCTTCTTCTCCTTCACTTTCAGAGAAATATTTTCCCCGGAATATCTCCAGGAATCCGGCCCACTCTAGTTCAGCTACGTTTGGCAGTGGGCCGATGTGGCCTTCCACCATGCTCGAGCATCCTTGGTAAGTTGGAAAGTGGCCAGTACCACTTTCTCCCTATTATTGCATTGCATTACTTGGAAAATCCTTTCGATTTCCTCTTGCCATTTTCTGCTTCATCTGGGTCAGGGGATCCAGAGAAACGAGGAGGGTTTAAACTCCTAAAATTTTGGTGCAGATCACCGGCTCCATTCCTTGAGCTGCAGCCTGATTTCCAGCCTGAACTACATTTTGCAGGGCCTGCGTAAGTCCAGCCACAGTGTCTTGCATAGCTTGCCACTGGTTGCGAGCCATTGCAGTTGTGTGAGAGTGTTATGAGGATTCCTGAGAAAAGGATGAAAACCAATTAATGTCTCTAGATACATTATAGGAGTAATGGGTAGGAGTGTTTAATTCTTTCTAACATATTCCTAGTCTCTACCCATTCTCACCAGGTACTATATTAAATTTCATGACCTAGGTTCCATAGGTATCTCCTATTCCTGAGACATATCCTAGTTGGTATTCCTAGGCTCTGATACCACTAAACTGTCACATCCTGAGAATTACGCAGCGGATATTAGTTCGAACAATTCGAGTCGATATCCCAAGACGTGCACAGTCGGCAAATAAGCCTCTAGCTAGCACGCGCTAAATGTGTATCAACACAACATCATAATAGGTCCCAAATGTTGAACTCAATATAAATTGTATTCAAATCTCATATTTGTCTCAGATAAACTAATACAGGACTAAGACTCAATAAAAAGGAAAGTACATTTACCCCTCACCTCCTACTACATGTTCTAACTCTCAAAATGAACTACGAAAACTAGACTCATAATTGGGACGCTCATCACTCGGATGCATTCCCATCCTCGACTTGCTCTTCCTCTTGAACTTCATAGTCACCTAGATTGGGAAAAGGTAGGGGATGAGCAAACTAGCCCAGTAGGATTTATATCTCAATGTGCGCAATGATATAAGTGATTAACATTTTAGAACTAGGCAAGTACGATGAATGATACGCAAGTACGAGCAAAACTCATTAAAACATGATAGATAAAACAAGCTGGATAGAGTGAACAAGATAGAATAAGATTTTTGAACAAGGTGCCAAGAAAGAACTAGCAATAGATCACTTTGCACAAGCACGCAAGATTTCACTTGATGTCAATAGTTTTCAAGAAAGCAAGATATCACTAGTTGCAATAAATGCAGGATGGCCATATCACGCAAGCAAGCAAGCAAGATTGCACAAGCACGTTCAAGTAACACTAATCAGGCACGTAGACACCAATGTACACCAAGAAAAGATCCATCAAGAATGTACACCAGGACACGTGTATGTTGTTATGTATCTAACATTCAACAAGAAAGAAAGTACTCCCAGCGCAGATGCAACGCCAGTAATCATTATACCCCATGGTTAACAGTATATTTATGACTCGCCGTCATTGGGGCTAGACTGAGCCCTTGGACACACTCCGTGCCCTGTCAGCCATCTCATGTAAAATTTTAAATGTAGATACCCAGAGTCATAAATAATGGCCAATGAGAGTTTCAAATAAGTAAGCATGTGTAATGTCATGTTCATGATGATGATGAGAAGAAATAAATAAATTGAACATGATCCCATGAGGACAATAGTCAAGAGATAAATTCGGCAGCTGAATGATAGATTTACAATTTAGTTCAATCTTTACATTAATGGCTTTAGTATAGATGGCAATTCACACTCACGAGAACAAGAAGAGAAGGAAGTGCATGCCCTAGATGTATAAGTGTGTAGAGATGCATATGTAAATTCACAATCCTTCGGTCTCAAACTCTCGGAAAAACACTTAACATGATGGCAAGCAATGAACAATACATTTAACTACAATGGGTTTACAAGATTTTAAGATAAAATTTATTACTTAAGCAAGCTAGAATGGTAACAAGAGTAAATCACAAGTTTCATGTATGATCATATCATTAAGAAAGCAATTAGAATAATATTCATGAAATTAAGGATTTTTCAATGGGTTAAACACTTTAAGCCATTAAATAGACATTATGAAATGAACAGACCAAAACATGCAATATCTTGTAAAGGTAGTGTCGACACAACCCATGCTGGTGTCGACACCATGCTTCAAACACAAAGCAAAAACATGAAAAACTCGTCAAGTAGTGTCGACACTAGTTCAAGAAGTGTCGACACTAGAGACAGGTTCCAAAAAACCTTCTGGAAAACATGGGACAGTGTGTCGACACTAGATCAGGTAGTGTCGACACTAGATCATTTTCCCAGAACTTTCTAGGTCAAACTGGGACAGTGTGTCGACACTAGATGAGGTAGTGTCGACACTAGAGAGCTTCCCATAACACTTTCTGGGCTATTTTGGGACAGTGTGTCGACACTGCCTCAAGTAGTGTCGACACTAGTGGCCCTTCCAGAACAAACACATGGTCAGGTGTAACCAGAAAACACGTCTCATGCAGAGATTCTCTTCCACCTCTTATAACTCTCTAGATAATGACATATAGACAAAACGTTCAACACGAACGATGAAGAGGACAACTAGTAGAAGAACTTTGATGTGAGGGTTTTATCTAATTCGGTCTCGAATCATGAGAAAACATATGACGAACAGAAAGTCAAGTGTAGCTCGAAATCCCAGTATCATGCAGTGACTCTCTACCCACGCATGTAACTCTCTAAATAAGGACTTTTGGACAAAACCTCCAACATAAAAGATGATCATGACGTTAATTAGAAAAACTTTTGTGAAGGAAGTTTAGTCAAATTCAGTCTCAAATCACATGCATAATAACAAGAACGGAAAACCAAACCCTAACAGTGCGCGACTTTGGAAAAACACTTATGACTCAAAATATACTCATTAGAATCGATGAAATCAGTGGGAAACGAAAGTTACTTGATGCTCTACACATTGGTATAGGATATATTAAGGTTTGGCCCGAGAAAACCTACCTTCTGGTTTGAAGAAGTCTCTTTTTACAGAAAACCCGAGTTCAGACACTCGGAGGAAAACGCTTACTGCTCCTTGTATACTGCATGGAATTTGAGAATTCCACTTGGGTTAGAACGTAGCCTTGACCCTCTTTCCAGGGGTATAAGCCTTGCAAGGTTTGGTTTAGGTTTGACTCACCTTTGGTCGACTTCAAGAAGATGGTCTGTGCAGATCACAGTAGACACAACAGGGAAGAAGAACGGCTTAGTGTGGATGATCTCCTTCTCCCCACCACCAAGAACTTCCCCACACGACCCCAGCAAGTTCTAAAACTTGTTCCTAGGGTTTGGTGAAGAGTATTTAAGCAACCATGGTGTTTTAGGAGTCCTATTATAACTAGGAAAGCTAAGCTGCGGTTTTGACAGGACAGTTTCCTCTCTTTTGAGGATTCCTTCCTCCCTTAGAGTGTGTGAGGCTTTAGGAAACCTCCCACCATAGATAGGCACGAATTTGGGTTGCCAAGAATGCATGATTGCATCTCAATTCACTAAAATTGCCTCTTTCTAATTTCAGCCTATTTAGAGTTACGAATTTCCATGCATTTTCTAGCTTTATTTGATTATTGGGCCAAATGATGTCCATTGACCCGCTTATGATATTGGGTCATTAATATATAATGTTGGAAGTCCCTCCAACACTTTTATTAAAATTTGATTACTTTATATACTAAAATTTCCGGGGTGCTACACGGTCTATAATGGGTTAAATAAGGCTCATTGGATAACTTTTATCCAATCCTCTATTCTTCGCGTTATCCACCTTATGTTTGTGACCCTCTAGGCCCAATATCGAGCTGGTGGTAAGTTCCACCCGTCAGAACTCCTCCTGACTTAGTGAATTATTATCTCCATAAAAATTCACTCAACTCATCAATTATGAACATACTAGGCCACTATGCCATAATCCCAGACGATACAAGTGATCAAATACATTGGACCCGTCTCCCCACAGTTGTCGTGTACCTGTAGTCCCTCATCCATCTATTATCCCAGAGACCGTATATTAGGCATCGTGTTGTCAGGCCTATACGGAATCTGTTAAAGTCAAACTCTTATCAGATTATCTCAGAGAACTCCTTCTCTCTAAATCCGATTGACCCTGGCCAGGGATTTGCCTGAGTAAGACAATATGGGATATTCCTCTCACGATACTGAAAGTGGATGATCCTTTATTGAGACATAATTGCCTTCGTAAGGTTGGCTACCATTCCTAATGACTGGCTATACTAGACCTGGAACATCTAGACGTATAAATCCTGTATCAAAGAATGGAGTACTCAAACAAGACATCTTTGGTGTCTCAAGTCTAAGAACCAGTTACACAACTGAGGCTACGGAACCTCTATCTGACAATCAGGTATCATTAACCACACAGCATTCCGAGAACGGATCATTCAGTGAACTCATTCTCCAATAAGCACCTGTACCATATCCCTAGTGTCTCCACACAAGCAGCTATGAGACCAGCTGCTTCCATCACATGGACAGGTATATGGCACACCAGTGTTTCCGGTCATCTCATGTCCTTCTTGAGTAACCTATGATTGGGAATATTTAGGATCTGTGTTTAAATAGGATCGGCCTCATTATCATGATCTCATCATGATCCAATTCCCATTGTACAGACCCATGGACATCACAATATTCATATGCATGGAATATACAGTGAGAAAACATCATTATTATATTACGAAAAGAGATTGTACATATTACAAGTGCCATCACTCACGTGAATTAGTTTTCAGGGCACCTATAGCTAGCAATCTCCCACTTGACCTAAAACCAATCACCTGCATGTCTGATTCCATCAGACCTCGGTGTCGCTCAAAAACAATTTGAGTTAGTGGCTTTGTCAGTGGATCCGCAATGTTATCATCGGATGAAATTCTTTTTACTGCTACATCGCCATGGGCCACGATCTCGTTGATCAAGTGGAATCTCCTTAGAACGTGCTTAGACTTCTAATGAGACCTAGGTTCCTTTACTTGAGAAATCACCCCGTTGTTGTTGCAGAACAATGAAATTTGATCTTCATGGCCAGACACCACTCCTAAATCTATGATGAACTTTTTCATCCAGACAGCTTCCTTTGCTGCTTCTGAAGCAGCAATGTACTCCGCCTCGGTAGTCAAGTCAGCAGTAGTCTCTTGCTTGGAACTCTTCCAGTTTAGTGCTGCTTCATTCAGGGTAAAAACATACCCTGAGTTAGACTTACTGATTAAATGGTTTTGACTATAGTATATTCTGATTAAATGGTTTTCGTTGCATGTTATGGATTAACGAAATTTTAGTGATCTTGAATGACTATTCTCATGTTTTAGACCTGCTAGAACTGACTTATCAGTGTAAACCATGCTTAAATGATTTATCTTATTAATTTTCATGTAATCTTTGTTAATTATAAAAATAGTGTTTTTACTCCGAAAATTGTGAAAAATTTTAGATATGTTCCATGTATTGTATGTGAACTGTAGTTAAAATTTGGTAGGATTCTAAGTACTGTGCAGAGTGCTATTAAATTCTGAATTATAAAGTTAAGTACAAAATAATTATGCATGTTGAGTGTTATTGTTTCAGAAATTTTAATAAAGTTAGAACCACTGTGTGCACCGTCTACCATGTTCAAATTGAAATATCTTGTAAATTGCCTAAAGTCTGTGTTTAATATGAAAAATAGTTTTACTACTTCTAAAATTCTGAAAAATTACAGATATGTTCCTTATGTTAAATTCATCTTGTGGTTAAAATTTATATTATTCTGAATACTATACATACTGCTATGATTTTCTGAATAATAAATGCATATAAAAATCAATAGATATGATAATGTATATGCATGTTGAATTTTGGATAAAAATAGTACCATGATAGGTTGTTGTTCCACAGTAGGATTTCATTTCAAAACTGAGAAAATATGATGGGTGTTAATGGTATTGTCATCTTAAAAATTAGACATGAATGTACAAAAGAGCATAATTTAGTTATATGAAAATGTTAGTTTCATGTGATAGTTCCATAATTGCATTATTATATATGTTATTGCATTAATGAAATGATTGGCCAAAAAGACATTGCTACTATAGAGATTTCCTACAGGGAACTACACCATGGATGCCCCTATGGTAATGGTTCAACTATATGAAATGACCTATTGAATCCGTGGGCAACGGATTGAAATCCTTGAGGTAGACAAGTTCTACTAGTTAAGGTGGGAAGGGCTTTCCCCGATTTTGCGCAATAACCATGACTTCATCACTGCATTGCCTAGGTGATAAGTGAATGTCTATATGCTATATGATCTCTATAATAGTGCGGGCTATGTCTTGGCAACTAAATGATGAATGACTACATGACTATATGCTACATGACTACATGCTATATGACTACATGCTACATGTCTATACGCTACATGATTACATGCCATATGAACTACATGCCATTGGTTATATGTAATATTTATTACATGTTTAAATGATCACTTGCTACATGATACCTAATTGAATGTTGCATAATGTAGGTTAAAGAATTACTTGAATTTGTGCTACATGATTCTATTTAAATGCTTTGTTTCATAAGTGGTATCCATATGCTACATGTCATGAAAAAGGTAAATGCATGTGTTAACATGATCCATGTTAAATGATGAATATGATATTACATTTAGTACTGTGAGTAGAATTTTATGAAATTGTCCATGAGATAGTATTACTGGATAAGCATGTGTTAGTATCATGTTATAAATTGAAAAGAATGTCATGGGTTTGTATTATATAAAATCATGAAATGAAAGCATGTAAGTATACAAATGATCACCATGTTATAAGTACCTAAGTTTAGAAATCATTACTTTACATGTATTAGTATAGTTTTGTTTAAAGGATTCCATGTTTGATTCTTATGTTATAGCATGAACATATAGGAGATTAAATGTTAAATTCTAGTAAGTTAGTAAAATGTTAAATTGATAGAAAGCATGTGTGATAAGTGTATGGTTTGTGATTTTAAGTTGCTTGTTGAGTCTATTGTGTAGACTCACCCTTGCTAAACATTTTAGGAGACTTAGAAGTTGAGAACGTGGCAAGACCCGGCGAGGAACGTGAAGATTAGATTGAAGACTTGTATTTCATTTGCTAGTAGGTGATGAAATTTGTAATTTGAACTTTGGTATTATTGTACTTGGAAACTGGAAACTGGCTTTGTGGATGTTATGGACTATGTTATTTCTTTCATGGACTATATAGACTGTGGTGTGTGGATTAAAATTTTTGATGGAATAAGAGTTGTTTAATTTCTGCTACAACATTTCATTCTATTTGTGTATATCTCAATCCATATGAATATCGTTGGGGTTTTCTCCCCTGTAGCGATTTACTCTCATCCGATGTGGGTTGGTATAACCGTACCGGGTGGAAGTGGGTCGTTACAGAGATGGTTTCAGAGCATTGGGTTGAGATTATACATGGATAGCCATCAACTAAATTCACATCTCTAAGTCTTTGTAGTGGATAGCCAAATCCAAGGAATAATTAAGATAGGATTAGAAAAGTGATAAGATGAATGTATGATAATATGCTAGGTATAGTGATAAATGGAGCTTGACATGGTATTTATTTTTTAGAATATGGCTGAAAAGAATTCGAGTTTGAGTGTACCTATCCAAGATGAGGAACCAAGGAGGACTATAAATGAGTAGCAGGAGGTACCAACACCTCAGCGACCATTTGTGCCGCCCCCGCCACAGTTGGTCGACTACGGCACAATCATGCAAGGACTCCTACAAGTGATGTAGACTCAAGCATAGACGCAAGTATCTCATCAGATGCAGCTTCAGGCTCAGGTTCCGGCACCAGCTCAGCAGGACCGTAGTGTAACGACCCTCCTCATACCGGTACGATTATACCAATCCCCATCGGTATCAAGAGCGCCGTCACAGTGGGATAAAACCCAACACTAGCCGATAGGTTGAATAGTAAATGGATAGAAATTGAATACAACGGAAATAAAATAAACAACTCAACTTTAATCCATCAACATCACACATTCCACAGTCTATATAATGAAATAAAATGACAATGTCCACATTATTACATGATAAAAGAACTACATTGTCCAAATATTGTCCATACAATAACTTTATTCGTACTATGAGAAAGGGAAAGTACAACTACTAAGCTCCTCAAAAGCTACTCTTCCAAGATAGCGTTCTACGCTATGCCTCTCTCCAGCACGAGATACCTGTCAACCTGTACGCCAAAGCAAGAGTGAGTCGAAAGACTCAGCAAGCAAACCAAAGATTCAATTTTAAACATATTTCGCACATTAGCTTTCAAACAATAAGGAAATTCATATTATCAATTAAACTATAACAGTTTACATGATACATACTCTTGCTATCAACACATGTTTAAACCACCTAGACATGCTTTAGGCTTCAACATATTTATTCTAAATCATGGATATAACATACACTTGTACATGTTTTCTACACCTAACATGTAGCATGATACCTCCACTTAAACATTATCTATTTCATGATATATTTTCTACAAACTAGGACATAGATTGAAGCATAAAGAAATGAACAACCTAGCATGATGACTATTCACTTTTCACATGTACTTTTCATATTTAATTGCACATTTTGTTTTCTATTTTAATGTAAATAAATATCATTTCACATGATTTCACATTTTATACCATGAATGAAAGGTTTATGACATGTTCAAGCAATTAGCAAACATATACCATTTTTAGACATGGACTTATGTACTATGTGGACATCACATCTAGCATGGAACCTAAACATTAACTCATGCATTTGTCACATTCATAACTACACTTTGCTTGCTCTTTTGACATAAAATAAACTTAATTACATGGATTTATATTTGTTCATATTTTATCTTATCCATTCAACAATTTTACATATTCATCTTTCATATTGCATAAATGACATGGTTACATATGTTTATTCACATACACTAATACATGTAGATAATTAAACTACATTACATGATGCTAAACATGGTATTGCAATTGAGATATTATTACATGAAAAACATGAATATGGTGCATTAATACATCAGTTTTCGCATGGAAGCATACTCTCATTAACATTACACTCTCTTACATATATTTTCACATTTTCTTCATATCATTTACTCTTTTACTTTTACTTAACACATATCATATTATTTTACTCATCACATGCCACATTCGCATATCATCTTACACTTTATTCATATTTCATCGCTTAAAATGCCATGACACATAGTCCTAACTACCTATTAGAGGACACAAACCAATATCTCATAGCTCTTAACTCATCTCATAGCACAACTCATCGCATCTCATAACACATATCTCATAACACAACTCATAATCACATACCCACCACCTAGGCAATGTAGTGGTGAATCTTGGTAACTGCGCAGACCGGGAGAAGCCCTCTCCACCCTATCCAGTGGTACTTGTCCACCTCCAGGTTTTTCCTAATGCCGTTAGGTCATACTTTTCACACATAGAGCCTTGTATAAGGACTTTTCTATGTACAGCTCTCGAAGCCTCTAGGGTAGCAGTGTCAATCTCGGCCCAATTATTACACATTTACTTTATCAATTTTTCTCTCATCATTTACACACTTCATATAAACTATTTAATCACTTTACATGTATCATTGATCAATTACACATATCTAAGTTAACTTAACATGATACTACTGTTTGTAGAAGTAAAACAAATCATATTACAATCCTAAACATGCTTTTAGTTACTGAATTACACAAGATTAGATTTAACATGTCTAATATGAGCAATTTCCATGGTTTAACTAGTAATCATACTTGCTGTCATCAATTTACTTCAAAATTTTATCACAGGTTAATAACAACAAACATATCACATATGCAATTTTCCAGATTTTTCGAACAGTAAATATAATTTCTACAATTTAAACAATATTTTAGACATATTCATTGAAATGTCTTTATACATGGTACATATGAACATGGTTGGGTGCTAATAGTTCAGAATTCAAATAGCAGACCTCATGCTGTCATGTAAAAATTATAAGACTCTAACTTACAGCAAATCTATTTTTACTAGATTTAATCTTATTTATGTGATACTCATAATGCAATTATTGATTTTTAATAATTAACACAGTTTACAGAAAATTAGGGCAACCTCATGATATGACCTAATGACTGTTTACAATCACCCATAAAATTTATAGCATGTAACTACATCCAGAAATCATTTAAACAGCTTAAAAAGATCAAAAAGCAAAATTTCAGGACACTGAAGAAGTAGACGTCAAGGGATGTGGCCATTTATTTTCAACTGCAGCATCCCTTGCCGTCAACTAAAGAACTTGACTGTAGCAGATGCTGCCGCCAACCTGCTCCCAGCAGCACATATAGACAGCACTCCATACAAGGGTGAATTTGGGGTTCCAGGACTCGAGGAGAAATCTGTAAAAATCCTAAGGCTTAATGGGACATGTATAAGATTGAGATCTAGGGTTTACTTGCCTCTAAAAAAATCTATGAAGATCAAGAATCGCCGGTGAAGCCCTCCTCGGCCCTGCCAAGAAGGTGCTTAGAAACGCCTTAGATCAGGTTCTTCTGTGGATGCAGACGGTCCCTCGGAGTTGGGATCTCTTCTCCTATGCATAGGCTATCCTCCAGTTGGTGTAGTTCCTCGGGGAACACCTCCAGTCGACGGATCTGGCCCTCCAAAGATCAGCTTTTCCTCATCTCGGGTCCAAGGGTTTCACCAAATGTTAAAAACCTTCTCCTCGACCTAGGATGGGTATTTTATAGGCTTGGGGTCGGGGTACACAATAGGGTAGGTTTTCTATGCACTAGGATCAGTTTCATAATCTGGAACCGGCCAAAACGCGAGCATTAACAAATCTGGAACCGTTACGCAGGAGGATATTGACGTCAACATCGGTTGTAGTCAACTGCACAGTTGACGTCAAGGGTCTGGCCGCCAACAGGGGTTGGCGTCCAGGGGGTTGCCGCCCACTGTGTATTGGCGTCCAGGGATGTGGACGCCAATCACAGTCTTGGCAATTGGCGTCCAGGTCTTGGTCGCCCCTGCACAGTGCAGTCAAACTCCGCCAAACCCTAAAATAAATGCATAAATACACCAAAAAAATTTAGTATATGTAAAATAACTACATATATCCTTACCACATAAAGTAAATGCATTACATAATATTTAATTAAATATAACTTACACTAATCATAATTAACGATAATATACATCAATAACATACATATATGCACATATACATACACATTACATGAGTAAATACATCATGTATGAACCTATCAATGAAATATGTTCATCAGTAGTTAAATACTACATGCACTTTATTATTTAAGTACCTTGTACATCATAATGAATTTAACACGCTTAAAGTAGATAAATATCTTTTAAACAAGATCAACATATATATGTATACATATACACACCATAATTACCCACAACATGCATAGAATTAATTAAATACAATAGGCACATCAATAATTAAATAATGCATGCACATTTAAATATAATGCATGCACGGAAATAATCTCATAATTATTTACAAAATATATGACAATGATAGCTAGATATCTACATACATTGATAGCTAGATAATGCATGCACATATATATATATATATATATATATATACATACTTGTACAAAAATAACTTTCATGTACTTACATGGCCTATAGCATTACTTACCAATCACATGCACAATGTTGTTTAAGTACTATTCAAATACTATAGATGATTTGATGTACATAGGATTTGATAGATAGATATCACATACATAAGATAACATACCTATATACATATGTACATCATATATTTACACACAATATCCATGAATAGGTAGTCTAATATGCACTTCAAGATTTAGATAGTACAAGCATAATATCATAAGATGCAATATGAAATAATTAACTAAGAATAATTTGTACAATAATCATAAATTCTTGCATACACACACTTAAATTGACATATGTATTATATATACTCACACGTATACAACATAATTATATATATTATGCATAAAATAGATAAATACAACATGCATATGGGTAATTAGATTAAACATGCGTGATATTACTTAAGTATAATATGCCTAGGATTTTAGTATACACAATATACATCAATTTAGCTAATTGCCTATTTTCACATGAAATCATATATATATACATGCATATGCTCATGAGAAGTATAGAAATGGTAATATGCACAATTGAATACATATGCTATACACACAACAAGTAAAGACACATGCACAATATAAAAGAAGGAAAATTTCGGAGTATCACACTCTCCCCCCCTTGAAGAAGATCTTCGTCCTCGAAGATCGAATCAAGTACCTGTGGTGACGTCGCCGAGGTCATCTCAGGCTAATCCTATCTCCTTTATGGATGTTGATGAAACATCTCTTGAAATGAACTTCGTCTTCAGGTTCGGACACTCCTTAAGCCGATGATCCTTGCTGCCACATCTAAAACACCTTCCTTCCTTTTGCCAACATGCGTTCCCGCCATGACGCTTCCCGCAATGAATGCACTCGGGCTTCTCGCTGCCTGATGCCACAGTGGATTGTTGACCTTCCATGAGTTTCTTCTTCTTACTTTCTTGCCTTTGGAATGGTTTTGGTACTCCCTCCTTTGAGCTTAATTTTCTCCTTGATATGATTCCACATTATTCTCTTGCCTATTTGCCACACCAAGAACTTCTTCCAAGTACGGGAATCAAGCTCCAGAAGCCTAGCTTTCAATGATCGTTTGAGCCCTTTCACGAACTTCTTTATCTTGCGGTTTTGCTCATAACTCCTAGACTGAGCACTACGGTTTTGCTCATAACGTCTACAAAATAATCAACTTAGTTAGAATCTAGGTTACTAAATCCTAACTATTTTTCTTAACTATCTTCCATTCGTTATTAGTAATTTCTACATATAAGGAAAATTTTCTATAAAGATTTTGCAATATTGTGATGATGATGGTCTATCCATGTACCATGTCAACCTTGGTCTCTGATACCAATCTCTGTAACGACCCTCCTCATACCGGTACGATTATACCAATCCCCATCGGTATCAAGAGCGTCGTTACAGTGGGATAAAACCCAACACTAGTCGATAGGTTGAATAGTACATAGATAGCAATTGAATACAGCGGAAATAAAATAAACAACTCAACTTTAATCCATCAACATCACACATTCCACAGTCTATATAACGAAATAAAATGACAATGTCCACATTATTACATGATAAAATAACTACATTGTCTAAATATTGTCCATACAATAACTTTATTCGTACTATGAGAAAGGGAAAGTACAACTACTAAGCTTCTCAAAAGCTACTCCTCCAAGATAGCATTCTACGCTATGCCTCTCTCTAGCACGAGATACCTGTCAACCTGTACGCCGAAGCAAGAGTGAGTCGAAAGACTCAGCAAGCAAACAAAGATTCAATTTTAAACATATTTCACACATTAGCTTTCAAACAATAAGGAATTCATATTATCAATTAAACTATAATAATTTACATGATACATATTCTTGTTATCAACACATGTTTTAACCACCTAGACATACTTTAGGCTTCAACATATTTATTCTAAATCATGGATATTAACATACACTTGTACATGTTTTCTACACCTAACATGTAGCATGATACCTCCACTTAGACATTATACATTTCATGATATATTTTCTACAAACTAGGACATAGATTGAAGCATAAAGAAATGAACAACCTAGCATGATGATTATTCACTTTTCACATGTACTTTTCATATTTAATTGCACATTTTGTTTTCTTTTTTAATGTATATAAATATCATTTCACATGATTTCACATTTTATACCATGAATGAAAGGTTTAGGACATGTTCAAGCAATTAGCAAACATATACCATTTTTAGACATGGACTTATGTACTATGTGGACATCACATCTAGCATGGAACCTAAACATTAATTCATGATTTGTCACATTCATAACTACACTTTACTTGCTCTTTTGACATAAAATAAACTCAATTACATGAATTTATATTTGTTTATATTTTATCTTATCCATTCAACAATTTTACATATTCATCTTTCATATTGCATAAATGACATGGTACATATGTTTATTCACATACACTAATACATGTAGATAATTAAATTACATTACATGATGCTAAACATGGTATTGAAATTGAGATACTATTACATGAAAAACATGAATATGGTGCATTAATACATCGGTTTTCGCATGCAAGCATACTCTCATTAACATTACACTCTCTTACATATCTTTTCACATTTTTTCATATCATTTACTCTTTTACTTTTACTTAACACATATCATATCATTTATACTCATCACGTGCCACATTCACATATCATCTTAAATATTTAAATATTTATTTAGAAAATCAAATAAAAGGAAGATGTATTAAATCAACTAGGAAATCAAATAAGAGAGAATTAAATAAAACACATTAAAAGAAAAGGAGTAATGGGCTTTGCTATATTGACCCATTGGAAATTAGTGGGTCAAAATTGGAATTTTAAGATGGGGAATAATAGGAAAATACCCTAATTTCTAACTAATTATTACTTAATTAGAAAAGGTGTATTTAATGCATGAAATAGCTAATTTGAGTAAGACTTGGAATCCTAAAACCTACCCTGATTGATTGACCACGAATTTGGCTCTCTCCCAACCCAATTAGGAGATCTCTTGCTTAAAAAGGGGAGAAGAAATTAGGGAAATCGTAATAAAGAGGAATTAGAGTCATAATAGGAAATGGAATGGGGAAAAACTTAAATACCCTCCTAAACCCTCATGGCCTGCCCTAGCTCATGCCAAGAGGTTTCTGGACCAGGAGGAGAGGCCAAAGAGGAGGAGAAATCGTGGAGAAGGAGGAGCTCTTACGTTCTTCCCCGAGTTCTTCGAGTTCTTGCCCTAGGATAGAAAAATCACCAAAGGTAGGCATTCTCACAAGCATAAACCATGAAATTTTAACTGTAGGTTCTTCCCATCATCATGAACCAAGCCTTCAAATTTCGCATTATTCCTGCAACCCAATCTTTTGTTATGGATTTTCAAAGTTCTGTAACTTACATGATCCCGAGCCCCCTTCATGTCTCTTGATCTCCATGATTACTAAACCTCACGCTCCGAAATTTATATTGGAGGTTCTAATCGATGTTGGCTATCTTTTGCCCCTGAAAACCCTAATTTCAATCTACTCTAGTGGGCGAATTAATTCGTTTACTCCCAACTGTCCACTGTTTCTTGTTTTTCTTGTTTAATTAACAAAAGCATATAGAAACTTGTATAACTGTAGCGACCCTCATTATACCGGTACGGTTATACCAACCTACATCGGTATAGTGAACGTTGACACAGTGGAACATTTACCCAACAATAATATTCAGCTGAGACACACGTGAATATAAGAACATAGTAGCGGAAGTAAAAGAACTACTATCTTCATTTCATTCATCATCCACATTTAACATACATGATTGCATTAGCATTTAAAGAACTAAAAGTCCACATAATTAAATTGCTGAAAATCAAATACATAATTGTCCACACTTAAACATTTTTTTTCCCATGATAATGCTAGTACAATGTTGCAATTACATACTATGAAATCAAAATATCGCAAGGTACACCAACAATCTAATCTCCACGCTCGGAGTCGGTCTCCACTGCCTCCTCCGCAAGTGTGTCGTCACCAACTATGCCTGTACGCCGAAGCAAGTAATGAGTCTAAAAGACTCAGCAATAACTCTACTCATACCATACATGTACATGTCATAGCAGGTTTTACATACACATTTACAAGACACAATCATGTAGCGTACTTGTCATTGAAATTAACAACCTATCATGGTGGTTCTACTAATTAAACACATGATTCATGCTTTCAGATTTTCTAAATCAAAATCTCCCATCACGTGTTCTCTAATCACTCCAACACATGAAATGTCTATTTTCAATTAAACTAAAACATGAAAGCAAGTTTAGCATAGTTTCAATGCCTACGTGAAAAGAACACACTTAGCATGAATTTCTATACCTTCCTATACATGCTCATGACCATTTCATCTTCTTTAAGTTTGCTGGTTTTACATAGACTAGAAAGCATAACCCAACACATGAGAGCAACTTGATCAATTTAAGTCACAACATGAGGGCAAACAAGCGTGGGATTACTTACACACCACTAAGAATCGTTTCTAACATGGATTCTACGCAATTTGCACATGTAAAGCATGATCATAAGTACATTTAAATCGCTGTTTTATCATGATTTCAGATTACTACAACATGGATCACAAATTCACAACCCTCACGTTTTGGTTTCACATATTTACACAATTTCTTATTCACATAATTTACACTTTACACATGCACATTTACACATTGTTCACATCCACAGTTCTTACACATGAACACATACACATTTTCACATTCACATTTAGTGCCGTGACACATAATCCAAACCACCATAAGAAGGACACATCACATTACATACACATAGACGTCACCTAGGCAATACAGTGACGACTCTTGGACTGCGCAGACCGGGAGAACAAGTCTCCACCCTAACCAGTGGTACTTGTCCACCTCCAGGATTTCATCCTAATGCCCTTAGGATCACAACACATTGAACCTTCTCAGGGGGACTATTCCCTGATACGGTTCCACTGCCCTCTATGGAAGCAATGTGACACATTGGCACGATTTACACATTTACCGATTTTAACGCATATCTTTACACAGGTCACTTACCTCTCATTCATTTTCTTATTCACACAAGGGCTCTGTTTTTCCAACATGATTCTACAATCAACAGGGATTACATGTTCAGAAATTTGCATAAATCAGATCACTCACCCATGTCACATTATTCCCACATTAACATGCATTGTTCAGATTTTTGCAAGGAAAATTCATATTTCACTATGTAGTTGTCCAAATGACCTGAAAATTTAACCACATGCTGATTCCGAGTTCAGGACCCCACATGAAAATTTTCACATTTTTTGATCCAAAATGCAATTGCAGAAAATTTAACATAATTTTCCGTATTATTCAAAATTCAATTTATCATGGTGTATAACATAAAAGTTCAGTTTAACATATCATAACCCTGATCCCAATATGCACAATACTACAGGAATTTTTCCCGATTTGTTACACAACACACGATTTACTGGAAATTTAGCAATCCTACACATGTTTTCTATTTCCCAAGTATAAATTTGCAGTAAATCACATTGACATGGGAAAATTCCAAAAAAATCCGAGCAGAAACTGACGTATTTAAACATGATTCAACAGGATTAGGGCATCATAATTTCCCACGGATTATTAGATCATGGTGAGCATACATGGTCGTCTTCCACATGCAATTGAAATAAATAATAACTCAACCATCCACAATAAACGCACAACCATTCTCCCACACATTCCCACATTAACATTACATAGCATAATAGGTTTACAATATATCCTCATCGCAAAACATATCGAAAGTAATTATATATAAGGAGAGAACAGTTCACTGTTCTATCCAGACGAACTTGGCGGCGGTCTCTGGCCATTCCAGGAGTGGACGGCAAGATCGCTGGACGCACACGGGGAATCTTGGCATCAAGGCATTGACGCCAAGTTCCTGTCTGTGCAGAAACACAGACCGAGCTCCAAATAACAAGGTGAATGGGGGATCCAGGACACGAGGAAAAATATGTAAAAATCATAAAACCCTACTAGACATCTACATGGACGATAGGGGTAGGTTACTTGCCTCTAGAAAATACTCCGAAGGGATCTCAATGGCCGGAGAAGCTCTCCTTGTGCAGTCCCGAGAAGCCTCCACAATTGCTCTCCTCCGGGTTCTAGGACGAAGATGACTCCAAGATGAGGTCGGGGAAGTTCTCCTCCTTCACTTCAGCTAGCTCCTTGTCGGGGTAGATGGCCAGGAACAACTTCAGAAGGTCGGATCCAAGCTTGCAAAGGTGGGGTTTCTCACAGATTTTCTAGGGTTTCTTTTCTTCTCCTTCTTCTCCTCTTGCAAAGAAAGTCAAGAGAGGGCTGAGGGTTGCAAAAAGGGCTTTGTATATAGGAGAGGAAACTCTCCTTTCACGCAGGTTTGACAAGAAAGCTTTCAGACCGTTGGGGACAGCTCCCCAATGGTTGGGGTAGCTTGTTCCCGGGATTTTCGGCTCTGCAACGCATGCAAGCCAGAGATATTGACGTCCACCTCGCTGGACGTTGGATTTAGTGTTGGCGTCCATATGGTTGACGCCTACACAACACAAACGTCCATTGATATTGACGCCAATCTGGCCTTCGGCCAGAACTCAAAAACATGCAGGAAACCATGCATAACCTATACCTATATATGAGCCATATGTATACTATTATGTATATGCTACCATCATACCATTCATACATTATTTACATCTAATTTATACACATGCATGCATAAGTACACTAACTAGTACTTACGTAGATGTTTGCATACATACATACACAAACATGAAGTATTCACAAGCAATACCAATTAATGCAACAAATTCGAGGGCCTTATAATAACATTCAAATTCCTATTTACCGCGTGTACCTTGGCCTGTCTAGAGTCGTTTAGTTTTGGTTTCGTGATTTTTCATGCATTGTATGATTTGTTTTCAATTTCTAAAGCCTCCTATATCAATTTCATTTAAGTTTGGCCCGCAATCCAACGTCTTGTTTGACTCCTGTTGGACTCAGGCGCAGGCCACCAGAACGCGACGGCCCGATAGGCCGCGTTCTGTGGTCTAATTGCGATAGTCTACCCGTCGCATTTTGAACGCGATAGGTAAGCCGTCGCGATCCCTGTGCCTGACCCGTCGCGTTCCCTTCACACTCTGTCGCGTTGTCAGTGCCTGTTCTGGAATCCCTGTTGCGACCAATGCATGACCTTGTCGCGATCAACCCTATACCCATTGCGACCCTTGCTGGCGTGCGTCACGTTCACATGATTTTGCAGAAAACCCCCTATTTTTGCAAATACCCAAATCTCTAATGTGCTTATACCTTTTAATCTCTGTTAAACACGCAGTAACTACACTTAATATGAACTGAATATTTGTATGTAATTTAAAATACATGCACATGACTAATTTCCATCTATGATTTCATGACACATACACATACACCACTTGAACAATCCCATATATGGCTTAATTGGCATGAAACTGCTAACGTATCTGGTAATTTATGAAATTAAATTGCCTTATTTTAAAAGTACTTGCTACGTTTTGTGCGATGTTTTTGGAACACCGATCTCGACTGTGACGGCCCTCGTTACACCGGTACGGTCATACCGACCCACGTCGGCATAGCGAGAGTCTTCACAGTGGGACATTTACCCAACGATACAAACAGCTGAGATACACGCGAATATACACACAGAGTAGCGGAAGTAGAGAGAACTATCTCCATTCATTCATCGTCCACATTAAACATACATGCCGTTTACAATTTGCAAAAAGGAACTAAAGTTCTCATAAATTAAATTGCTGAAATTAAATTTCAAAATGTCCACATATTACATTCCTTTCATGATAGTTCTAATACAATGTTTGAATTTCACATACTATGAAGATCACAACGAAAGGGATGCACGGCTCCACAAGCTAAACTCCGCGCTCGGAGTCTGTCTCCACTGTCTCCTCCACGAAGGTCTCGTCACCGTCTAAACCTGTACGCCGAAGCAAGAGTGAGTCTTAAAGACTCAGCAAGTAACACTATACACGATATACACGTACAAGTCCTAGTGGTTTCTACAAGCACATACAATTAGCAACACATAGCATGCTAGTCCATTTAAGTTTCAACCTATCATGAAGGTTCTACAATTTTACACATAACACATGCTTTCAGATTTCAAACACAACATTCACCTATCACATGGTCTCTACTCCATTCACTTATGAACTTTAACCTTATAAAGAACCAAACATGAGAGTTATCCACATGGACAATTTACATATATGAACGGGGAACATAGTTAGCATGGGTTTCCACATGTTCTTAAGTACCTACATAACTTTTTCACATGCTTTAGGTTGCTGATTTCACATGATTCAAAGACTATAAACCTACACATGAAGCTACAATGCGGCTTAGAATATAACATGAACATCCATCATGCCACTTGCACACATACTCATTAATGGTTCCAAATCATGGATTCTAAACACCTTGCACACATAAATATGGAATTGCTAACATGCATTTTCTAAATTCACATGGTTTCAGATTTAGCCTCACATGGTTTCAATAACACATTACACATCTAGATTTTCACATTTTCCTTTTTCACAATTTCCTCTTTTCACATGGTTTCACTTTACACATACACATTCACATGTCACTTTCACATTTACACATGGTCACATACACTTTACACATTACACTTTACACATATTCTAGTGCCGTGACACATAGTCCAAACCACCAAAGAAGGACACATTCACATCACATAACACATAGACACCATCTAGGCAACGCAATGGTGACTCTTGGACTGCGCAGACCGGGAGAACAAGTCTCCACCCTAACCAGTGGTACTTGTCCACCTCCAGGATTTCCCCCTAATGCCCTTAGGGTCACTTAACACAATGAACTTTCTCAGGGGGACTTTTCCCTGATACAGCTCCACTGCCTTCTCGGAAGCAGTATCACATTGGCACAGTTTACACTTTTACACATTTAACGTCTTACACGTGGTTTTACACTTGGCACTCTTCATTTTATTCACACTTTCTTACTCACATGAACACCTCTGTTTTTCCTAACATGGTACTACAGAGTTTTCAAGATTTAACACATAGTAAACACACCCATCATGTTGTTTTAAACAAAATAAAATCACATTACGATCATATATACGAATTATTCACAATTCACATGAAAATACATAACTTTTTATTTACTGTTCCAAATAATCTGAAATTTTAACCACATGCTGTTTTCGGGTTCAAAATCATACCCTCAATTTTTCAGATTTTTCTGAGCTAAATAGGATTTACAGAAAATCAACCACCTAATTAGCACATTATTCACAATTCACATTAACATGGAATTTACACATCTCGCAATTTACCACTTGCTGTTTAGCCATAAGCTACCAACGTTTGCATGAAATTGGGGTACAACATTTCCCTAATTCATACATCTATAGATTTAACACTACGAATCATTTTTGCATACTTTTATTCTATCGAACCGAAACTATTAACAATTGCACAAGCATGGATAAGTTATCTAAATTGGCAAACACACATGCTGACCCACAATCTTCATAATCAGACCGAAATCAAGGCATTCAACTAATCCTAGTCATGGAACATGGTTTTGCGAAATTATCTACAAGTCATGCTCATAAGTTTAAAGACACCATTGTCCACATTCACCACCACACACACCACACTCATCCACACACCACAAATGATAACATACGTAGCGTATAGGTATACAATATATCCTCATCTCGAAAACCATAACGAAATTAACATATAAGAGGGATAGAACAGCTCACTGTTCTGTCCTGAAGAACTAGGCGGCAGTCTCTGGCCGCTGACTCAGGGTCAGCGGCATGATCGATGGACGCCTAGAATGAACTGTGCGTCCACTGATCTTGCCGTTGACTCAGGTCTGTGCAGAAACACAGACCCGAGCTCTAAATCTTGGGTGAAATGGAGGGTCTAGGACTCGAAGAAAATTCCACAAAAATCATAAAAACCTCCTAGACTCATACGGGGATACCATAGGTAGGTTACTTGCCTTTGGAAAAACTCCTAAGGGGATCAAATTAGTTGGAGAAGCTCTCCTTGGGCAGTCCCAAGAAGTTGCAAAAGCACCTCCAAAAACGCCTTCCTTCGGGCTCCTGGATGATCTCCTCAGCAACGCAAGACCGGGGAGGCCTTGCCCTTCATATCAGCTACCTCCTTGTCGGGGAAGTCGGCCGGATCAAGCTCCAGGAAGCCGGATCAAAGTCTCCAAACTCTGAGTTTTCTCACAGAAAGCTCTCTAGGGTTTCCTCTCCTCTTCTCTCCTCTTGCAAGTGTGAAAATGGGTAGTGGGGAGAGGCCATTTCGGGTTCAGGAAGTAGGGGAGGCCCTCACCCACTCACCAAGCTGAGTAGACAGCCTGAGAGCCGTTGGGGTTCATCCCCCAATGGGTAGCCTTCCTTGATTCAGAGGCATGCAGCTCTGCTGCGCATGCATGTCAGAGAAATTAGCGTCCATATCGCTGGACGCCGGAGTTAGTGCTGGCGTCCATGTCTGGACGCTGACACTGGCTCAACGGCCTGGGGTTGACGCCAAATGGCCTTCGGCCAGAACCCTAAGTTATGCAGAAAACCATGCATACCAAGCTTATATACATGCAATATGTATATGGTATTATATTCATACTACCATCATACAACACATACACTATTTACATTTAATAACATATCCACACGTAATTATACTAATCAATACTTACGTAATTATGTACATACATACACAAGCACAACATACTCAGATAAATACGAATAATATGACAGAAATTCGAGGGCCTTACACCCTCTCCCCCTTAAAGAAACTTCGTCCTCGAAGTTAGAACGACACTACTCAAACAAAAGGGGATACTTCTTCTTCATCGCATCCTCAAGCTCCCATGTAGCCTCTTCACGTGAGAAGTTCCGCCATAGAACTTTCACCGACGCGATACTCTTGTTCCGGAGATGCTGAACCTTCCGGTCAAGAATAGCTACTGGTTGCTCGACATACAAAAGATCTGGCTGGATCTCCACTGGCTCATGACTAATCACATGAGATGGATCTCGGACATACTTTCTGAGCATAGATACGTGGAATACCGGGTGAACGCTAGCCAAAGCTGGGGGTAATGCTAGCTCGTACGCCACGTTGCCCAAACGTCTGAGAATCTCATATGGGCCAATGAACCTAGGGCTTAGCTTGCTATGCCTGCCAAATCTGACAACACCTCGAGTAGGCGATATCTTCAAGAAGACATGATCGCCAACCTCGAATTCTAAGTCCTTTCTCCTGTTGTCGGCATAACTCTTCTGCCTATCCTGTGCCGCAACAAGCCTTTTCCTGATAAGCTGGATCTTATCCGAAGTCTCTTGAACCAACTCCGGTCCGATTAACTGCCTATCACCAGTCTCCTCCCAACATAAAGGAGATCTGCAGGGCCTACCATACAACGCCTCGAATGGAGCCATTCCAATGCTAGCATGAAAGCTGTTGTTGTATGCGAACTCCACAAGAGGTAAATGACGCTCCCAATCATCCTTCCAATCCAGAACACACGCTCTCAACATATCCTCGAGCGTCTGGATAGTCCTCTCGGACTGTCCATCGGTCTGGGGATGAAACGCCGAACTGAGCTTAAGCTCCGAACCTAACGCATCCTGAAGACCTTTCCACAATCTCGAAGTAAATCTCGGATCTCGATCCGAAATGATCGACTTCGGCACACCATGCAATCTAATGATACCACTAACATACAATCTAGCTAAACTCTCTACTGACTGCTTCTTCTTCATAGGCAAGAAATGAGCAGTCTTCGAGAATCTATCTACAACTACCCAAATCGAGTCATTGCCCCTTCTAGATCGAGGCAAACCCGATACGAAATCCATAGTGACAGCTTCCCACTTCCATACGGGGATATCCATCCTCTGCATAAGGCCAGATGGTCGCTGCCGCTCGGCTTTCACCTGCTGACACACTAGACATCTAGACACATAATCCGCAACATCCTTTTTCATGCCGGACCACCAAAATGATCTCTTCAGATCCTGATACATCTTAGTGTTACCTGGATGAATAGAGAATCGCGATCTATGAGCCTCCGCTAACACATGCTCACGGACATCTACCACATCGGGGACACAAACACGGTGCTGAAATCTAATCACACCGTCCTCATCACGAGCAATGCCCGCCTTACCCACTAACTCTAGCAATCTAGGATCGGCTTTCTGCTGCTCAATCACCTCATCCAAGACTGAGGATCTAAGGGATAGCTGAGCTACAAAAGCCTGACACAACGATGGCTCTAACTCGGTCATAGAGCACGCTGCATCCTCCAACATCTTCCAATCCTGCTGGAGCGAAGACCTCTTTCTACTAAGAGCATCCGCTACGACATTCGCCTTTCCAGGATGATACTGAAGGTCGAAGTCATAGTCCTTCAAAAACTCAATCCATCTTCTCTGCCTCAGGTTTAATTCCTTTTGGGAGAAAAGATACTTCAAGCTCTTGTGGTCGGTAAACACCTCAAATCTGACACCATAAAGATAGTGCCTCCAGATTTTTAGTGCATGAACCACAGCTGCTAGCTCCAAATCGTGGGTCGGATAGTTCCTCTCATGCTCCTTCAACTGACGAGAAGCATAAGCCACTACCCTCTCACACTGCATGAGCACACAACCTAAACCAATCTGAGATGCATCCGTATAAATGGCAAAACCCTCTAGACCACTAGGCAATACCAATACCGGAGCAGAAGTAAGCTTAGCCTTCAATAGCTGAAAGCTACGCTCACATGCCTCAGACCATACAAACTTCTCACCTTTCCGGGTCAGCTTTGTCAAAGGGGCGGCAATGGATGAGAAACCCTCAATGAATCGCCGATAATAACCAGCTAACCCAATAAAGCTACGAATCTCCGAAGGGGTCCTGGGAATCTCCCAATCCATAACTGCTTGGACCTTTGCTGGATCAACAGCTACACCAGCGCCGGAGATGACATGCCCGAGGAAATGAACCTCGCGCAACCAAAAATCGCACTTGCTGAATTTTGCATACAGCTTGTGCTCACGAAGAACCTCTAAGACTAACCTCAGATGCTGACGATGTGTGGCCTCATCCGGAGAATAGACCAACACGTCATCAATAAACACAACAACAAAGCTATCTAAATACGGACTAAACACCCGGTTCATGAGATCCATGAACGCTGCAGGGGCGTTGGTCAATCCGAAGGGAAGAACCAAAAACTCATAATGTCCATAACGGGTTCTAAACGCCGTCTTGGACACATCCTCACTCCTAATCCGCAACTGATGATAGCCAGATCGCAAGTCAATCTTGGAAAAGACTGATGCCTCTCGCAACTGGTCAAACAAATCATCAATCCGAGGTAAGGGATACCTGTTCTTCACAGTCACTTGGTTTAGCTTCCTATAATCAATGCACAACCGAAGTGACCCGTCTTTCTTCTTGACGAATAATACAGGTGCGCCCCAAGGGGAAACACTAGGGCGAATAAATCCCTTATCAAGCAATTCTTGCAATTGCTTCCTCAGCTCGGCTAATTCTGCAGGCGCCATCCGATATGGGGCCTTCGAGATAGGAGAGGTGCCTGGAAGCAACTCTATAGTGAACTCTATCTCCCTATCCGGTGGCAATCCAGACAAGTCATCGGGAAAGACATCTGGAAAGTCCTGCACCACATCGATCTCTGCAAGAGTCCGTGACGAACTAGCATCGGGTACTAGCATAACGCTGGCAAGAAATGCGTCACAGCCCTTGTTCACCATGCGCATCGCCTTCATGGCAGAGATGACTAGCTTTCCCGCTAAGTTCTTTGGCAAGGGATGAGAGAACTCATCCTCGCCAGGAATGCGGAAAACAATCTTCTTCCTACGACAATCCACTAACGCATAATGCTCCTCTAGCCAATCCAGACCAAAGATGCAATCATAGTCCTTCATCTTTAGCAAGAAGAAACACCCATCTAGGAATCTATCCTCAATGCACACAGGTAACGACGGAATGCACTTCCTAGTCGATACCGTACCCGCAGGGGTGTGCACAGACAAAGGAACCTCTAAATCCTCAGACTCTATGCCTGACTCTAGGGCTAACTGCCTAGCGAACCGCTCGGAAATGAACGAGTGAGTAGCACCCGTATCAAACAAAACCCGAGCGTGCACACCGAAAAGTAAAACTGTACCTTCGGTGACATGCTCCGCCTGCTCGGCGTCCTCACGAGCTAACGCAAACACTCGAGCTGGGGCTCGAGGCCTTCCGGGTCGTCCTGTAGCTGGCGCGGCTGCCGCTACTGCTGGTACTGGCGCTCCTCGCTGAGCTCCCTGCTGAAGCCTCGGGCAGTCCTTGATCTTGTGGTCGCTGCTCCCACACTTTAGGCATCTACCCGCTACTAACCAGCACTCGGAACCTCCATGGGTCTTCCCACAATGGGGACACTCCTTCTTCACACCGGGGGAACGTACAGAGGGTACCTGATAGTTGCTGACTGTCATTGATTTCTGCGGTGTCTGGTACACCGTCTTCCTCTTGTCTTGCCTCTGGAACGTCGCTGCCGGCCTCTTCTGCGAAGCCTTCTTCTCCTCCAAGTATTGCTCCATTTCTCCCTCCTGTCTGCAGGCTGCGCTGAGAGCCTCGTCTAGCGTGCGGTGGTCGAACGCCACGAGCCTCGTCCTCAGTGATGGTTTGAGACCCATCACGAACTTCTTGGTCTTCCTGCGCTCGTTCTCTACGATATGCGGTGCATATTTAGAAAGTTCAGAAAACCTTGCCTCGTATTCCAGGACGGTCATTGATCCTTGTGTCAGGGAAAGGAATTCTTGCTCCATCTTGTCCTGGATATGCTCTGGGACGAACTTGGCTCGAAAGAGCCTCACGAACGCGTCCCATGCCACAACTACTGCTCCGTCCTCGAAGCGTGTACGCAGTAGGGAGGACCACCATACATCAGCTCTCTCCTGCAATACACCTTCATAAGCACCAACTAACCAAATTCTAACTTGACAACCAACATTCAAGCATAAACAAAAACATACCTGTAGCATGTAGGTGGCTAACGTCACCTTGTCCTCGTCAGGACACCTGATAGCTCGGAAGATTTTCTCTACCTCCCTCATCCAGCTTTCTGCCAATAGCGGATCACTCTCCCCCTTAAAAGAGGGTGGGGTCATCCTCTTAAATCGCTCCATGATGGGAGGTCCACCATGGTCCTGAGCTGGGGCCTGAGCCTGCTACATTACACAACAAGCAGTATACGATAAACATAATATCATGCAATTTAAATAGCAAACTACTAGTTGTTTCATTATTCTACCTGGGCCTCCAACTGGGCCTGGAGTGCTGCCTGGGTGTGGGCCTGCGTCTGCATGGCTTGCACCAGACCTTGCATGAATACTCCATAGTCCACTGGCGGTGGTGGGGGAAGCACAGGACCCTGTGGGGCCGGGGCCTGCTGCTCTGCCCGCTCCTCATGCCTCTGCTCGTCGTCGCGAGCTGGCACACCTCCACGTCGTCCACGGGAAGCCATGGCTGTCATAAAATTTCAGCCACCATTAGAGCTAGGTCATTAAGTTTTCTAACCATTTTCTTATCTACCTTTCACTTCTTATTAGTGTGTTCTACACATGTGGACATACTTAGCATGTAGTGAAGATGATGACTCAAGTATATTCATGTGTAATCTCAACCGGTCGCTCTGATACCAATCTCTGTGACGGCCCTCGTTACACCGGTACGGTCATACCGACCCACGTCGGGATAGCGAGAGTCTTCACAGTGGGACATTTACCCAACGATACAAACAGCTGAGATACACGCGAATATACACAACAGAGTAGCGGAAGTAGAAGAGAACTATCTCCATTCATTCATCGTCCACATTAAACATACATGCCGTTTACAATTTGCAAAAAGGAACTAAAGTTCTCATAAATTAAATTGCTGAAATTAAATTTCAAAATGTCCACATATTACATTCCTTTCATGATAGTTCTAATACAATGTTTGAATTTCACATACTATGAAGATCACAACGAAAGGGATGCACGGCTCCACAAGCTAAACTCCGCGCTCGGAGTCTGTCTCCACTGTCTCCTCCACGAAGGTCTCGTCACCGTCTAAACCTGTACGCCGAAGCAAGAGTGAGTCTTAAAGACTCAGCAAGTAACACTATACACGATATACACGTACAAGTCCTAGTGGTTTCTACAAGCACATACAATTAGCAACACATAGCATGCTAGTCCATTTAAGTTTCAACCTATCATGAAGGTTCTACAATTTTACACATAACACATGCTTTCAGATTTCAAAACATAACATTCACCTATCACATGGTCTCTACTCCATTCACTTATGAACTTTAACCTTATAAAGAACCAAACATGAGAGTTATCCACATGGACAATTTACATATATGAACGGGGAACATAGTTAGCATGGGTTTCCACATGTTCTTAAGTACCTACATAACTTTTTCACATGCTTTAGGTTGCTGATTTCACATGATTCAAAGACTATAAACCTACACATGAAAGCTACAATGCGGCTTAGAATATAACACATGAACAATCCATCATGCCACTTGCACACATACTCATTAATGGTTCCAAATCATGGATTCTAAACACCTTGCACACATAAATATGGAATTGCTAACATGCATTTTCTAAATTCACATGGTTTCAGATTTAGCCTCACATGGTTTCAATAACACATTACACATCTAGATTTTCACATTTTCCTTTTTCACAATTTCCTCTTTTCACATGGTTTCACTTTACACATACACATTCACATGTCACTTTCACATTTACACATGGTCACATACACTTTACACATTACACTTTACACATATTCTAGTGCCGTGACACATAGTCCAAACCACCAAAGAAGGACACATTCACATCACATAACACATAGACACCATCTAGGCAACGCAATGGTGACTCTTGGACTGCGCAGACCGGGAGAACAAGTCTCCACCCTAACCAGTGGTACTTGTCCACCTCCAGGATTTCCCCCTAATGCCCTTAGGGTCACTTAACACAATGAACTTTCTCAGGGGGACTTTTCCCTGATACAGCTCCACTGCCTTCTCGGAAGCAGTATCACATTGGCACAGTTTACACTTTTACACATTTAACGTCTTACACGTGGTTTTACACTTGGCACTCTTCATTTTATTCACACTTTCTTACTCACATGAACACCTCTGTTTTTCCTAACATGGTACTACAGAGTTTTCAAGATTTAACACATAGTAAACACACCCATCATGTTTTTAAACAAAATAAAATCACATTACGATCATATATACGAATTATTCACAATTCACATGAAAATACATAACTTTTATTTACTGTTCCAAATAATCTGAAATTTTAACCACATGCTGTTTTCGGGTTCAAAATCATACCCTCAATTTTTCAGATTTTTCTGAGCTAAATAGGATTTACAGAAAATCAACCACCTAATTAGCACATTATTCACAATTCACATTAACATGGAATTTACACATCTCGCAATTTACCACTTGCTGTTTAGCCATAAGCTACCAACGTTTGCATGAAATTGGGGTACAACATTTCCCTAATTCATACATCTATAGATTTAACACTACGAATCATTTTTGCATACTTTTATTCTATCGAACCGAAACTATTAACAATTGCACAAGCATGGATAAGTTATCTAAATTGGCAAACACACATGCTGACCCACAATCTTCATAATCAGACCGAAATCAAGGCATTCAACTAATCCTAGTCATGGAACATGGTTTTGCGAAATTATCTACAAGTCATGCTCATAAGTTAAAGACACCATTGTCCACATTCACCACCACACACACCACACTCATCCACACACCACAAATGATAACATACGTAGCGTATAGGTATACAATATATCCTCATCTCGAAAACCATAACGAAATTAACATATAAGAGGGATAGAACAGCTCACTGTTCTGTCCTGAAGAACTAGGCGGCAGTCTCTGGCCGCTGACTCAGGGTCAGCGGCATGATCGATGGACGCCTAGAATGAACTGTGCGTCCACTGATCTTGCCGTTGACTCAGGTCTGTGCAGAAACACAGACCCGAGCTCTAAATCTTGGGTGAAATGGAGGGTCTAGGACTCGAAGAAAATTCCACAAAAATCATAAAAACCTCCTAGACTCATACGGGGATACCATAGGTAGGTTACTTGCCTTTGGAAAAACTCCTAAGGGGATCAAATTAGTTGGAGAAGCTCTCCTTGGCAGTCCCAAGAAGTTGCAAAAGCACCTCCAAAAACGCCTTCCTTCGGGCTCCTGGATGATCTCCTCAGCAACGCAAGACCGGGGAGGCCTTGCCCTTCATATCAGCTACCTCCTTGTCGGGGAAGTCGGCCGGATCAAGCTCCAGGAAGCCGGATCAAAGTCTCCAAACTCTGAGTTTTCTCACAGAAAGCTCTCTAGGGTTTCCTCTCCTCTTCTCTCCTCTTGCAAGTGTGAAAATGGGTAGTGGGGAGAGGCCATTTCGGGTTCAGGAAGTAGGGGAGGCCCTCACCCACTCACCAAGCTGAGTAGACAGCCTGAGAGCCGTTGGGGTTCATCCCCCAATGGGTAGCCTTCCTTGATTCAGAGGCATGCAGCTCTGCTGCGCATGCATGTCAGAGAAATTAGCGTCCATATCGCTGGACGCCGGAGTTAGTGCTGGCGTCCATGTCTGGACGCTGACACTGGCTCAACGGCCTGGGGTTGACGCCAAATGGCCTTCGGCCAGAACCCTAAGTTATGCAGAAAACCATGCATACCAAGCTTATATACATGCAATATGTATATGGTATTATATTCATACTACCATCATACAACACATACACTATTTACATTTAATATAACATATCCACACGTAATTATACTAATCAATACTTACGTAATTATGTACATACATACACAAGCACAACATACTCAGATAAATACGAATAATATGACAGAAATTCGAGGGCCTTACATCGACGCTCCACTGTTCTAGAATTCCTCTAGAACGTCGAGCACTTGTTTCCATATTTACACCCTTTTGACTTGGACGTACTCTCCGTCGGATACTCCTTCTGCCGGACTAGTGAATCCTTGTTCAAGGCCTCCGTAATTCTCCTCTGTCCATGGATTCTCACATGGTCGACGAGCTGGTTGTACCCTAATGCCTATGAAACCCTTTAGGGATCAATATGATCCAAACGTCTTTTAGAAGTTCACTCTCATCTTAAATCACGCCGGACCTCTGGACTTGTGCGTAACATGGCCAGCGGAAGGGTAGTGAATTCCACCTGACTGCCAACACCGTACACGCGTGTTGTGCAACTGTTACTATTGTGCGTTAATCGATGTTTTATGCGCTATGACCATTAGCTCTCACCTATACTCTACTCTCTCGTCTATTCACGTTCACTCTGCTTTCTCATCTATTCATCTAGTACTCTTATCTATTTCTTGGCATTCTTTATTGGCCATTGATTGATTGTCTAAGATAAACAATATAACTAATGCCAATGTAATAGGGCCCGATCTGGTCCTGGGAGGAGCGCCCGAAGGTGCCATTTTCCCATGGGAGTTAACATGATCAGGATGTCGGCATTACATCCAAGCGCCAGGCTATCTAGATTAATCGAATGACAATCAAAAGCGCTATGTTCTCTCGTTGTCCATTGACAACAAAGTGCTATGCTATACTCGTTGTGCTATTACAATACTTGTGCTATGGCCATCCTGCTATTTTGTGCTATACTCGATACTCGTGCTATTTTAGAAAGTCTATATTTGGAAAGTCTTGCTCATGCGCTATCCTGCTATCTTTTACCATACTTGGCTCTCTCTCTCTTGTGCAGTTGTGTATACTAATTATCTTACTATGTGCACAACTCGTACAATATGCATGATATCTACATACATTGATAGCTAGATAATGCATGCACACACACATATATATATATATATATATATACTTGTACAAAAATAACTTTCATGTACTTACATGGCCTATAGCATTACTTACCTATCACATGCACAATGTTGTTTAAGTACTATTCATATACTATAGATGATTTGATGTACATAGGATTTGATAGATAGATATCACATACATAAGATAACATACCTATATACATATGTACATCATATATTTACACACAATATCCATGAAATAGGTATTATAATATGCACTTCAAGATTTAGATAGTACAAGCATAATATCATTAAGATGCAATATGAAATAAGTTAACTAAGAATAATTTGTACAATAATCATAAATTCTTGCATACACACACTTGAATTGACATATGTATTATATATACTCACACGTATACAACATAATTATATATATTATGCATAAAATAGATAAATACAACATGCATATCGGTAATTATATTAAACATGCGTTATATTACTTAAGTATAATATGTCTAGGATTTTAGTATACACAATATACATCAATTTAGCTAATTGTCTATTTCACATGAAATATCATATATATATACATGCATATGCTCATGAGAAGTATAGAAATGGTAATATGCACAATTGAATACATATGCTATACACACAACAAGTAAAGACACATGCACAATATAAAGAAGGAAATTTCGGGGTATCACACTCTCCCCCCCTTGAAAAAGATCTTCGTCCTCGAAGATCGAATCGAGTACCTGTGGTGACGTCGCCGAGGTCATCTCCGGCTAATCCTTGCTCCTTTGTGGATGTTGATGAAACATCTCTTGAAATGAACTTCGTCTTCAGGTTCGGACACTCCTTAAGCCAATGATCCTTCCTGCCACATCTAAAACACCTTCCTTCCTTTTGCCAACATGCGTTCCCGCCATGACGCTTCCCGCAATGAATGCACTCGGGCTTCTTGCTGCCTGATGCCACAGTGGATTTTTGACCTTCCATGAGTTTCTTCTTCTTACTTTCTTGCCTTTGGAATGGTTTTGGTACTCCCTCCTTTTGAGCTTAATTTTCTCCTTGATATGATTCCACATTATTCTCTTGCCTATTTGCCACACCAAGAACTTCTTCCAAAGTACGGAATCAAGCTCCAGAAGCCTAGCATTCAATGATCGTTTGAGCCCTTTCACGAACTTCTTTATCTTGCGGTTTTGCTCATACCTCATAGACTGAGCACTACGTCTACCACGGACAGCCATAGCCTACAAAATAATCAATTTAGTTAGAATCTAGGTTACTAAATCCTAACTATTTTTCTTAACTATCTTCCATTCGTTATTAGTAATTTCTACATATATGGAAAATTTCTATAAAGACTTTGCAATATTGTGATGATGATGGTCTATCCATGTACCATGTCAACCTTGGCTTATGATACCAATCTCTGTAACGACCCTCCTCATACCGGTACGATTATACCAATCCCCATCGGTATCAAGAGCGCCGTCACAGTGGGATAAAACCCAACACTAGTCGATAGGTTGAATAGTACGTAGATAGCAATTGAATACAGCGAAAATAAAATAAACAACTCAACTTTAATCCATCAACATCACACATTCCACAGTCTATATAACGAAATAAATGACAATGTCCACATTATTACATGATAAAAGAACTACATTGTCCAAATATTATCCATATAATTACTTTATTCATACTATGAGAAAGGGAAAGTACAACTACTAAGCTCCTCAAAAGCTACTCCTCCAAGATAGCGTTCTACGCTATGCCTCTCTCTAGCCCGAGATACCTGTCAACCTGTACGCCGAAGCAAGAGTGAGTAGAAAGACTCAGCAAGCAAACCAAAGATTCAATTTTAAACATATTTCACACATTAGCTTTCAAACAATAAGGAAATTCATATTATCAATTAAACTATAACAATTTACATCATACATATTCTTGTTATCAACACATGTTTAAACCACCTAGACATACTTTAGGCTTCAACATATTTATTCTAAATCATGGATATTAACATACACTTGTACATGTTTTCTACACCTAACATGTAGCATGATACCTCCACTTAAACATTATCTATTTCATGATATATTTTCTACAAACTAGGACATAGATTGAAACATAAAGAAATGAACAACCTAGCATGATGACTATTCACTTTTCACATGTACTTTTCATATTTAATTGCACATTTTGTTTTCTTTTTTAATGTAAATAAATATCATTTCACATGATTTCACATTTTATACCATGAATGAAAGGTTTAGGACATGTTCAAGCAATTAGCAAACATATACCATTTTAGACATGGACTTATGTACTATGTGGACATCACATCTAGCATGGAACCTAAACATTAATTCATGATTTGTCACATTCATAACTACACTTTACTTGCTCTTTTGACATAAAATAAACTCAATTACATGGATTTATATTTGTTTATATTTTATCTTATCCATTCAAAAATTTTACATATTCATCTTTCATATTGCATAAATGACATAGTTACATATGTTTATTCACATACACTAATACATGTAGATAATTAAATTACATTACATGATGCTAAACATGGTATTGAAATTGAGATATTATTACATAAAAAACATGAATTGGTGCATTAATACATCGGTTTTCGCATGCAAGCATACTCTCATTAACATTACACTCTCTTACATATCTTTTCACATTTTTTCATATCATTTACTCTTTTACTTTTACTTAACACATATCATATCATTTATACTCATCACGTGCCACATTCGCATATCATCTTAAATATTTAAATATTTAATTAGAAAATCAAATAAAAGGAAGATGTATAAATCAACTAGGAAATCAAATAAGAGAGAATTAAATAAAACACATTAAAAGAAAAGGAGTAATGGGCTTTGCTATATTCACCCTTTGGAAATTAGTGGGTCAAAATTGGAATTTTAAGATGGGGAATAATAGGAAAATACCCTAATTTCTAACTAAATTATTACTTAATTATAAAGGTGTATTTAATGCATTAAATAGCTAATTTGAGTAAGACTTGGAATCCTAAAACCTACCCTGATTGATTGACCACGAATTTGGCTCTCTCCCAACCCAATTAGGAGATCTCTTGCTTAAAAAGGGGAGAAGAAATTAGGGAAATTCGTAATAAAGAGGAATTAGAGTCATAATAGGAAATGGAATGGGGAAAAGCTTAAATACCCTCCTAAACCCTCATGGCCGGCCCTAGTTTATGCCAAGAGGTTTCTGGACCAGGAGGAGAGGCCAAGAGGAGGAGAAATCGTGGAGAAGGAGGAGCTCTTACGTTCTTCCCCGAGTTCTTCGCGTTTTTGCCCTAGGAGAGAAAATTCACCAAAGGTAGGCATTCTCACAAGCATGAACCATGAAATGTTAACTGTAGGTTCTTCCCATCATCATGAACCAAGCCATCAAATTTCGTATTATTCCTGCAACCCAATCTTTTGTTATGGATGTTCAAAGTTCTGTAACTTACATGATCCCGAGCCCCCTTCATGTCTCTTGATCTCCATGATTACTAAACCTCACGCTCCGAAATTTTTATTGGAGGTTCTGATCGATGTTGGCTATCTTTTGCCCCTGAAAACCCTAATTTCTATCTACTCTAGTGGGTGAATTAATTCGTTTACTCCCAACTGTCCACTATTTCTTGTTTTTCTTGTTTAATTAGACAAAAGCATATAGAAACTTGTATAACATTCAAATTCCTATTTACCGCCGTGTACCTTGGCCTGTCTAGAGTCGTTTAGTTTAGGTTTCATGATTTTTCATGCATTGTATGATTTGTTTTCAATTTCTAAAGCCTCCTATATCAATTTCATTTAAGTTTGGCCCGCAATCCAACGTCTTGTTTGACTCCTGTTGGACTCAGGCGCAGGCCACCAGAACGCGACGGCCCGATAGGCCGCGTTCTGTGGTCTAATTGCGATAGTCTACCCGTCGCATTTTGAACGCAACAGGTAAGCCGTCGCGATCCTTGTGCCTGACCCGTCGCGTTCCCTTCACACTCTGTCGCGTTGTCAGTGTAGACGCGAGATTTGGGCCTCATTAAGCCTCGTTTGACCGTTTGTTGACTTGCCTCGGATGCCATGTAGACGGCAGCATCGATGGCCGCCGAGTACTGGTTGACGGCAAGGAGTATTGACGTTGACCCATCTAGACGTCCACATCCTTGGACGTCTGCATGAGGTTGGCGGCATGATCGCTGGACGTTAACCCGGTTTACCTGGTCTGCGCAACTACCCCGAGAATATAGCCCACTAGCGCCTTTCCCACGCCCATGCACCGCATGGGACCGTTCCCACGGGCATGTGGGCCACCTTGGCACACCCTTGACCCAGTAAAATCCCATGTGGCCTCTCCCCATTGGTTGGAGCCTTTAGACTTGGATTGCCATGTGTACAAGTGTGTTTCTTCACACTTGAGCATCTAAGGCAGCTGAACTCGAGCCCACTGTCTATATAACTCCCCCTTGAGCCCTCTAAGCGGAGGGGGAGAGGCTGGACGTCCACATGCTGACCCTTTGAAGGAGGAGAGAGAAAATTGCACCTAAGCTTCATCAAGTCATCCTCTTCTTCCTCTCACGAGTTGGGACATCCAGGAGGGCTGCTTTGAAGCTGGGGGAGCCCTTGCAAGGAGCTACAACATCAACAACGAGGAACTACACCTCCCTCCCTCTCTCTTTCTTAACTCTCTTCTCTTAGTTACATGCATATCACACACACTCTCCCACTCACTCTAGGCACGTAGGTCCTCTCCCTACACACCTAGAAAGGGGTTTCCCAACCAAAACGGAGGGAAGAAGGGTGGTCATAGCATTTGGCCACCCCTCTTCTCAAGTCCACAACGGGTACGGGACTCACCTTTTGGGCTATCTCTTCACGTTTTGGGCATTTACTACTGTGTCATTAGTCTTATAGAGTGTCTTTTTGTGGCAGGAACAACACGCAGGAGACCGCAGAGCTCTTCTCCTTTGGCCGGCTGAAGGAGGAGAAGTTGAAGCCCTCGTCTCCATCCGCTGCGCGAGGCGACCACACCGGCGCGATTCTAATACTCCTTGGGCATAGGTAAGGCCCTGGCGATCACGTACTCCCCTTCATTCAGCTTGTTTTCTTTGTTTTCCCTCTAGTCAACTAAGTCAATCGGAGGGTCAACGAGGTCAACCGGCAACCCAATCATCATCATCGCCAACGAGAGTTCGGTGGCGTCCGTGAGCGTCCGGGAGATCCAGAGGTCGGCCGGAGACGGCGCGGGAACGAGACGTCCACAGCTCTTTTCCGGCGATCACGGTGGGACAACACTGGTGCTGCGGTCTGTGTTCATCCAGGTAGACGACAAGCGATCCTGCCGTCTACCCAGGTAAACGTCCACCGTTCCTGCCGTTTACTTCCTGTTAGCGTCCACTTCTGTTGTCGTCTACCTGTTGTTAGCGTCAGTCGATATTGCCGTCTACTGTTTCTGATGAACTGTGCGTCCATCGTCTTGACGTTTATGTTCACAGAAGCATGCTTTTTCACTATTTTTTGATTGTTTTGTTTTGATATTCCTTTCTGTTTTCTTACTGTCTGTGACTAACAGTCTTAAGTCACTGGGGGGTCATCTTTCTCACCTCTTCTAGCCTCCCCTCACATTCTAGGATCACCCTTCCTTGGTTTACAACCTTTTACTCGGGGATTCCCTCTCGGGTAAATCGGGTTGGCTCCAAGGAAAACTCTGTAAGTCCCTAAATTCCGTGGATTCCCTCACGGTACGGGGCAGGAGGACCTTTACCCTCCCTATCTAGCTCACCTACTCACCGGGATTCAAGTGAGATTTGAGAGAACGGCCTTTACAAGTCAAGTTAACACATAACTTTGACATTTAAAAATCTTGGGGACGTTGTTTGATAACATTGTTTGGTAGAAATCCATACTTCTGCTAAAAATAGTGAAGTTAGTCAACTTTGACCATTTTAAAATTAGTAGGTTGTTTGCTAATGGACACTTGGTTGGACCCTGTCAACATGGCTAATGAACCGGCATTTGAGTATGATGATAATGTCAATGAGATTGTCGGTATGATAAACACTGATGTTCAGCCCGAGGAATCAGTCCAATCATCCTCCCAGGCCGACAATGAGGAAGTCAGCTTGAGGGTTAACCCCACTCATGCCCAAAATGCTCAAGAAGACCCCGAGTTTTCTAAACTCATGTCTCGCTATTCGCCCGATGAAATTATTTCTATGCTTTCCAAGCATACCATCCGGGCAGCGGCGTCTCCCTCCACTCCATCCCTATCCCCTTTCAACGCCTCTACGTCTAGGCCCACTCCTAGGACAGTCACCTCACCCCGGGTACCCGTCTCTACCTTCATTCCTTCCCTTACCCCCGCTCCGTTCCCTACTCCTATTCTCACTCCCCCTTCCGCCCATTCACCACCTGTTCAAATCACACCCCCAACCCAATCCGAATCCATTCCCCGTTCCGAGGTGGAAGGTCTTATTAGGAAGCTCCTGGCTGAGTCCCTATCTTTGTCAAAACCTCACTGACTCCAAAACTACTGCAAGCTTCCCAACACTTATTTTCCCCCCGATTTCAAGGCCCCAAAGTACCGCAAGTATGATGGGACCTCTGATCCTCAGTTCCACCTTGCTGGCTTTACCATGGATTCCATCGGTGGCTATACGATCGGGTCTTCTTAGTTCACCTCTTCCAACAATCGTTAGAAGGGGAAGCTTTGAGGTGGTTCACCTCTTTACCCGCATCGGACCTCGTTAATTTCGACATAGTCTCCGAGACATTCATCTCACATTTCTCATACATGGCCACTCAAGTTCCTACACTCCCCGACTTGGTGGCAGAAAAGATGAAGCCGGACGAAGACTTTGTTACTTATGCTAACCGATGGAGATCTATGGCTTCAAGAGCCGATATACCCATCCCGGAGTCCCAAGCCATCACTATGTTGGTTACCAACACCACCCCCGCTCTCCGCTCTATCTTGATGTTAAGTGAGTTCCCCTCATTCACACATCTCTACAATCGAGCCAGGGTGGTTCAGAGCCAAATTAAAGACTCCTCTCTGCCACATTTCTTCGAAGGGAAGCCCAAGGGACGTAAGGCTCCCGCGACACCTACCACCGAGGGGGTGACCGTCAATGAGTCCGTCAACGCTTGCAGCCAACCGTTGAGGCATCCGAACAAACCCTCCAATCCTCCATCCACTCCTTCCAACCCTCATCAGTTCCCATCTCACCCCTCCAAGCCTTACTCTGCAGTTCCCCCTCCTGCTGGGTACACCCGACCTGGCCCTAAAAGGTCGCATTACCCTCCTCTCCCTGAGACCCTCGAGGACGTATTCTTCGCCCTCATGTCCTGTGATGCAATCCAACTCCCCCCATAAAGGGAGAACACCAATCCAAGGGTGGATACCTCCAAATACTGTCCATACCATAGGGCCCATGGTCATTTCATCAACAATTGTTTTACTTTCCGTGACTGGGTCTATGGCATGAATGACCAAGGTAGAATCAACTAGGAAGATGTCAAGGTGGCCATAGCCAAGTCTAGGTACACCAAGAAGGACCTCGGCATTTTCAGCAACCCTCTCCCCAACCACCAAGGCAACAATCCCTCCTCCTTTAAAACCCAAGAGAATGTGCATACCATAATACACTTAGGACCTCGGGTTGTGAGGAGAGAGCAACAGTGGGGTAGAAGGATTCAAGGAATGGTACCCATGTCCCACTGCAGAGTCTCAGGAGCCCTCTGTATCAGTAGATGCCATTCTAGAGGAGAGATCTTTAATGCTCATCCGACCTCCTCAAGATGCCTATCCTACTATCCTCACTTCCCCTACCTGTGAATCATCTACCAGACCCCTCCAGCTCATCCTCCCTAAGTCCCAGGAGGCCGTTCATGTCACGCTCAGAAATCGAATTGTTCCACCACCTCCGCGGCCATCCCAAGATGAAGAGGATAGTGGACCATCACCCCCGGCCGGCACCGAATATGACATTCTCCAACATCTAGATAAGACACCCGCGAGGGTGTCCATTTTAGAATTGATTCGGAGGTCTCCGTCGCATCAATCCACCCTCCTCCAGTTTCTCCAAAAGATCATGGTTAATGATGACCTCCCTCCTAGTGGGGTCACCAACGCCATTCTATCCCTCACTCAAGGACCCTCAATATCTTTTTCGGACAAGGATCATGTCACCCCCGAGTGTCGTTTGCTTCCTCTCTGTCTCACCATCAACCTCAACGGGGTTTCGGTAGACTCCACTCTTATTGACACCGGGGCATCTGTTAATGTCTGTCCGATGAAGACTCTTAAGCAATTGGGTTTAGGAGAGGAGAATCTGGAAAAGAGCTGCTCCACCATCGCTGCCTATGACAACTCCAAAAGGGTTGCCAAAGGCAAGATTGCTCTTAAACTAGAAGTCGGGCCCGTCATCATGTCTACCGAGTTTCTAGTTCTTGATGTCGATCCGGCATACAAGACCATCCTTGGTCGTCCTTGGCTAGAGCAGACTTTAGGGGTCCCTTCCACCGCCCACCAGTGCTTCAAATTCCCTTTTAATGGGCGGGTCATCAAAGTCAAGAGCATTCCCATCCTGGAGACCCTCAACGCAGTCACTACAGAGCAGATGCCGCACCTCTTCATTCCAGATAAGGGGATGAAACCAGTTATGTCAATCTTTGACTTCCCCTCACCCTGTGATCTCAGCCAACCTTCCCAGCCTGCCGAAGAACCCCCGTCCCATGTTCCCCGGGGAAGGGTTGGGAAGTGATGGCCAATATTGGCTATGTTCATGGCCGCGGGTTAGGTACGGACGAACAAGGAGAGATCCATAGTGTTCAGGCAATTAGGAGGTTGTTACCCAAGGCCGGACTAGGTTTCCGCCCAGACCCAGTCCATCCAAATCCATTCATACCCTATCAACCTGTTACCTGGACTCTGAAGGAGCATTTTGTTCAGGGGCCGACCCAGCTGGGAACCAGGGAGCCCCTAATAGAAGAATTGCCCTGCTCTGAGAGCGAGGATGAAGAAGAAGAGGAAGAGGATGCCCAAATAGAGGACATTTCTGAAGACTTTGGCCTCCTCTCACTCTTTGGGTTTGATCTCCCATCTCCATCATCTCAACCACCGTCATCTTCATCTCCCTCTACTTTCGTGTGCCCGCCACACGATTCAGATCTTCCATCCACTTCTTCCTCCCCTACCTCTCCTCCAATCCTCTCTCCATCCCTGACCTGGCCAGTCGAGGTCGCCTTGAGCCAACAACTCATGGTTTTAGGCCTTGACACCAAAAAAAAAATGCCAATTTTCAAAAGTGGGAATGCGAGGTCTTTTTCGAGCACCCTTCCGCTCTGGAGTCTCCTCCGCTCGGCCAGGGGCCGACGCTTTCCAGCGTAAATTCCTCCTCCTCTTGCCCCTCTAGGGGCAATTTCCTTGTACATAGTTTTGTACATAGAAGTCCTATAAATAGTGGTTTAGATTCTAGTTTAGAGTCGGGTCTAGGGTCTAGTCTAGGGTCCGGTCTAGGAGTAGAAGAGTCTAGATCCTCTCAGCCATGTGTGCGCAAGGAGAAGGATAGGCAAGTTCCTGCCCATTTTGTCATGGCCTTGGTTGAGAGGTGTGCTAAGTTAAGTCAAGTCCCAGAATTTCTTGAGGATCCCGCCCTCGTTGAGTCTGACTTTGAGGAAGGTGACTCTGTAGACGACGGTTTAGGAGTTTACCTGCTAGATTTCAATGAGAAAAATGGGCTAGGAGATCTTGGGTCGGAAGAAGAGGACCCGGTGAGCTCCTATGTGGATGGCACAAAGAGGTTCGACGAGCCCACCACGGCTGCAGATGAACCTACCAAAGAAGTCAATCTTGGCACTGAAGAATCCCCGAAGACAGTGTTAATCAGTGCCAACTTGAGTGAAGAAGAAGAGCAAGCCCTTGTAGCTATCCTCAAAGAATTCTCCGACGACTTTGCCTGGTCCTACGAGGACATGCCGGGACTCGACACCTCTTTGGTCGAACACCGGTTGGTTCTAAAAACCGACGCAACTGCCGTCAAACAAAAGCTAAGGAGGCTACATCCCAAGCTTGCACTCAAGATCAAAGAGGAGATTGGCAAGCTGCATAGAGCCAAATTCATTAGGGTTGTGCTATATCCACATTGGGTAGCTAACATCGTCCCTGTGATGAAGAAGGACGGTAAGGTTAGAATCTGTATAGATTTCTGAGACCTTAATCGTGCTTGCCCAAAGGACGATTTTCCTCTCCCACACATAGATGTCCTAGTGGACAACACTGCCGGTTTTGAGATGTTATCTTTCATGGATGGTTTCTCGGGGTACAACCAGATCCGTCTGGCGGAGGAAGACCAGGAGAAAACCTCTTTCACAACGCCCTGGGGGACTTACTGTTATGTCGTCATGCCCTTCGGATTGAAGAATGCGGGAGCAACCTATCAAAGGGCAATGATGGAAATTTTTCATGACATGATGCATGTGCATATGGAGGTCTATGTGGACGATGTCTTGGTTAAATCAAAGACCCGACATGGCCATGCTGAAGTCCTCCAGGAGGTTCTCCAGCGGTCTAGAGAACATAAGCTCAAAATGAACCCCAAGAAGTGTGTCTTTGGTGTTTCCTCGGGGAAGTTGCTGGGGTTCATAGTAAGTAAGCGGGGAATTGAGATTGATCCTAGCAAGGCCAAAGCAATAATTGATATGCCTCCTCCTAGGAATATCAGAGAAGTCAGAGGGTTGATCGGCAGACTTCAGTTCATTAGGAGGTTCATCTCCCAGCACTCAATCCGTTGTAAGCCCTTCTATGAGATGCTAAAAGGGAAGGCAATGTTTGATTGGAACGATAAGTGTCAAAAGGCCTTTGATGAGTTGAAGAGCTATCTGCTCAATCCCCCTGTTCTTGCTCCTCCGGTCCCAGGTCGGCCTTTACTGCTCTATGTGTCAACCACTGAGGACTCAACTGGAGCAGTTTTGTCCCAATATGACGACGAGAAGAAGGAGAGAGCAGTGTACTATTTGTCCAAGTTGTTTAATGAGGCTGAAAAGAAGTACACCGCCATGGAAAGAACGTGTGCGGCTGTCATCTGGGTTGCCCAGAAGTTGAAGCACTATTTCTTGGCTCATGAAGTGAAACTTCTGGCGCGTATGGACCCTATTCGGTACTTGCTTGAGAAGCCTGTCCTGACTGACCGGTTGATGAGGTGACAGAGTTTCCTCAATCAATTTGATATCACCTATGTCAACCAAAAGTCAATCAAGGGGCATGCCATAGCTGAGCATTTAGACCACCACCCCTTGCGTTCTTACTCTCCTATTGATGAAAGCTTTCCCGATGAAGAGTTAGGAGCCATTATTGATGGTGAACCTTCGTGGGTGCTTTACTTCGACGAGGCTCTCAATTATAAAGGGAGTGGGATAGGGGCAGTTCTCCTCTCACCGGAAGGGGTAGTCATTCCGCACGCCTACCAATTAACCTTCCGAGCCACGAACAATGTGGCCGAGTACGAGGTGTTGCCCAGTTGACGAGCCCAGAGGGGGGGGGTGAATGGGTCTTTAAAAAATTAATCTAGAAGATACCTGTAACTAAAAACAATCACACAAATGTTCTTCGAAATAAGTTAACGACAGTTAGTTTAAATAACAATCACACAAGGGAGACAGTCACACAACACAAGGATTATCCTGGTTCGGACCTCCTCTCCTTAGGAGTCCTACGTCCAGTCCTTGAGCAACAACTCAGGATTTCACTAACTAGGGTACAGTCCCCCTAAGGACGCTACAACACCCAGCTCAGCTGGTCTTCCTTCACACTCGAAGGGATACCACCAGGTCACCCCTTACACACCAGGTCTTCCTTCACACCGGGAATAACACCCTGGATACCACCAGGTCTTCCTTCACAACCGAAGGGAATAACACAGAGAATAATGAATGACTTTCAAGCCCCTAGATCAAGCTTTTGACAAGCAAGGATCTGAAGCAACTAGAACTGAGAGCAAAGAGATGTGAACAAGGTACACTCTCAGAACTACACGGGCTCTCTCAAGATTTTTGAGCTTGTGAGGAGCAAAAGAGCAAAAACTAAGAGGAATGAAGGTTCTTGGCTCTGGACTTTCTTCAGAAGAATTTTGATGCTTGGATGCGTGATCTCTGCTCTCTTCTGTTCTTCTGACTTGAATTATAACTTCAATTTGAAATGTAGACGTTGAAGTGTCCGTTGTCTCTCTTTTGAGTAGTCGTTAGACTGAATGACATCTGGAGTCTTGGAAGCTTCCAGTCAAGAGTCTTTTGAACACTTAAGCACGCAAAGAGATGAGATCTTCAAGGATATCCGTTGGCTTCTATTTGTTTAACGTTGTACCATGAAACTAGATCAGAGGTCTGCACAAATGTCAATCTCAAATAGCAGACAGATAAGCTGTCTCTGATGTCAGTCAACGTCAGTAGCAATAGACATAAAAATAGTAATGCCAAATAGCTTAAGTCTAAAGGACGTTATCAGAGTAGGCAAGATAAAGGATGACATGGTCTGCATGCATGCAGAGATATGTTCAGATCTCATAAATGCAAAAACGTCAGAGAGATGTGTACGTGGACTTTGACTATTCAACGCTTTTAAGATGAATAAGATATCAAGTCAATATGAAATCGATGACTATATCACTTATGAAATCGTTATGAATAAGTCAGGTTGACCAAGTCGTTGTGACACAGAAGAAATCGTTGTGAGATGCAAATCGTTGTGTTTCTGAAGAAATCGATATGAAACACAAAACAAAAGGCAAGTCGTTGCGAGTTCTAAAGAAATCGTTAAGACAACTTATAGAGTCGTTAGGACGAGCAAGTCGTTATGAGCTCTAAAGGAATCGTTACGGTTACTTATAGAGTCGTTGTGACGAGCAAGTCGTTACGGGCTCTAAAGGAATCGTTACGATAACTTACAGAGTCGTTAGGACGAGCAAGTCGTTATGAGCTCTAAAGGAATCGTTACGGTTACTTATAGAGTCGTTGTGACGAGCAAGTCGTTACGGGCTCTAAAGGAATCGTTACGATAACTTACAGAGTCGTTACGACGAGCAAGTCGTTACGAGTTCTAAGGAATCGTTACGATAACTGACAGAGTCGTTAGGACGAGTAAGTCGTTACGCTTTCTGAAGAAGTCGTTGCGATGACTTATAGAATCGTTACGGCGAGTAAGTCGTTACGCTTTCTGAAGAAGTCGTTGCGATGACTTATAGAATCGTTATGGCGAGCAAGTCGTTACGCTTTCTGAAGAAGTCATTGCGATGACTTATAGAATCGTTATGGCATCGACTTGATTGAAACAACATGACTTTTCAGCCAGAAGGAAATCGTTATGATAATTCTATTGAAATCGATATGCTTATAAGGAAATCATTCTGGACTTAGAGAAATAATATGTTGAAGAGATTAAAGCTTCAGAGAAGTAATGCATACCTTTTGTGGGCTTGTTTGACCTTGGTGCTTTTCCTGTACTTTAAGACTTATGAAATATTCATTAAATATACTTGATAAGTTCTTGTTTGGTTTTGTTAATCATCAAAATATATGTATATATAATTAATTAAAATTACATGGGGACAGACTGATCATCAATCTCCCCCTTTTTGGTGATGAGAAAACTGAACAATAAGCATGGATAAAAGTATCTGAAATTAGTTGTAAAGAGATGATATGCTAAGTTTCTAAGCAAAGTTTAAAATTTTAGACATGCTAAGTATTTTCTCCCCCTTTTTGTCATTAAGCAAAAAGATAATCTTCGACAAAGAAAGAAGAGAGAAAGAGAAATAGAGAGTACACAGAAGGTCATGTCATTAACTGTGTGGAGGTACAGGTAAATAGAAGGCAGGAGACAACAGAGAGGCAAAATGGGAGATGGTTTCCCATGCCTAAACTTCCTACTCTTCAAAATGAATTTTAAAAACTCCAAAAGACAAAGAGTAAGATGGTCCCATGGTGGAAGCCATCCGTTTGAGATGAAGATATAGGTGCTGATAGAGAAGATCAGCATATGCATTCTTGTCCATGTTCATCTTGAGAAATCGACGAGTGCCAAAGCTGGCACAGGTGAGGAATTGGTCCATGGTGACAGGGTAGTGGTTGTGGTTATCTCTGAGAGCTTTGTGCATAGCCACATACACTTTGTATCTTTCCTCCCAGACTTTGAAGGGGTCATCAACAAGATGAATGGAGTTCATATCTAGGAAAGTGGCTGGAGAAATGGCTGGTTTGCCTTCCCTGGCCTGAGCTTCATTGATTTCAAACAGCTGCTGAGCTGACAGTGGGTAGAACTTGGACCATTCAGAAGATGTGAGCCTTTCACATTCAGACAGAATAGGGGCTAGAACTGCAGCACTTACATGCCCCTGGTGATACTCCCGAAATAGGAATCTAGTAAAGGCAACCAGGTAGCCTTTCTGCACTTTAATTCTGCCCATTACTCTGGCAAAACGTTCAAAGATAATGGATCCTACAGAGGATTCCATAACTAGAAAGTGAATTTGAGGAAGGGCTATCTCCTCAGGTATTTGAAGGGTAGAAAAATCTACCTGAATATCTGAAGATTGAGAGATATCTGGAGTCAAAGCTGAAATGGCCTTCCTGAACTGACAGAGCTGAACTTCTGGAAGTCTATGAATGTATGTATAGTTGTTGAATAACATGAAATGCCTGATCATTTTTATTTCTGATTGAATGTAGGGTGCCCAGAGTTCTTGGTGATACATCCTGAACCATTCAGATAGGGTCAAGGAGTGGTCCATTGGAGGAAATCTGGCAGATTTTGCAAGAGTGAATTTCTTCAGAAGATCCTTGTGACCCTTGCCCTACTGCTCTTCAGATTTGGAGTGAGCAAGAGAGAAGATTTTGGATTTTTCGGATTTTGAAAGAGAAGTATAGGGTAGAATGGTGTTCAAATGATCTGAGAGGTTTTGAAAGGGAAGGTTGATGATGGTGGCAAGAACAACTTTGGAGAGGTATTCCCTATACAGTGGGTTATGTTTGTTGTCCACTGTGAGAGAAAACCACAAAGGTGGGTATTTGGGTTCAGAGGAAGAGGAAGAAGTAGAAGTAAGTTTCCTCTTCTTGGGGGCAGGACTAGAAGGATCTGCCCTGTGAATATGGTCTCCCACTTTCAACACAGACCTGAGGATCCCTTCCTCAAACTCATCCTTTATCTTTTCAATAAAGGGAGAGTTGAGTTGAGCTTGTTCAGGTATGATAGTGATGAAAGATGGTGGAGGAGTAGGATGAAGAAAAGAATGTGAAGTAGTTGGGAGATCATCAGCTGGTTCAAGGGAGGGACCAGAGAAGCAGGAGGAGGAGGCGCCAGCTGAGGATGCTGGAGGGTCCTTAAGTATTGGAGAAGGGGAAGGAATGGAAGTGGAGGAGGCAGGAGATGAGGTGGACTGAAATGGTGTAGGAGAAGAAATGTGTCTAGATTGAGGCTTCTTGAATGTTTGAGGGGCAGGAGGTGCTGTAGGAGCGGTGGGTGGAGTTGGAGGAATAGGTGTGTGAGAAGGAGAAGAGGGAGCTGGGGGCTTGGGCGCCAAGAACTCTTCTGCCTCTATCTGCACAGACACATTCTCCATCGGCCCTGATGGCCCTGACCCATGCTCAGATGGCCCTGGTGGCCCTGCAACCTGATCAGCTGGCCCTGTTGGCCCTACCTCTTCTGGTGCGGCTGCTGCTTCTGGTGCTGGCCCTGATGGCCCAGACACATTTTCTTCAGGCTCCTGAGCTTCTGGAGGAGGAGGAGCTTGAACTCCAACTGCCTTGATAATATCTGAGAGCATGCCTTTCATGCTACTCATCTCCTTATTAAACCATTTCATAGCATTTCGGATTTGACCTAACTCCTTGTTGGCTGAAGCTTGGCTCAGAAATATAGAATTTACATCTGACTGGAGAGTACATAATAGCTCACCTTCAACATTCAGCCTTTCAATCACTGGCTTCAAGTTTATGACAATTTCTGCTTGACCTGCCTCTCAAAAGGAGAATCAGCCAGGAGAGGAACTTCAGAGGCAACTTCTTTTCCTTTCTTCTTGCCTTCCTTTGCTGGAGGAGGTTGATCATCATCTGAGCTCGAAGAGCTTGCAGTCTCCCCTTCTCTGTCATCCAAAATTGGAGAATCTCCATGCCTTTCATCCTGATCAACAACTGGAGTTGCTTTTACTGACCTTCTTTTGATGGCTCCCCCTCAATAGGAGCATCTTTTTCATTTGATACCTGCTCCCCCTGAATGGGAGCATCCGCCATTACAGAGACACCCTGAACAGCTGGGTGCTCTAACTCCACTGACACATCTTCCATTTGAACATCAAAGTGGCCTGATGCCACAGCCTCTTCAGCAACTCTTCCACTAGCTTCTGAAGCACTAGAGGTGAAGGGAATCGAATCAATGATGTCTGAAAGAATAGATGCAACTACAGTTGAGGGTAGTGGGTCCTCAACTGGAGTAATGTCCTCTGGGAGAATATCCTCAATTCTCCTTTCTGCAAAGATTTGAACTGATTCTTCTTGAAGTTCTGAAGCTGCTACAGATACCCTTTCTTCTTCTACTGCACTTTCAGACTGGACTTCTGCTATAGAGGGGCCTGAAGATTCTTCTGCTCCAACTGCTGGAGCTGAGCCTGACTCTGTTGCCCGGTTGGCTAACCCAGAGGGGGGGTGAATGGGTCTTTAAATTAAATTTATCTGATAAAAACCTGAACTCAAACAAATATAAAGAGTTCTTGAAAGAGATTAGTAATGGTTAGTAAAAACAACAATCACACAATGAAGACAATCACACAACACACAGATTTATCTTGGTTCGGATCTCCTCTCCTTAGGAGTCCTACGTCCAGTCCCTGAGCAACCCTCAGGATTTCACTAGCTAGGGTACAGTCCCCCTATGGACAAAACAACCACCCAGCACAGCTGGTCTTCCTTCACTCCTGAAGGGAACACAACACCCTGAGACCACCAGGTCTTCCTTCACTCCTGAAGGGAAAAACACCACCCTGGAAACCACCAGGTCTTCCTTCACACACGAAGGGAAAAACACAAGAAAATCTTTAGAGAAATGACTAGCCCTTAGATCAAGCTTTTACAAAACTCAATCTGAAGCTACAAGCACTGAGAGACGAAGATCTACACAATGAGCACTCTCTCAGAACTAATCTAGCTCTTTCTTAATTTTTCTTCTCACAGCACAAGGAGCTAAGAGCCAAGATCGAAAGGAATGAATTTCTAGCTCTAGAGATCTTCTGAAGACTTGAAAGCTACAGAGTTCTGGGCTCTCTTGAATATCAATAATGCTTTCTTCTTGAATATGTTGTCTTCCGAACTTCGTCTTGTATTTGTATCTCCAATTTGAATGAGGACAAAAGAGATGACCGTTGTCTCACAGCTTTGGTGTACGTTAGACTGAAGGATTTGTGGAAGCTTCCTGTCAACAGTCTTTTGCTCTTGTAGCACGCAAAGTGATGAGATCTTCTGAGTTGGCTTGTAGTTCTTTCTGTGTCCAATGTTGTAGAATAGTATATCCTCAAGGTTCTACAAGGTTGAGCTTTAATGGTAGACAGCTATACTATCTCCAGATGTCAGTCAACGTTAGAGCAGATAGACACAAATATAGTAGTAACAGTTTATCGTTCTAAAAGATGCATGCAGAGAATACACGAGAATGGAAGATATGTTCTGTATCCATGCAGAGATACGTTCAGTCTTTATTAAATGCATGGCAGTCAAACAGACGTGATGCAACTTTGACTATTCAACGTATCTTAAATCAAGATAAACAATTAATTAATAGAAACATGACTTATGCAATCATTATGATAGTCTGATAGAATCGTTATGAACAAATTGCTATAGTCTCAGAGGAAGTCGTTTTGATAACTTATGAAATCGTTATCACAACCAAGTCGTTATAACTCCTAAAAGAATCGTTTCGCTTACTTATAGAAACGTTATGACGAACAAGTCGTTACAACTTTCTAAAGGAATCGTTACGATGACTTACAGAGTCGTTCTGACGAGCGAGTCGTTATAACTTTCTAAAGAAATCGTTACGATGACTTACAGAGTCGTTCTGACGAGCGAGTCGTTATAACTTTCTAAAGAAATCGTTACGATGACTTACAGAATCGTTATGATGAGCAAGTCGTTATAAATTCTGAAGGAGTCGTTACGATAACTTACAGAGTCGTTATAATGAGCAAGTCGTTATAACTTCTGAAGGAGTCGTTACGATAACTTACAGAGTCGTTATAATGAGTAAGTCGTTATAACTTCTGAAGGAGTCGTTACGATAACTTACAGAGTCGTTATAATGAGCAAGTCGTTATAACATCTGAAGGAGTCGTTGCGATAACTTACAGAGTCGTTATAATGAGCAAGTCGTTATAACTTCTGAAGGAGTCGTTACGATAACTTACAGAGTCGTTATAATGAGCAAGTCGTTATAACTTCTGAAGGAGTCGTTACGATAACTTACAGAGTCGTTATAATGAGCAAGTCGTTATAACTTCTGAAGGAGTCGTTACGATAACTTACAGAGTCGTTATAATGAGCAAGTCGTTATAACTTCTGAAGGAGTCGTTGCGATAACTTACAGAGTCGTTATAATGAGCAAGTCGTTATAACTTCTGAAGGAGTCGTTGCGATAACTTACAGAGTCGTTATAATGAGCAAGTCGTTATAACTTCTGAAGGAGTCGTTATGATAACTTACAGAGTCGTTATAACATCGACTTGTTTGACACAGCAAGGTTATTCAATCTTACAAGTAAATCGTTGTACTTGTGAGGAAATCGTTACAGTTAATGAAGGAATCGTTATAGCTCTTTTGAAAAACAATGTATGTAAGTACTTACCACAAATGCTTGACTTTCTTTGGGTATTTCCTATGCTTAAGGCTAAATAAGACATAGTTAGAAAAACTTTTGACAGTGTTTTGTTTATCACCAAAATAAGCATGTAATTAATTTAAAAGTACATGGGGATGGACTGTTCATCAGACTCCACTGGCAATTCTGGAATCATATCCGCTGATCCCATCTCCTGATGAACAACAGAGGTGTCGTCGATGATGGCTTCGCCTTCAGCAACAGATGCCTTGAACCAGACACCATTTTCCTCAGAGAAGCCACTCTTCTTTAGGTTCCTGGACCTGATTGCTTGGCCCATTTTCTCTACAACTGCCCCAGATAGATCAACACCGAAGTGTTTGAAGATCTTGGTAAGTAGGTGGGCATAAGGCAGGGACACATTGAACTTACTCTTGGTGTCCCAAATCTGATCTCTTGCAAACTTCATTCTTTCCATTATCTCTGCGGCCATATTTATCTCCTTATTCTGAATGGCCCAGTACATCATGTCCGAATCGGCCTTTGTGCAAGATGAAAAAGTTGCACTTTTGGGAACTAAGATTTGACAGACAATAAAATGAAGGAGTCGGTTGAAGGCAGAAAGTTGATTTATATCGATCTTGCCGTCCCTCAGCTTGAATCCTGGCCCGATAATTCCCAAACCTTTCACTTGGGCGTCCACGGAGTGAACCCCACTAAATCCGGAAGTCTTTACATTAAACAACATCTTCAGCAACTCAGGGTCTATCCTAATCATGGTTCCCTTTATTGAAGAAACTAGAGACCCATCTTCCTCTGTTCTCATACACACGAAGAAGGCTTTTACCAAGTCCGGATAACTGATCTCTGAAAAAGTGGTAATTTCTGTCCACTGCATCTGATTGATCAAATCTACTACGCTGCTCATTCCACTTTTCCTCAGATTAGCGACATCTACTTCTTTATTGCCACAGAGCTTCGTCTTCACAAAAGTAAACCTCTCCTGCTGCTCAGGAGTGAGGAACTCGGCGCTGTAGCCACCCAAACTGCCGGAGATAACTGGTGCGGCCATAGATTCAGGTGGGAAAGGCGACGGAGGGTGGAGACGGAAGGTGAGGAGAAGGAACCCTCAAGAAATTTTGCGGGAAGTAGGAGGAAGGTTCAAATTTGCAGAGGATTGAGATGTGAGTTGTTAGGGCATCGGCTCATGCGACAGGATAAAAGAAGGGAAAAGGTAGACGATGAGATACGAATCGTTCTGTCATCGATTTTATGAATAAATTAATGCTACGTGGAAAGTGAGGCGCCAAAAGGCGGTGGAAAACGACAAAAGGTTTTGACTATTCAAACGGACTTCGATGAGAGAGCGGTTACAACAATACAATTTGAATTTCTTTTGCTTATCGCCATGGAGGGAAAAATTATTTTAATTCTGAAATTTAATGTGTCATTTGTAAGCAAACTTTTATCACAAATTGCACATGCCTAATTCCCTTCTAAGAGATGTAAATCTCTCTTCAGGTAAGGCTTTTGTGAAAATGTCTGCTAATTGGCCATTTGTATCAATAAAAGATATTTCAATATTTCCATTTGCAACATGATCACGAATAAAATGATATCTAACTCAATATGTTTTGTCCTTGAGTGCTGGATTGGATTCTTGGTGAGATTAATGGCACTGGTGTTGTCACACAGCAACGGGATTGATTTGATATTTAATCCAAAGTCCTCAAGCTGTTGCTTTATCCATAAGAGATGTGTGCAGCAACTTCCAGCAGCCACGTACTCAGCTTCAGTTGTAGAGAGTGCTACTCAATTTTGTTTCTTTGAGGACCAAGATATCAAACACCCTGCAAGGAACTGACAACCACCACTGGTGCTCTTTCTATCTAATTTGCATCCAGCATAGTCAGCATCAGAGTAACCTACTAAGTTAATTTCACAGAGTTTTGGATACCATAGACCTAAGTCATGAGATCTTGCTAAATATCTAAATATTCTTTTTACGGAAATTAAATGTGATTCTTTAGGATCAGCTTGATATCTAGCGCACATGCATACACTAAATAGTATATCTGGTCTACTAGCTGTTAAATAAAGTAGTGAACCAATCATACCTCTATATATCTTTTGATCTACTTTCTTACCATCTTTGTCACTGTCCATTCTTGTTGATGTACTCATTGGTGTTGATAGTGGCTTGGTGTTTTCGAATCCAAATTTCTTCAAGAGTTCTTTTGTGTACTTTGCTTGACAGATGTGAGTTCCTTCCTTTCCTTGTTTGATTTGAAGTCCAAGGAAATAGTTGAGTTCTCCCATCATACTCATTTCAAATTCTCCCTGCATTAACTTTTCAAAATACTTGCAAAGAGATTCATCAGTAGAACCAAAAATGATATCATCTACATAGATTTGAACTAATAGGATGTGTTTGACTTTTGACTTTATAAAAAGAGTACTATCTACCTGACCTCTATTGAAACCATGATTTAGAAGAAAAGAACTAAGCCTTTCATACCAGGCTCTAGGTGCTTGCTTTAAACCATATAATGCCTTGTGAAGTTTGAAAACATGATTAGGAAATTCTGTGTCATCAAAACCGGAGGTTGTTCCACATAAACTTCCTCTTTTATGAAACCATTTAAGAAGGCGGATTTAACATCCATTTGAAATAGTGTCAAGTTCAAAGCAGATGCATATGCAAGTAATATTCTAATGGCCTCAAGTCTAGCTACAGGTGTATAGGTTTCATCGAAATCTATGCCTTCCTCTTGAGAATAGCCTTGAGCTACCAATCTGGCCTTGTTTCTTAAGATTGCACCAGTTTCATCCAGTTTATTTCTGAACACCCATTTGGTGCCAATGACTGGATGGTCTGATGGTCTAGGAACAAGTGACCATACTTGGTTTCTCTTGAATTGATTTAATTCATCTTGCATGGCTACTATCCAAGATTCATCAGAAAGAGCTTCATTGACTGTCCTAGGCTCTATTTGAGAAACAAAATCTAGGTAATCACAAGGAATAACATTACCTCTTGTTCTTACCCCTATGGATGGATCACCAATGATATTCTCAAGTGGGTGATCTTTCTTGTATCTCCACTCCTTTGGAAGGTTTTCATGAGTAACTTCTTCTTGTTGTAATTCTTCCAGAGGTGGATCATCCTTGTGCTCAATTGATGCATCTTTTAGTTTCTTGGATAGTTCTTCTGCATCATCATTGTCACTATCTACTTCCTTTCTCAAGGAAGGGTTAGTTTCATCAAAAATAATGTGTACAAACTGTTCAATCAATAAAGTACGTTTGTTAAATGCTCTATAGCCTTTGGGTTTAGAGGTGTACCCCATAAAGATGCCTTCATCTGATTTGGCATCCAACTTACCAATGTCCCTTTTTCCATTGTTGTGAATGAAGCAAGGGCACCCAAAGGTTCTGAAATGGCTGATCTTTGGCTTTCTTCCTTGGAACAGTTCATATGCAGTCTTCTTTAGGATTGGCCTGATCATTACTCGGTTGACAATGTAGCTTGCTGTGTTGACTGCTTCAGCCCAAAAGTATCTTGGCAGATCATATTCTGAGAGCATAGTTCTTGCCATATCCAATAGGGTTCTGTTCTTCCTCTCAGCAATACCATTTTGTTGTGGTGTCCTTGGTGCTGAGAAATTATGCTCAATTCCCTGATCATCACAAAATCTAGCAAACTTTTCATTTTGAAATTCACCACCATGATCTGATCTGATAGACACAATGTTGAACTTCTGATCTTTCTGAACTTTCTTACTGAAGCTGACGAAATTTCAAAAGTGTCATCTTTATGTTCTAGGAATGACACCCATGTGAATCTTGAGTAGTCATCAACTATGACAAATCCAAAATTCTTTCCTCCAAGACTGGTAGTCCTCATTGGCCCAAATAGATCCATATGAAGGAGCTCCAAGGGTTTTGAGGTGGTCACCACCGTCTTTGACTTGAAGGAGCCTTTGGTGTGCTTTCCCTTAGCACAAGGTTTACATACACCATCCAATTTTGTACTAACCTTAGGTAGACCTTCCACGAGATTCTTCTTCAGCAGTTTTCTCATGCCATCTATGCTGCAATGACCAAGTCGTCTGTGCCATAATTCTGTGAATTTATCTTAATTTGCTGCCAGGCAAACATTTTGAACCTTGAGTTCTTCAAGATCGAGCACATACAAATTCTTTTCTCTATTAGCTTCAAAGATGACTGCTCCATCCTTCAGTATACTGCACTTCGACTCTTGAAACTTGATCTGATGGCCTCTGTCACACAGCTGGCTAATGCTAATGAGATTGTGCTTCAATCCTTTGACTAATAGCACATCTTCTATGACTGTCTTTCCTTTATTATTCACAGAGCCCCTGCCTATCACGGTTCCTTTCCCATTATCTCCATAGGTAACTATTCCATCTTCAGCTTGGAGATGAGAGAACAACTTCTGGTTTTCTGACATGTGTCTTGAGCACCCACTATCCAAATACCATTTGGATGCTCGGGGGTTAACCTGAAATAGAAACATCAAGCTTTAGGTACCCAAATTCTTTTGGGTCCTGATTGGTTAGTATCATTAATTTTACCTTTTAATATCCATTTCTTATGTCTTGTTGGGCATGTAGTAATAATATGTCCTAACTTATTGCAGTGACTACAGCAGGATAACCTAGTCACTTTTTCTATATATTTGAAATCAGCTTTGTATGCTACATCTTGTTCAGGTACAAATTTTGGTGTTGGATATGTTTTAGGATAGACTATGGTTTCTTCATTATCTGGGGGTGTATATCCTAACCCATTTTTCTTCTTACTGATCTCCTAGCACCTTTTAATATTAGAGAGTTTTTACCATTAGTAAATTTTCTAGTGTGCTTGATAGTTTATCATTTTCTTCATTTAAGTTTTTAATTTCTTTCCTTAATTCATCTGTACTTTCTGTTTTTCTAGTTTAGTTATTTGTTCATTCTTAGCTTTTAGGTCTTCACATAACAGTTCATTTCTTCGTTTAAGTTCATTATTTGACTTTCTAATTGTTCATTTTCTGATTTTAGATCTGAGTTTGTGTTTTCTATACAGACTATGTTTTTCTTACTTACTTTTAATAGTTTGGTTACTTCTTTATATTTTTCATATAGTTCGTTGAAAGCCTCTTCTAAACTATCGGAGTCTGAACCATTGCATGAATCAAAAGAGGAGTCAGAAGTTACCTTATCTTCAGTATTTGCCATGAAGGCCAAGTGGGCTTTTTCTTCATCACTGCAGGAGCTTGACTCACTGTCTGAGTCGCTATGTTTTCCCATGCTGCTGCCATTGCTTTCTTCTTGTACTTTCTGAACTTCTTGGAACTGTCCTTCTTCCTGAACTCCGGCTTCTTTAACTTAGGACACTCAGTCTTAATGTGTCCTGGCTTCTTGCATTCATAGCAGATGGGTTCTCCTTTCTTTATTTCTTTTCCATCTGGCTTCTTGAATTCCTTATTCCTTTTGAAGTACCTTCTACCAGATTGAAATTTCTTCTTTTTAGCCAAAATTCACTGTAACTTTCTAGATAGCATAGCTTCCTCATTCTCGCTGTCTGCATTACTTTCACTTTCAGCTGAACTTGCATCTGGTGAATCTTCTTCAGCTTTTAAGGCGTTGGAGTGCTTCTTTCTGCTAGAGGACTCTCCTAGCCTTTCCATATTGATCTCATGGGCCATGAGGGACCCAATGAGTTTTTCTACAGACATTCTTTTCAGGTCATTAGCTTCTTCTATTGCTGTGACTTTTGGGATCCATGAGGACGGTAAGGATCTAAGTATCTTCCTTACCATGTCTCCCATCTCATAGATTTTTCCCAGACTAGCTAGTCCATTTGTGATGTCAGTGAACCGGCTGAACATTTGAGTTATGGACTCACTTGACTGCATCTGAAATCTTTCATATTAAGTGACAAGAATGTCGATTCTTGTTTCCTTTACTTTGTCTGTGCCTTCATAAGTAATCCTGAGCTTTTCCCACATTTCCATTGAGGATTTGCAGGCTGAAACTCTGTTGAATTCCTTCTTACTTAGAGCACAGCATAGGATGCTTTTTGCTTTGCAATTTAGGGAAATCTTCTTCCTATCATCATCTGTCCATTGTGCTTTTTCATTTGTGACTAACAGATCACCTTCTTCTACTATGGACCAAATTTGATAGTCGTGTCCTTGTAAAAAGTATTCCATTCTGGTCTTCCAGTAAGGATAATCTTCACCATCGAAGAGAGGGGGTCGGTTGACGGACTGACCTTCAAAGTTACCTTGGGCTGCCATGAATCTTTACTCTTCAGATCGTTGGATCCTTTCTTTGTCGAAGAGACTCGCTCTGATACCACTTGTTGCCCAGTTGACGAGCCCAGAGGGGGGGTGAATGGGTCTTTAAAAAATTAATCTAGAAGATACCTGTAACTAAAAACAATCACACAAACGTTCTTCGAAATAAGTTAGTGATAGTTAGTTTAAATAACAATCACACAAGGGAGACAGTCACACAACACAAGGATTATCCTGGTTCGGACCTCCTCTCCTTAGGAGTCCTACGTCCAGTCCCTGAGCAACAACTGAGGATTTCACTAACTAGGGTACAGTCCCCCTAAGGACGCTACAACACCCAGCTCAGCTGGTCTTCCTTCACACTCGAAGGGAACAACACCCTGGATACCACCAGGTCTTCCTTCACACCCGAAGGGAATAACACCCTGGATACCACCAGGTCTTCCTTCACAACCGAAGGGAATAACACAGAGAAGAATGAATGACTTTCAAGGCCCTAGATTAAGCTTTTGACAAGCAAGGATCTGAAGCAACTAGAACTGAGAGCAAAGAGAAGTGAACAAGGTACACTCTCAGAACTACACGGGCTCTCTCAAGATTTTTAAGCTTGTGAGGAGCAAAAGAGCAAAAACTAAGAGGAATGTAGGTTCTTGGCTCTGGACTTTCTTCAGAAGAATTTGATGCTTGGATGCGTGATCTTTGCTCTCTTCTGTTCTTCTGACTTGAATTTATAACTTCAATTTGAAATGTAGACGTTGAAGTGTCCGTTGTCTCTCTTTTGAGTAGTCGTTAGACTGAATGACATCTGGAGTCTTGGAAGCTTCCAGTCAAGAGTCTTTTGAACACTTAAGCACACAAAGAGATGAGATCTTCAAGGATATCCGTTGGCTTCTATTTGTTTAACGTTGTACCATGAAGCTAGATCAGAGGTCTGCACAAATGTCAATCTCAAATAGCAGACAGATAAGCTATCTCTGATGTCAGTCAACGTCAGTAGCAATAGACATGAAAATAGTAATGCCAAATAGCTTAAGTCTAAAGGACGTTATCAGAGTAGGCAAGATAAAGGATGATATGGTCTGCATGCATGCAGAGATATGTTCATATCTCATAAATGCAAAAACGTCAGAGAGATGTGTACGTGGACTTTGACTATTCAACGCTTTTAAGATGAATAAGATATCAAGTCAATATGAAATCGATGACTATATCACTTATGAAATCGTTATGAATAAGTCAGGTTGACCAAGTCGTTGTGACACAGAAGAAATCGTTGTGAGATGCAAATCGTTGTGTTTCTGAAGAAATCGATATGAAACACAAAACAAAAGGCAAGTCATTGCGAGTTCTAAAGAAATCGTTACGACAACTTATAGAGTCGTTAGGACGAGCAAGTCGTTATGAGCTCTAAAGGAATCGTTACGGTTACTTATAGAGTCGTTGTGACGAGCAAGTCGTTACGGGCTCTAAAGGAATCGTTACGATAACTTACAGAGTCGTTAGGACGAGCAAGTCGTTATGAGCTCTAAAGGAATCGTTACGGTTACTTATAGAGTCTGCGATGACTGCGTCGCGAACAGCAGGCTCCCGAACAAGTAGGAGACAAAAATCCTGACCGAGTGCTCCTCGCTCCGGTCCCCCAAGTCTAGGGCTCCCCTCACCCCCGTGAAAAACTCCTCTAGTGTCTCCAGAGGCCCTCTCCTCCTGCCTCTCAGGCCCACCGCCTCCGAAAGTGATCCGAGCAGGATGCTCCGGATCGGCCTCCTCCTCCCCGCAACAAACTCCGGGCCCAGCAACTCAACTATGTCATCATAATAGTCACTCCTCTCCTGTCCCACTACCGGCTCTCCCTGAACCGGCAGTCCTGTCAGATACGCTACATCCTCCAATGTAGGTATCATGTGACCCCAAGGCATGATGAATGCCTTGCAATCCTCCTCCCACCGCTCCCTCAACGCCTCAAGGTACGGTACGTCCACATGGAATGGACGCACCGACAGCAGATGCCCAAATCCCATCCTAGCCACCTTGGTCTGCTGGGCCTTCGGCAGTGCCCTGTACCACGCCCAGCAAAGGTCCCAGGTAACCCTGCTCCTCATCCGGCCTTTGCCCTGCAGAAAACACAAAAAATTTGACGTCATCATCGATTGCCGTTAACCATTCATTGGCGGCAAGGGGTTTGCCGTTAACTCACAGTCAGCGTCCAGGGTAAGCCGTCTAGTTCCTGTGTAGGCGTCCAACCCATTGCCTTCAAGTTCACTTGGACGGCAAGAGGTTGGACGTTTACAGGAACCCGACGTCCACCGATGTGGACGTCAAGTTCCTGTGAAACCCGACGGAACCTCCCATGTTTTCCCTCCTTTCCACAAATTACACACACACACCAGAGAGTTTTGAGAGTCTGGGGACCTACCTTGGGTCGTCGAGGCATCTCCGCCTCCGTCTCGTCCCCTCCACCGTCATCTCCGGCGGTATCCTCCCCCTCCGGTGCGTCAACCGCCGCCGCCTCCTCTTCCTCTTCCTCCTCCACCGTGTCCCTCGCCGCATCAACCTCCTCCTCCTCCTCTGGTTGGTGGCGAGTCCGGACAACAGTTCGCTTCCCTCTTGTCCTCATTGAGGGGTCAAGGGGGGTCAAAGGGGTCAAAGGAATTGGGAGAAGAAGAAGAAAGGAGAATGGAGATCGGGAGTTGAGGAGAGTGGAAGAAAGGAAGTGGAAAGGGCCACCGGCGCTTGGAAGATGAAATGGCGCCGGGAGAAGGCGTCGGTTCAAAAAAGGAAATTTTCTGGTTTAACGTCAAGGTCTGGCCGTTTACATTTTCCTGGCGTCAAGCTATGGCCGCTGACGTACACTTAACGGACATCCTATGGACGCCAATGTCTCTTCAGTGTCAGACCTCGAAGTATGATCAACGGCCATGTTTGGACGTCAAGTTTGAACTAGACGGCGAGCTTGGTGGACGTTTACCCTCTTTAACGTCCATCGATGTGGACGCCAACCCTTCCGCACTGAATCTTCACAGCAGACTTCATTTGAACATCCTGGAGGCCCATTCACCCCATTCATTCAAGTCAAGCAATTCAAGCCAATTCAACACAAATGCAGGCAACTTTTATTCATCTAGCCTTGTGTTACATTTATTGGAAATTGGCAAAAACACATTTTTTGCCCTGCGGGCCATATAAAAATCACAAGAAATGGGAAGAATGGCATCGTTGAATTCCTCGTATTTCCATATGTCCTCTCGGTTTTCCTGCGCTGCTAACCCCAATTTTCTGCTCTCTGTATACTTCTTCCAAGTCTTCATAGCCTTCTTCACCAACTTCTCATTTCATCCGGTGATTATCATATCAGTGCAACTGGATGAAGTTGGAATTCCCCGTGGAATCCCAAGCTGACAATGGCACCGATGTGGTTGGTACACCACCATCTGACCTGCTCCAATCAGCCACAAGTCTCTGTCCTCCTTGATCCGAGCTCTGAACTCAATTCTCCTCATGAAAAGTGGCCTCACGATGAAATCCTCCATCACCAAGTATGCCAAATGATTGCGCCAAGCGTCTCTGCCCTTCAAATGCGTAGTCACACACTTGATTTCATCTTCCGGTTCGTACCACGCCCTACTGCAGTACACCGAGCTTCGAAGGAAGACTCTGGAGGGAGTAGGTTGCGCTTCAGCAAAATCAAACTTCAAGTGATCCTCCATCCATACCTGAAGCAGGAACAAGCTCCCGCATGTGCGTCCGCCTAGGCTCATTGTGGTGAGCGAACTGTACAAGTGTGCCAGCACTGTAGGGGCAAGTGATTTCCCACGCCAGAGCAGGGTCAGGATCCCTACATGCTCGTAGAGGATGAAGTCGCCGCTAGTGGGGAACAGGAAGACTCTGGCCAGGCAGAGTGTTAGTCCTCGAGTCTCCCTCTCTCCACAAATCTCCTTTGCATGCTGGATCAGCCACCAGGCCAGCCGGTCCAGGAAGATCCCATGCTTGTTCGTCATTCTCAAAACTTCCTTCTTGTCCCGTACAATGTCTGCGAGGATCTCTTCCTACGGGAGGAGAGGAGTCGTGGCGTTGTACTCCAAACACCGCCTCCATCCCAGGAAAAGCTCCACCTCCTCCAGCAGTACACTCGCCTCAAACGCCTGGAACACGAAGGTGTGCGTGTGTGGGTGCCTTCTCTCCACCAGTGCCCCCAATGCGTCGAATCCCCACCACATGTCCTTCATGTTCTTCGCCAACACCACCATAAAACTCAGGTTCCACATACCGATGAAGCTTCGCATGTCAAGAGTGATGGCGTTTACCAGGTACACGAGCCAGGAAAAGGCCCGTACCTGGCCTTGGCTTGGGAAGGCAGGGATTTCCTGCATGAGGGTGGGGTGTTGTAAGAACAAAGTTTGGGGCGTTTTTAGCCCAAGTAGAAGCAGAAATGATCATTGCTTACCTCTTCGTTGGCCAGTCGAGTGCTCAGATGGCCCGAAACATCGCTCAGAATTCCTGGGTTCGCGCCTGTGGATCGTCCGGTCGAAGAGGAGGCCATCTTGCTGTGCTTCTTCGTCTCTCAGCTCCCTGGTTCGCAGCAGGAGCAGGGAGAGACGGAGGTAGGACATGATAGAGTCCTCATGGACTCCCATCACCTATATTTTCGGCCTGATCCGCTGGCCAGTAGTCGTCCAGATCGGTTGACGTCAGTATGGGGTTAGCGGCAATATCTGTTGCCGTTAACTGGAATCTGGCGGCTATCGATGTGGACGTTTATTCCCCTAGAAATTTTCAAAATTCTATAGTCATATGACCATTATCCTTTATCTTGTGCTTCAAGTCATTTTGCAGATATTCTAAAGCACGAGCTGCGCTTCAATTTCGGAACACTCATGCAACCTTGAGTGTTACAGGTATGTCTAACATAGGACCCCACCAGAGGCGAATAACTTGGCGACCGTGAACCCTGAGTTCCCCTTTAACAAAAACCATGATGGGTTTGCGATCTCTCAGTTATTCCTATGGCCTTTTGAATTTTCCCTCAGGTGCTAACTTGCATTTTAGATAGGTAACCCACACCAGCACGCATCTTCGCCGCTAACATTCTCTTCAAAAAAAAAAAAAATGGTGATTTTCCTCGATCATCTGATTGCTCCATGGCTGCCCCAGCTTAGGTAGCCTGCTGGGTCCACCCTTCATGACTATCCAAGTTGATATCGGGTTTTGTTGCCCATGATTTAGGCTGTCCCACCGTGCTTTCAACAAATAATCATTCTATCCTTATTGAGTTCACTTGAGCCTTCGCCAGTCGCGAGCTTAATTCCGGACTTCAGGCTTTCCAAACATGTGATTCCAGTTAGAATCTTTGATAATCTTTTGAGAGATCAACCAACTCCTTGTCTCCACGACCTCCTAAATTCAGGACCGACGTCCTGATTAGGCCAGCGAGCCCACGAGCTCCGGTTATGAGACACTCCTGATTCAACCGTCATATTACAACTCCTTTCACTCAGACACGTCGAAAACTAGTCAATGTCCAACACGGCCATGCCAGGGACCCTGCCATTGGGTCGCAGTTGTAGTTACACGGGTAGATCACCCTTTTCTTACCCCTATTTGTCTCTCAGACGATGCGTCATCTGTTTCTAGCCTGACTCTTTCGTTTGGTTCGCTAGAATTCCTATCCTCGGAGATGATCCCTCAGCAAATCTCCGCGTCCTTTGTTTACCGAGATGCCGACCTTTCAGTCCGCTCTGCTCCCCTGCAACACCGGACGTCTCGGAGGGGCATTTGTAGACGCAAAATTTGGCCCATCTCCCGCAAGGCTCTTTTGGCCCATTAAGCCTCATTTGACCGTTTGTTGACTTGCCTCGGATGCCATGTAGACGGCAGCATCCATGGCCGCCGACTACTGGTTGACGGCAAGCAGTCTTGACGTTGACCCATCTAGACGTCCACATCCCTGGACGTCTGCATGAGGTTGGCGGCATGATCGCTGGACGTTAACCCGGTTTACCTGGTCTGCGCAACTACCCCGAGAATATAGCCCACTAGCGCCTTTCCCTCGCCCATGCACCGCATGGGACCGTTCCCAACGGGCATGTGGGCCACCTTGGCACTCCCTTGACCCAGTAAAAATCCCATGTGGCCTCTCCCCATTGGTTGGAGCCTTTAGACTTGGATTGCCATGTGTACAAGTGTGTTTTTTCACACTTGAGCATCCAAGGCAGCTGAACTCGAGCCCACTGTCTATATAACTCCCCCTTGAGCCCTCTAAGCGGAGGGGGAGAGGCTGGACGTCCACATGCTGACCCTTTGAATGAGGAGAGAGAAAATTGCACCCAAGCTTCATCAAGTCATCCTCTTCTTCCTCTCACGAGTTGGGACGTCCAGGAGGGCTGCTTTGAAGCTGGGGGAGCCCTTGCAAGGAGCTACAACATCAACAACGAGGATCTACACCTCCCTCCCTCTCTCTTTCTTAACTATCTTCTCTTAGTTACATGCATATCACACACACTCTCCCACTCACTCTAGGCACGTAGGTCCTCTCCCTACACACCTAGAAAGGGCTTTCCCAACCAAAAACAGAGGGAAGAAGGGTGGTCATAGCATTTGGCCACCCCTCTTCTCAAGTCCGCAACGGGTACGGGACTCACCTTTTGGGCTGTCTCTTCACGTTTTGGGCATTTACTACTCTGTCATTAGTCTTATAGAGTGTCTTTTTGTGGCAGGAACAACACGCAGGAGACCGCGGAGCTCTTCTCCTTTGGCCGGCTGAAGGAGGAGAAGTTGAAGCCCTCGTCTCCATCCGCTGCGCGAGGCGACCACACCGGCGCGATTCTAATACTCCTTGGGCACAGGTAAGGCCCTGGCGATCACGTACTCCCCTTCATTCAGCTTGTTTTCTTTGTTTTCCCTCTAGTCAACTTAGTCAACCGGAGGGTCAACGAGGTCAACCGGAAACCCCATCATCATCATCGCCAACGAGTGTTCGGCGGCGTCCGCGAGCGTCCGGGAGATCCAGAGGTCGGCCGGGGACGGCGCGGAAACGAGACGTCCACAGTCAGTGCCTGTTCTGGAATGCCTGTTGCGACCAATGCATGACCTTGTCGCGATCAACCTATACCCATTGCGACCCTTGCTGGCGTGCGTCACGTTCACATGAGTTTGCAGAAAACCCCTTGTTTTTGCAAATACCCAAATCTCTAATGTTCTTATACCTTTTAATCTCTGTTAAACACGCAGTAACTACACTTAATATGAACTGAATATTTGTATGTAATTTAAAATACATGCACATGACTAATTTCCATCTATGATTTCATGAAACATACACACACTTGAACCATCCCATATATGGCTTAATTGGCATGAAACTGATGCTTAACATATCTGGTAATTTATGAAATTAAATTGCCTTATTTTAAAAGTACTTGCTACGTTTTGTGCAATGTTTTTGGAACACCGATCTCGACGCTCCACTGTTCTAGAATTCCTCTAGAACGTCGATCACTTGTTTCCATATTTACACCCTCTTGACTTGGAAGTACTCTCCGTCGGATACTCCTTCTGCCGGACTAGTGAATCCTGTTCAAGGCCTCCGTAATTCTCCTCTGTCCATGGATTCTCACATGGTCGACGAGCTGGTTGTACCCTAATGCCTATGAAACCCTTTAGGGATCAATATGATCCAAATGTCTTTTAGAAGTTCACTCTCATCTTAAATCACGCCGGACCTCTGGACTTGTGCGTAACATGGCCAGCGGAAGGGTAGTGAATTCCACCTGACTGCCAACACCGTAAGCGCGTGTTGTGCAACTATTACTATCGTGCGTTAATCGATGTTTTATGCGCTATGACCATTAGCTCTCACCTATACTCTACTCTCTCGTCTATTCACGTTCACTCTGCTTTCTCATCTATTCATCTAGTACTCTTATCTATTTCTTGGCATTCTTTATGGCTATTGATTGATTGTCTAAGATAAACAATATAACTAATGCCAGTGTAATAGGGCCCAATCTGGTCCTGGGAGGAGCGCCCGAAGGTGCCATTTGCCCATGGGAGTTAACATGATCAGGATGTCGCCATTACATCCAAGCGCCAGGCTATCTAGATTAATCGAATGACAATCAAAAGTGCTATGTTCTCTCGTTGTCCATTGACAACAAAGTGCTATGCTATACTCGTTGTGCTATTACTATACTTGTGCTATGGCCATCCTACTATTTTGTGCTATACACGATACTCGTGCTATTTTAGAAAGTGTATATTTGGAAAGTCTTGCTCATGCGCTATCCTGCTATCTTTTACCATACTTGGCTCTCTCTCTCTTTTTCTATCATTAGTTACTCTGCCTTTTAATGCATTAATTACTTAAAGCCTGCTTAAGCCTGAGATTTAAGTCCTACTGGGTGTTGTTCGCTCACCCTACATTTTTTGTTATTATGTTCTCAGGTGAGACTGAGGATGAACCATACACTGAAGCGGACGGGAACGACTTGGAGTGATGTCACGAGTGCCCTAGCATCCTAGCGAATTGATTATCATTGTAGTAGTTAAGTTTGAGTTTAGTCTTTGCTTTATTTCAATGTAATTAGGCCCTATACATTGGCTCTGATATTAGTGGTTGTAAGTAGACATTTGGAAAGTTATTAATGAAAAAGATTTGCTTTAGTATTATTCATTGCGCAATGGTTTGATGTCTAGTATTCGCTCTATACCCTTCACTTGCAACTGCCTCGCGTTCCGATATTCCGTGTCGGGGTGTGATAGGGCTATTTTGCCCATTCCTACTTTCAACCTTCTAGGTGAATATGAAGTTCAAGAAGAAGAACAAGTCGAGGAGGGGAATGCATCCAAGTATCAACCTTAATGAATTCTCTCGAATATTTCCGCTGCATAATTCTCGGGACATGACATCACCTGTATGTTTAAGCAAGGATGAGTCTTCACAAAAGACTTGGAAAGTAACCTATTGGTACATCCAAACACTTATCACATTCATGTAGCAATAAGCAAGCACTAATGAACAATATATAGCATGCTAACTAGACATGGATTTAATATAACTCATGATACAATTCACAACTCATTTCATGGCACATTTCTAAGAATCTAAATCATGAAATGAAACACATATCTACTAGTGATACTAGCATGATATCTACCATATTCAACATGCTCATATGTCACATATTCTCACCTTTTACTTGCTGTTTTAACATAAAAGTAATTTAATCACATGGTTTCACATTCTTACTCATTGAAACACATTATCACATCAGTTTCACATATTCACTTTACACATTCACACTTAATTCACATCTTTGCACATATTTTGCCGTGACACATAGTCTGAACCACCATAAAGAAGGACACATCACACACATATCACATACTCGTCACCTAGACAATATGATGATCAGATCATCCCCATATAATTTCATGAATATATATCTATTTTGGTGATTAAAAAAATCATAACAATTAGTATCTAACAAGTTTTTATGAAGCTTAGTCACAGGAAATAAACCAGGCAAAATCAAGCAAAGACTTGTAAGTAAAACCTTACATTGTTGTCTTTAATTTTTCAGAGCATGAAATTTCTCTAAGTACACATTGACTCGCTTTGAAGCATAACGATTCGCTAAGTGATCGCATCGATTTCGATCTCAGAATGATTCGCTACGTGATCGCATCGATTTCGATCTCACAACGATTTCGTAAGTGAGCATAACAATTTGCTCTCATAACGATTTGGTTATAATGATTTGCTCATAACGATTTTCTTATAGTATTATAACGATTTGGTTATAACGATTTGCTTATAACAATTTGCTCATAACAATTGCTTATAGTGTTATAACGATTTGGTTATAACGATTTGCTCATAACGATTTGGTGATAACGATTTGCTCATAACGATTTGGTTATAACGATTTGCTCTTAACATTTTGCTTATAGTGTTATAACGATTTGGTCATAACGATTTGCTTATAACGATTTAGTTATAACGATTTGCTCATAACGATTTGGTTATGAATGCATAACAATTTATGCGTACAACGATTTGTTTACGAATGAGCAACGATTCACATGAACAATGACTCATACACAACGATTCTATAAGTCATGTTCATATCGACTTCATGAGATATAACAACTTGATATTTGAATATCTTGATAAGTCAAAGTCATCTCGCGTATTTCTATGTTATCCATACATTAAATATAACCGTACATTTCTCTGCACGATGCATGTCCAGATATCTTCTATTCTTATGCTCCTGCATGTAATATCTTTTTGGAAAGAAAGAATGGAAATTTCTATCTTGATGTATTCTCACTCTAATGTTGACTGACAACAAGAGACAGCTTAGCTATATACATTTTAGCATTTAATGTGTGCAGGTCTCTGACAGCACGACTCTATACCACGTTGGATAAAGTAGAAGCTGGAGAATATCAAGAAGGATTCTCTTCTTAGGTGCATGGAACGCAAAGAAACCTTGACTACAAAGGAAAGCCATGCAGTCTAACGTTCTCAAAACTTAGAGACAACGGATACTTCAACGGCTACATTTTCAAGAGAAGATACAAATAGAAGACTGGTGCCAACGAAATGAATAACCAATCTTGAGAATTCAAAATCTGCAAGCACCATAGAAGAGCTCAAGTCTCACTCAATCGCTTTGTAGTAGCTGTTGGCTCTCTGTGTCTAGTGTAGCACCTTGAGAGAGCTTGTGTGAACTGGGAGTGTTCTTCTTTGTAGATCTTTTCCTCTCAGTCTTCTCTTTGGATCAAGAACTATACTATTAGCTTGGTCCAGGGGCGTATCATCCCTTGAACACATCTTTGTGTTATTCCCTTCGTGTTGAAGGAAGACCTGGGGGTTCCAGGGTGTTGTTCCCTTCGTGTTGAAGGAAGACCTGGAGGGTTCCAGGGTGTTCTATTCCTCTTCGGGTTGTGAAGAGAAGATCAGCTGCGGTTGGGTGTGTAAGTGTCCTTGAGGGGGACTGTACCTTGGGTAGTGAATCCTGAGTTGTTGCTCAGGGACTGGATGTAGGACTCCTGTGGAGAGGAGGTCCGAACCAGGATAAAATCTTGTGTAGTGTGATTGCTTGCTTTGTGTTTGTTGTTTACTTTTCACTAACGCTAACAATCATCGAAGTGCTTGTTGTGTGAACGTTTTTATGAACAGGTGTTTGATAATCAAATTTTAAAGAATCCCATTCACCCCCCCTCTGGGCTTTCTAGCTGGGCAACAAGTGGTATCAGAGCTAGTCTCTTCGAGAAAGAAGAAGATCCAACGATCTGAAGAGAAAAGATCAAATGGCAGCTCAGGGTCACTTCGAAGGCCAGTCAGTAAACAGGCCACCGCTATTCGATGGTGAAGACTACACATATTGGTAAACAAGGATGGAGTTCTTTCTACAAGGACTTGACTATCAGATCTAGTCGATTGTTGAAGAAGGAGACCTTCTAGTCATGAATGAAAAAGATAACTGGACGGAAGATGACAAGAAAAACATTTCCTTAAACTGCAAAGCCAAAAGCATCCTGTGTTGTGCTCTTAGCAAGAAAGAGTTCAACCGTATATCTGCTTGCAAGTCAGCTATGGAGATGTGGGAAACGTTGAGGATCACATACGAAGGTACTGACAAAGTAAAGGAAACCAGAATAGATATTATGGTAACTCAATATGAAAGATTTCAGATGCAACTCGGTGAAACAATTACACAGATGTACAGTAGGTTCACCGAAATCACTAATGGATTAGCTGGTCTTGGAAAGACCTATGAAATGGGAGATATGGTCAGAAAAATCGTAAGATCCCTACCAGCGTCGTGGACTCCCAAAGTAACGGCAATAGAAGAAGCAAATGACCTGAAGATAATGTCATTGGAGAAACTCATTGGGTCCCTAATGGCCCATGAGATCAACATGGAGAGGTTGGTGATGATCAATCTGCCATGTAAATTTAGTTACCTATTTATTTTTATTATTTCGGTGATTAACAAAATTCCTTCAATAATTCTAACATATATTTCATAAGTCTTAGTACAGGAAATATACCAAGGTCACATAAGCCAATGTTGGTAAGCATTACCTCTCTAAAGCTTTTATCTTGTCAAGATCATATTTCTCTAAGTCTACATCGACTTCTGTTGAAAGTCACAACGACTTCCTTTAGTGTTATAACGATTTGAATTCATAACGATTTCTTAAGTGTCTGAACGACTTCTTTACTGTGACATCGTTTGATTACAAACAAATCGTTCTCACAACGATTCTATAAGTCATCGCAACGATTTCTTCAGAACTCATAACGACTTGCCCGTCACAACGATTTCTTAAGTTATCATAACGATTTCTTTAGAATTCGCAACGACTTGCTCGCCGTAACAATTTCTTAAGTTATCATAACGATTTCTTTAGAATTCGCAACGACTTGCTCGCCGTAACGATTTCTTAAGTTATCATAACGATTTCTTCAGAATTCGCAACGACTTGCTCGCCGAAACGATTTCTTAAGTCATCATAACGATTTCTTTAGAATTCGCAACGACTTGCTTTCTGCAACAATTTCTTTAGAACTCATAACGATTTGCTTCGCGCAACGATTTCTTTAAAGCTCATAACGATTTGTTAAGTGTTTCACAAACGATTTCTTCGGTGAACACGACGACTTGCTTTCTATAACGATTTGTTAAGTGTTTTACAACGATTTCTTCGGTGAACACAACGACTTCCTTTCTATAACGATTTGTTAAGTGTTTTACAACGATTTCTTTGGTGAACACAATGACTTGCTTTCTATAACGATCTGTTAAGTGTTTCACAACGATTTCTTCTGTAAACACAACGACTTGCTCTCTATAACGACTTATTAAGTGTTCATACTGAATCCTTCAGTAAATGTAACGATTTTCTATGACTCATAACGACTTGGTCAAACTGACTTGATCATAACGATTTCATAAGTCATATAGACAACGACTTTATGGTTTATATCGACTTGAAATTTATTTTAAAGCGTTGAATAGTCAAAGTCTTCTGTTATCTGTCTGACTGTTGTGCATTTAATGAAGACAGAATGTATCCTTGCATGCATGCAGATGATATCTTTTCATTATCGTGCATATTCTGTCAACATCTTTTAGAACAAGATATTTGGCATTGTTATTTTGGTGAATATCATATCAACGTTTACTGACAACAAAGAGACAGCCTAGCTGTCTAATATTTTAGCATTTAATATGTGCAGGGTCTTAAAGACATTATGTCATACAATGTTGGACCATACAGACGCCAGAAGACATTATCTCTTTGCGTGCTCAACTGGTTAAAAGATTGTTGAAGCTTCCAAACTTCAAGTAGTCTAACGTCTACCAATCTAAGAGACAACGGTTACTTCAACGGTCGTATTTCAAATGGTGATATAAATACAAGACAGAAGTTTAGAAGTACATACGACGACGAACGCTCAAGCTATTCAAATTTTTTGATAGAATTCTAAGAGCCTAGAACCTCATTCCTTTCTGTGTTGCTCTTTGCTCTCCACTCTGTGGTGAAAATCTTGAGAGAGCTTGTGTAGTTCTGAGAGTGTCCCTTGTTTAGATCTCTTGCTCTCAGTGTTTGTTGCTTCAGATCTTGGCTTGTAAAAGCTTGATCTAGGGGCTTGAATTCTTTCTATTCTCTTTGTTGTGTTTCCCTTCGTGTGTGAAGGAAGACCTGGTGGGATCCAGGGTGCTGTTTCCCTTCGAATGTGAAGGATGACCTAGTGGGGTATCCAGGGTGTTGTTGTTCCCTTCTGGGGTGAAGGAAGACCAGCTGAGCTGGGTGTTGTAGTGTCCATAGGGGGACTGTACCCTAGTTAGTGAAATCCTGAGGTGTTGCTCAGGGACTGGACGTAGGACTCCTAAGGAAAGGAGGTCCGAACCAGGATAATTCCTTGTGTTGTGTGATTGATTCTTTGTGGGTTTGTTGTTCACACTAACCATTACTAACCAACATCGAAGATTGTTTTTGTGTATATTTTTTCGTACAGGTATCACCTAGATAAATTTTTAAAGACCCATTCACCCCCCCTCTGGGCTTGTCAACTGGGCAACAAGTGGTATCAGAGCGAGTCTCTTCGACAAAGAAAAGATCCAACGATCTGAAGAGTAAAGATCCATGGCAGCCCAAGGTAACATTGAAGGGTAGTCTGTCAACCGACCCCTCTCTTTGATGATGAAGATTATGCTTATTGGAAGACTAGAATGGAATACTTTCTGCAAGGCCACGATTATCCGATATGGTCCATAGTAGAAGAAGGCGATCTTCTAGTCACAAATGAGAAAGCTCAGTGGACAGACGATGATAGGAAGAAGATCTCGCAGAACTGTAAAGCAAAGAGTATTATGTGTTGTGCCCTTAGTAAAAAGGAATTCAACAAAGTTTCAGCCTGTAAATCTGCAATGAAGATGTGGGAAAAGCTTAGAATTACTTATGAAGGCACAGACAAGGTGAAGGAAACAAAAATTGATATTCTTGTTACTCAATATGAAAGATTTCAGATGCAATCAGGTGAGTCCATAACTCAAATGTTCAGTCGATTCACAGATATTACAAATGGATTGGCTGGACTTGGGAAAACCTATGAGATTGGAGACATGGTGAGGAAAATTCTTAGATCCCTACCATCTTCATGGACTCCCAAAGTTACAGCCATTGAAGAAGCTAATGATCTAAGGAGAATGTCCCTGGAAAAGCTCATTGGGTACCTTATGGCCGATGAGATAAACATGGAGAGATTAGGAGAATCCTCTAGCAGAAAGAAGCAGTCAAATGCGCTCAAGGCTGATGAAGAGTTGTCAGAAGAATCACTGGACAACAATGAGAACAGCAAGGACAGTGATGATGAAGAAGCTATGATGTCCAGAAGACTACAACAAATTCTAGCCAAAAAGAAGAAGTTTCAATCTGGCAGAAGATTCTTCAAGAAAAATAAAGAGTTTAAGAAGCCAGAAGGAAAAGATCTGAAGAAAGGAGAACCTACATGTTATGACTGCAAGAAGCCTGGACAAATCAAGGCAGAGTGTCCAATGCACAAGAAAGATGGACACAAGAAGAAAGATAACTTCAGACGATTCAAGAAATACAAGAAGAAGGCAATGGCAGCCGCATGGGAAAACAGCAGCGACTCAGACAGTGGGTCAAGCTCAACCAGTGATGAAGAAGAAGCCAACTTGGCTTTCATGGCAAATACAGATGACAAGGTAACATCTGATTCCTCCTTTGATTCCTGCAATGATTCTGATTCTGATAATTTAGAGGATGCATTTAATGAACCATATGATAAATATAGAGATGTATCTAAATTATTGAAAGTTAGTAAGAAAAACATTACTTGTTAGAAAATACAAACTCAGATCTAAAATCTGAAAATGAGCAACTAGAAAAACAGTTAACTGAACTTAAAAGAAGAAATGAGTTATTATGTGAAGATCTAAAGGATAAGAATGAACAAATAATTAAGTTGGAAAAACAGGCAGGCACAGAAGAACTGAAAACAGAAATAAAATCATTAACAGATGAAAATATACAGTTATCTAGCACATTAGAAAAATTCACTAATGGTAAAAACTTCCTAATATTAAAAGGTGCCAGAAGATCAGGTATAAAGAAAAATGGATTAGGATATACACCCCCAGACAATGAAGAAAACATAGTTTATCCTAAAATATATCCAACGCTTAAATTTGTACCTGAACAAGACATTGCATACAAGGCAGATTTCAAATATATAGAAAAAATAACAAAATTGTCCTGCTGCAGTCACTGTAACAAGTTAGGACATCTCATAACAACATGCCCAACAAGACATAAGAAATGGATAATTAAAGGTAAATTCAATGATACTAACCAATCAGGACCCAAAAGAATTTGGGTACCTAAAACTTGATGATTTTATTTCAAGGTAACACTCGAGCATCCAAATGGTATTTGGACAGTGGGTGCTCAAGGCACATGTCAGGGAATCGAAAGCTATTCACCAATCTACAAGCTGAAGAAGGAACAGTTACCTATGGAGACAATGGGAAAGGAACAGTGATTGGCAGTGGTTCTGTGAGCAACAAAGGAAAGATAGTCATTGAAGATGTATTGCTTGTCAAAGGACTGAAGCACAATCTCATCAGCATCAGCCAGCTTTGTGACAGAGGTCATCAGATTCAGTTTCAAGAGTCAAAGTGCAGCATATTAAAGAATGGAGCAGTAATTTTCGAAGCCAATAGAGAAAAGAACCTGTATGCACTTCATCTTGAAGAACTCAAGGATCAAGATGTCTGTTTGGCAACAAATAAGGATCAATCAACTGAACTGTGGCACAGAAGACTAGGACATTGCAGCATAGATGGCATGAGAAAATTGCTAAAGAAAATATTGTGGAAGGTCTGCCATAGGTCAGTGCAAAAATGGAAGGTGTCTGTAGATTTGTGCTAAGGGAAAGCACACCAAGAGCTCCTTCAAGTCAAAAACGGTGGTAACCACCTCAAAACCCTTAGAGCTCCTTCATATGGATCTATTTGGACCAATGAGGACTACCAGTCTTGGAGGAAAGAACTTTGGATTTGTCATAGTCGATGATTACTCAAGATTCACATGGGTATCATTCCTAGAGCATAAAGATGACACATTTGAAAACTTTGTCACCTTTAGCAAGAAGGTTCAGAAAGATAAGAAATTCAGTATTATTAGTATTCGATCAGATCATGGAGGTGAATTTCATAATGAGAAGTTTGCTAAGTTCTGTGATGATCAGGGGATTGAGCATAATTTCTCAGCACCAAGGACACCACAGTAAAATGGAATTGGTGAGAGAAAGAATAGAACTCTATTGGATATGGCAAGAACAATGCTATCGGAATATGATCTACCAAGGTATTTTTGGGCAGAAGCAGTCAACACAGCAAGCTACATTATCAACAGGGTAATGATCAGGCCAATCCTAAAGAAGATTGCATACGAACGGTTTTAAAGGAAAGAAGCCAAAGATCAGCCACTTTAGGACATTTGGATGTCCTTGCTTCATTCACAATAATGGAAAAAGGGACATTGGTAAGTTGGATGCCAAATCAGATGAAGGCATCTTCATGGGGTACACCTCTAAACCTAAAGGCTATAGAGTATTTAATAAACGCACTTTATTAATTGAACAGTCTGTACATATATTTTTGATGAAACTAACCCTTCCTTGAGAAAGGAAGAAGATAGTGATAATGATGATGCAGATGAACTGTCCAAGAAACTAAAGAATACATCAAAAGAGCTCATAACGATTGCTTCGCGCAACGATTTCTTTAAAGCTCATAACGATTTGTTAAGTGTTTCACAAACGATTTCTTCGGTGAACACAACGACTTACTTTTTATAACGATTTGTTAAGTGTTTTACAATGATTTCTTCGGTGAACACAACGACTTCCTTTCTATAACGATTTGTTAAGTGTTTTACAACGATTTCTTTGGTGAACACAACGACTTGCTTTCTATAACGATTTGTTAAGTGTTTCACAACGATTTCTTCCGTAAACACAACAACTTGCTTTCTATAACGACTTATTAAGTGTTCATACTGAATCCTTCAGTAAATGTAACGATTTTCAATGACTCATAACGACTTGGTCAAACTGACTTGATCATAATGATTTCATAAGTCATATAGACAACAACTTTATGGTTCATATCGACTTGACATTTATTTTAAAGCGTTGAATAGTCAAAGTCTTCTGTTATCTGTCTGACTGCTGTGCATTTAATGAAGACAGAACGTATCTCTGCATGCATGCAGATGATATCTTTTCATTATCGTGCATATTCTGTCAACATCTTTTAGACAAGATATTTGACATTGCTATTTTGGTGAATACTCATATCAACGTTTACTGACAACAAAGAGACAGCCTAGCTATCTACTGTTTTAGCATTTAATATGTGCAGGGTCCTAAAGACATTATGTCATACAACGTTGGACCATACAGATGCCAGAAGACATTATCTCTTTGCGTGCTCAACTGGTTAAAAGATTGTTGAAGCTTCCAAACTTCAAGCAGTTTAACGTCTACCAATCTAAGAGACAACAGTTACTTCAACGGTCGTATTTCAAATGGAGATATAAATTCAAGACAGAAGTTCAGAAGTACATACGACGACGAACGCTCAAGCTATTCAAATTTTTGATAGAATTCTAAGAGCCTAGAACCTCATTCCTTTATGTGTTGCTCTTTGCTCTCCACTCTGTGGTGAAAATCTTGAGAGAGCTTGTGTAGTTCTGAGAGTGTCCCTTGTTTAGATCTCTTGCTCTCAGTGCTTGTTGATTCAGATCTTGGCTTGTAAAAGCTTGATCTAGGGGCTTGAATTCTTTCTATTCTCTTTGTTGTGTTTCTCTTCATGTGTGAAGGAAGACCTGGTGATCCAGGCTACTGTTTCCCTTCGGATGTGAAGGAGGACCTGGTGGGGTATCCAGGGTGTTGTTGTTCCTTCTGGGGTGAAGGAAGACCAGCTGAGCTGGGTGTTGTAGTGTCCATAGGGGGACTGTACCCTAGTTAGTGAAATCCTGAGGTGTTGCCCAGGGACTGGACGTAGGACTCCTAAGGAAAGGAGGTCCGAACCAGGATAATTCTTGCATTGTGTGATTGATTCTTTGTGGGTTTGTTGTTCACACTAACCATTACTAACCAACATCGAAGATTGTTTTTGTGTATATTTTACGTACAGGTATCACCTAGATAAATTTTTAAAGACCCATTCACCCCCCCTCTGGGCTTGTCAATGGGCAACAGTGGGAGAGTCTTCGAGCAGAAAGAAGCTCATCAATGCTCTCAAGGCAGGAGAAGACACATTAAGTGAAGAGTCAGACGGGGTTGAAAGTGCAGAAGGCAGCGAAGACGAGGAAGCATTCCTCTCCAGAAGATTGAAACGTATACTTGCCAAGAAAAAATATCATTCTGGCAGAAGATACTTTAAGAAAGAAAAAGATCTCAAGAAACCTGAAGTAAAGGACTCAAAGAAATCTGAGCCCATATGTTATGAATGCAAAAAGCCCAGACATATCAAGGTAGAATGTCCGAAGCTCAAGAAAACTGAGTTCAAAAAGAAAGACTGCACCAGAAGACCCAAAAAATTTAAGAAGAAAGCCATGGCAGCAGAATAGGACAACAGTAGTGACTCTGATAGTGAGTCAATCTGAAGCAATGAAGAAGAAGAAGAAGCCAACATGGCATTCATGGCCAACCTCGAAGACAAGGTAACATCAGACTCATCTTTCTCTTCGTGCAATGAATTTGATTCTGACAACATAGAAGAAGATTTTAATGAACTGTATTGTAAATATAAAGAAGTGTGTAATCACTAAAAGCCAATAAGAAAAATCTCGCATGCTTAGAAAATACTAATTCAAACTTAAAATCTGAAAATGAATAAATGGAAAAACAAATTACTGAACTAAAAAGGAGAAATGAATTTTTATGCGAAGACTTGAAAATTAAAAATGATCAATTAGCGAGTTTGGAAAACAAGAAACTGTAAATAAATTAAAACAAGAAGTTAACACTTTAACAACAGAAAATGAAAATTGTCAAGCACACTAGAAAAATTTACTAATGGTAAAACAACATTAATATTAAAAGGTGCTAGACGGTCAGGTAAGAAGAAACATGGATTAAGTTATACTCCTCGATAATGAGGAAACAGTAGTATATCCTAAAACATATCCAACTCCTAAATTTGTACCTGAACAAGACACAAAATAATAATCAAAATTTAAATACATTCCAACTGAAAAGATAACTAAAATGTCTGTTGTAGCCATTGCAATAAGTTAGGACACATTAAAGTATCATGTCCAACTAAACATAAAATATGGATAATTAAAAGAAAAAATGATGATACTAACTAATCAGGACCCAAAAGAACTTGGGTACCTAAAGCTTAATGTTTTTAATGCTGGAAAACCTTCGAGCTTCCAAATAGTACTTAGATAGCGGATGCTCAATGCATATGTCAGGTAACAAGAAGCTGTTCTCTCACCTTGATGCTGAAGAAGGACAAGTTACATATGGTGACAATGGCAAAGGAACTGTAATAGGTTGCATACAGTTGGTAGCAAAGGAAAAGTTATCATTGAAGATGTACTCTGTGTGAAAGGATTGAAGCACAACCTTAGGTGAAGGGTATGTGTTATGTGATATATGTGTCCTTCTTTACGATGGTTCGAACTATGTGTCACAGAAAAAAGAAAAATAATGTGCAAAGATGTGAAATATGTGTAAATGTGCAAAGTGTTCATGTGAAAGTGATGTGTTAATGTGTTACCAGGTGAAATATTGTGAAACTATGTGAACATGTGTTATTTACGTTAAAACATCAAGAAAAATGTGTAATTATGTGATATAAAGGCATGTGAAAAATGATAGATATCATGTTAAGTGTGTTAGTAATCATGTGCTTAATTCTATGATCAAGTTAATTGGAAAAATGTTGTGAATGAGTTGTATTGATATCATGTTTAAAGTTAAGACCATGTGTACATAGTATGTTATAGGTTATTCATGTATACTTGTTTGTTATGACATGAACCATGTGGTAAGATTACTCTTGTTGTTAAAAGAATAGCATAAATGTGATATGTGTAAGGATGTGCCAATGGGTTACTTGCTGAGTCTTTTGTGAAGACTCATACTTGCTTTAACATACAGGTGAGACAGGTGTCCCTGTGCTTGAGGAGGATATTGTGAGGAGTGACTCCGAGCGAGAGAGAGTAGCGAGATTGTGGAGGATTATTTGCTAGATTGCACTTCCATTTACTAGTATGAGGGCAATGATGTTATGTTATGGACTTGTATAATTATGGACTTTGTTTATTTTCATTACACTATATGTCACGCCCCGACGCGGAATATCGGAGCTCGAAGGCAGTTGCAATAAGAGGGTATAGAGCGAGTACTAGACATCACCATTACACAATGAATAATGATAAAGCAAATTCATTTCATTAATACTTTTCAATGCCTAGTTACAACCACTAATATCAGAGCCATTCTATAGGGCCCAATTACATTGCAATAAAAGGAAATAACTAACTACAACTCTAAGATGACATAATGACTCGAGGGTACTCCTGGCTTCACTCTTGGTCATTCCCTTCCTCGTGAGTGTATGTGTCATCCTCGGTCTCACCTGAGAACACACATCAAATAACGTAGGGTGAGCGATAACGCTCAGTAGGACTTAAATCTCAGGCTCAACCAAGATTTAAATAATTAACGCATTTAATGGCAGAGTATCTAAAGATAGCATGTATAAGAGAGTCGAAATATAGCAAGAGATAGCACAACAGGTAACAAGATAGCACAATAGTACGAGATCAAGTATAGTTTCCAAAAGTAGCACAAGTATCGAGTATAGCACGAATAGCAGGATGACCATAGCACAACTAGCACAAGTGTAATAATAGCACGACGAGTATAGCCTTGTTTGTCATTCTAGACATCGAGAGAGTATAGCACTTGTTTGTCATTCTAGACATCGAGAGAGTATAGCACTTGTTTGTCATTCTAGACATCGAGAGAGTATAGCACTTTTGTGTTTTGATTGTCATATAGATAGTCGAGATAGATAGCACTTAAGTGTAATGCCAAACACTCTGATCATTTAACTCCCATGGGCACTAGCACTTTCGGGCGCACATCCCAGGACCAGATCGGGCCCTTTATATATTGCCAGGCATTGGTTATATTGTTTATCTTTAGACAATCAGTCAATGGCCAATACAGAGTACCAAGAAGTAGATGAGAGCACTAGATGAATAGACGAGATAGTAGAGTGAACGTGAATAGACGAGCGAGTAGAGTACAGATAAGAGCTAGTGGACATGCATGTAATGCGACGAGTAAACAGCCGATAGTAACAGTGCACAACACGCGCACTTGGTGTTGGCAGTCAGGTGGAACTCACGACCCTACACTGGCCATGTTAAACACAGGTCCAGAGGTCCGGCGTGATTCAAGGTAAGAGCGAACTTCTAATAGCCGTTTGGATCATATCGATCCCTAAAGATGTAATGGGTGTTAGGGTACAACCGGCTCGTCGACCATGTGGGAATCCATGATTAGAGGAGACTTACGGAGGCCTTGTGCAAGGGTTCACTAGTCCGGCGAAAGAAATATCCGACGTAGAGTTCACCACAAGCCAAGTAATGTGTGTATATAGAAACAGGTGCTCGACGTTCTAGAGGAATTCTAGAACAGTGGAGCGTCGATATCGGTAGATAAACAACGCAAGAAACGAATACGAGTCTTTTAAATGGGCAATTAATAACTTATTGCAATAAAATACCAGATACATTATGAGATATTTTATGCCAGATTTCAGCCATATATGGATGGTTCATGTGTGCATGTGTAAGAGAAATCATAGATAGAAAAGAAGTCGTGACTATGTGATTTAAAGCATTCAATATGGCTCCAAATTAAACAGGTGTTTTTACTGCGTATGTGACTGTTAAAAAGGCGTATAGAGAAAACCATATCCTTCCTTTCATCAAAATCCTGTGAAACGACATAGGCCAGTAAGGGTCACGACAGGGGCAGGGCAGATTGCAACAGTGGCTGTGTACAGGTCGCGACAGGCAGGTGGTTCGGGCAGACAGGTCGCGACAGGTTGCATGAGGGTCGCGACGGCCTAGTCAGCAGATTGCGACGTAGGCGCTGTCGCGATCAGATCGCGACAGAGCCTCTGTCACGACGGCCCTTGTAAACGCGGACTATCGCGAAGTCGCGTTCACAGGGTCTGCGCCTGAGCCTGACAGAGTTCTGATCTGTCTTGATTGCGGTCCAAAAACTTGCCTTTTTGACATAGGGTAGTTCAGAAAACCATACCAATTGTATACACGATGAAAAATCTGAAACCAAGGAAAAAGAAAACTAGACATGCGAGAGTACTTCCAGTAAATAGGAATTAGAGAGAGAGCATGGTTTGAACATTGTTTGAGCATGAACAATAACGAGTAATATAGAACATGATACACAGAGCAAGATTGATTTAATTCGAGCAACATGCTCAACAAAAATTAGGGCTTCTAGGGGCAAAAGATCCCTATCAACATGAAGTGTCTACAGTAAAAATTTCGTAGCATGGGATCAAGTGTACATGGAGATATGATTCAAACATGATGACTCGGGGTTATCATGTTTGCAGAAATTCTAAAATCAAGAACAAAAGATTGGTTCGATGAAAAATTATGAAACAAGAGGGCTTTGTTCCTGGTGATTGGAACTACTATAGATGGATTTGATTTGGTTTTGCTTGTGAGAATGCCTACCTTTGACTCGATTTATTTCTAGGGCTTAGAACTCCAAGAACGAGGGAAGAAGCTCCAAGAACTCCTTTCTCCCCACGAGATCCTCTCCTCCTTGGCCTCTTCTCCACGTCCAACAACCTTGGCAACGAGCTAGGGTCGGCCAAGAGGTTTAAGAGATGTATTTATGCATGTATGGGTTCATATTTCTACTTCTATTCTAATTGCTCTTTAATTACAAAATTTCTTAACTCCAACTTTCCTTTCTTGCTTTCCAACCTCTTTAGGTAGAATAGGATCTAAATTCGTGCTAAATTCGTGCTAATTCCAACCTCTATTTAATATGTTTTATTAATGCTCTTTTCATTGAATATCCCTTTAGCTGAGTTTTTAATTATTATTAATTTTTTATTTTTCTCAAAAATTTAGGTTGCTACATATAGACTGTGGAATGTGTGTAATGATGATGGAATAAGATTACTTTCAATTCCACTATACTTCCTTTTGTTATTTATGTACATCTCTACCTACTATGTTGTATTGGGTACATGTCCCATTGTGACAGCGCACTTTATATTGATGTGGATTGGTATAATCATACCGGTATAAAGGGGTAGTTACAATCAACATCGATTGTCCTTAAGCATCGATTGCGGACCAAAATCGATTGCCCTTCAATCGATTGTAGACCACACATCGATTGTCCTTAACATCAATTTCCCTCAAACATCAATTGCTCTAAACATCGATTGCTAACTAACATTGATTGTCATCAAACATCGATGTTGATACAATCATAGTTCTATATCGATTGTTAACCAAACCATATCGATTATTGACTTTTTTATCTCTTGCCATATCGTTGGTATGCCTTTGATCAAACCTCTCCACAAAAATATTATATATATATATATATATATATATATATAATATATATATATATATATATATATATATATATATAGTGATAAGTTGAAAGAAAAAACTAGGGTATAATTAAAGCCTTGTTTAGTAAACAATATAATATTAAACCCAATAAGTGATTATTAGACCTTGTTCAACAATTGGTGTGAATACACCACCAATTGATATGCAACTATGTTTATAACATCAATCGGTAGAAATATAACAGCAATTGATGTTAGTAGCAATTGATGTTTAAGGACAATCGATGTTTAAAAGAGCAATTTATGTTAGTCTCAATCGAAGTTTAAGAAAAATCGATGTAGTTAGCAATCGATATTTAAAGGAGTAATGATGTTAGATAGCAATCGATGTTTAAAGGACTAATGATGTTAGATAGCAATTGATGTTTAGAGGAGAAATCGATGTTTAGAAGCAATCGATGTTGGTAGCATCGATGTTTAAGAGCAACTTCGACTGCCAACTTTGACTGATCAAGACCAAATCGTGCATGATGAAGTGGAACTTGTATATAATGAAGTGGACTTCGTATATGACGAAGCTAGAGTTCGGATATAACAAAGTTAGCTTCAACCAATTATGACCAAATCGTGCATGATAAAGTTGAACTTCATATATGACGAAGTTAGACTTCGGATATGATGAAGCTAGACTTCGGATATGACGAAGTTAGCTTCGACCGATCACGACCAAATCGTGCATGACGAAGTGGAATTTCATATTGATGAAGTAGACTTCAGATATGACGGAGCTAGACTTCAAATATGATGAAGTAGTGTAGCACCCCGGAAAATTTAATTACATAAAAATTCAAATAAATAGAAATAAATAATTTCAATAATATCGAAGTATTAAAACATACGTACCATTATCGTATGTGCAACAACACATCAGAAAATTCCGTAAAAAATATAAATCAACCCCACACATTATTCCTAAATCTTCCACGAAGAAATTTGTGTGACAAAAAATCTGATTGACCAAGTGTACGTCAGACAATGATCGATTATCTAAATAGGAAACAAGTCGGAAAACCGTTAACACGGAATACGACACGACCATAAATTAAATAAAATGTTGGAGAGACTTCTAGCATCATATATTAAATGACCCATTATCGATATTCGGCCAATGGATCACTTTTGGTCCAAAATCAAATGAAGCAAGAAAATGCATGGAAATTCGCAACCCTAAATAAGCTGAAATGGAAGGAGGCAATTAGGGTTAAAATTGGATGAAATAATGCTCTCTTGGCAACCCAATTTCGTGCCTAGCCATCCATGGAGGATGCTTGATGGCCAAGACTCTCCAATAGAGGAAGAGATCTTCAAAATATGGAAAGACACAAGCTAAAACCGCAACCCTCCTTTCCTTGTTGCATTATGACTTCCAAAAGCCATAGATGCTTAAATACTCTCCACCAAACCCTTGGGGATGAGTTTACATTTTGTTGTGGTCGTGTGGAGGAGCTCTTGGCGGCTGGGGAGCAGAGGACCGAGCACACCAAGCCCTTCTTCTTCCCCATCACGTCTGCTTCAGGCCTACATAAACCATCCACTTGGAGTCGACCAAAGATAGGTCAAACCTAAATCCCATTATTCAAGGCTTATACCCCTGGAAAGAGGGTCGATTCTACTTCCTAACCCAACTAGAATGCATAATTTTCATGCAGTATTCGGGGAGTATTAGGCATTCTTCATCCAGTGGTCAGAACAAGGGTTTTCTGAAGAATGAAACTTCCTCAACCCAGAAGGTAGCTTTCTCGGGTCAAACTCTAACAAATCTTATACCAATGTGTAGAGCATCAAGTCTAGTTTCATTTCCAATTGATTTTGTCAAATTCCAATGAGTACATCTTGAGTTATAGTTGTTTTGCCATAGTCGCGCATGATAGGAACTTTTTACGTTCATGTTGATTTCCACACATCCCGAGGTCATTTAAATTATTTAAAAATCATAGTTTCTCCTACTCCATTTTCCTTACGACTTTCATGTTGAGACTTTTGTCCCAAGAGCCCTAGTTCAGAAGATATAAGCATGCATGGACCGAACATCAATTTTCCTGCATGTTTCGACGTTTTCGATCTGAGCTCTAAACCGCGTCCAGTTCAGGCGATGTGTTTCAAGCATCTGGAATCATGTCACTCGTGGCCGACGCGATTCTGTGAATCATGACCATCTGGTATGACGCGATTCTCGCACTGACCAGTCAACGGTGCGCATGGGTCTTCGCGCCGCCTGGGAGTCGGAGCCGGTCTGAACCACGACGGGATACCCGCGGATTTAGGCATTTTTCCGCCCATTGCCATATTTAACTATTTCTCATTAACGTGTCGGGATTCCCCGACGTGATTCAAGTGTAAACGCGGCCACATAGGTGGACGCGATTTACCATCTTCACAATTTTCACTAGTTTTCACTGTTCACTGCGTTTTGAAGTGCGTCCACTGTGTAGGACCCGTATTTCAAGGCTTAACCGAGGTTTGTTTAACATGGTATCCAGTGTGTCATGTCTCGAGAGTTACGCAGTGGATATTAATAATGCGGAATAATTCGAGTCGATATCTCGAGACGTGAACAGTCGGCAAATAAGCCTCTAGCTAGCACGCACTGATGTATAACAACATACATCATCATAGGGCCCAAATATTGAACTCAGCTAATCTTTTATTCAAATCTCAACTCATTGTATTCGAAATGGAAACTATTACAGGACTATAACTCAATAAAAAGGAAAATACATTTTATTCCTCACTTCCTACTACACGATCTAACACTCAAAGCAAACTAACTATAGCTAGACACATAGTTGGAACGCTCATCACTCGGACGCATTCCCATCCTCGACTTGCTCCTCCTCTTGAACTTCATAGTCACCTAGATTGGGTAAAAGTAGGGGGTGAGCAAACTAGCCCAGTAGGATTTATATCTCAATGTGTGGGCAATGATATAAGTGATTAAAAATTTAGAACTAGTAAGATGATGAATGTCATGATATGCATGTACAGATAAAACTCTTTAAAACATATAAATGAACAAGCTAGATAGAGTGATCACGATAGAACAAGATCTAGAAGGATATAACAAGATAGAACTAGCAATATATCACTTTGTACAAGCACGCAAGATTTCACTTGATGTCAATAGCTGTCAAGAACGCAAGATACCACTAATTGCATTAAATGCAGGATGACCATATCACGCAAGCAAGCAAGCACGCACGAGCACGATCATGTAACATAATTAGGCACGTAGACACTAATGTACACCAAGAAAAGTGCATCAAGAATGTTGTAAGGCCCTTGACTTTTCATCTTTGGGTGATTTCTTATGTATGTATAAATGTATACCATTGATGTATAATTTTATTGTGCATAGTACTTACTTGTTTACATTGTATGAATAAGTATTATTTTAATGTGTGCATTGTAGATTATAGATATTATATATATATTCATGTGTCATGTACATAAATTTTCTGCAGTTTTACGTTCTGTGCAGACAACCTGTTGGCGTCAACATGGGTTGACGTTAATGGTGAGTCATGGCCACATCGATGGACGCCAACTACATATTGGCGGCCAGTGATGTTAACGTCAAGGTCCCAGATCTGTTGCGATTTCAGATCCGGAAACGCCCCCGAAATCTTCGCCTCTTGTTTAGGAAACAGTTCCCCAACGGTAACCTAGCCTAACCCTTATGCGTATCCGACCCCCAACCCTTTATATTGTCCAGTTTTCGGCCAAGTCTGTCCTTTTGACTCTTGGGTCAAAAACCTAGACTTTCTGTGCAAAAACCTATTTTGGAACTCTTCGATCCGGCTACTGGAGGCTTCAACCGGCGATCTGCATCGACTGGAGAGGACTCTGAACATCCGAGAATGACTTCCCCACGCTGGTGTGCAGTGAAGATCAACAGGGAACCAGATAAAGAAGGATTTGAAGGCTCTTTGGCTAAAGTCGAGGAGAGCTTCTTCAACTCAAATCATCGATTGAGGATTTATCCAAGGCAAGTAACCCATCCACATCATCCCTACATGTGTCTAGTATGTCCAGGAATATTTTAGGATTTTAATTCGAGTCCTGGAACCCCCATTCAGTCGATCTTTGCATTCAGTCTGTGTTCTGCACAGACATGAACTTAACGGCAGGATCTATTTCCGTTAAGATCTGAACTTGGCGGCGGCCTTTGTTGCCGTTAACTTGGTAGGCGGCCACCCCTTGCCGTTTAGTTCTTCAGGCAGAAACAATGTTGTCTGCTGCCCTATAAAAACTATTTCTCAGATTTTCTATGCATGAGGATATAAGATAAATTGTATATGATATGTAAATATCTATGTGGAAGCATGTTGTGGATTGTTATGAATTTCTGTGGATTTTCCACATTATTAGAATTATCAAAAATGTCTAGTTGACAGGTTTTAATCTTGTAAAATCTCGATAATACAAATCTGTGCAGAATTTAATAGTCATGAAAATTCTGTATATCAGTTAAGGGTTTTAGTTCATGCTGTATAAAATTTGGAATTTTATGATATCTGTGTAAATTGTTATAATTTCTGAATGGTAAATAAGGAGCATGCTGATTTAGTATAGAAATTCCAATAGATGGTATGAAAGTAGATAAATTCCTGAAAATTTGCATATGTTCAGTACTGTCAGTATGCATGTGTATCCTGAACTATAGGTCTGAATGACAACAACTATGTAAATTGGGCTATTTTAACCTGAGATAATATCACTGTTTGAATTTTATTAAATAGTGGATATTTCAGAAAATTATGAACTTAGTATAAGTGATATGTGAACAGTAAAGACCTGTGATTAAATTTTCACGTTTATTGGATAACAGTAGGTAGTGATTACAATATTTTCATCATAAAAAGGGTATGGTTTAGTGTGATAAAAAAATGATTAATGTAATTACAGCATGATATGAATCAATTAGTAGTTGTGACTGATTTAGTTCTATTAACAGTAGTACATGATAGGGAACCTGAACCATGTGCATGAATGTGAAAATAAGAATAACGGGTTAAAATGGTGTAAAATTGTGTGTGTTTAAATGGAAAATGTGTAATTGTGCCAATGGGTGACACTGCTGCCTTAGAGGGCTATGGAACTACACTGTGGTAAAGTCCCCACGGGAAAGTTCAAAAGGTGTGATGTCCCATGGGCATTGGATTAAATCCTGGAAGCGAACAAGTATCGCTGGTTAGGGTGGAGAGTGCTTCTCCCGGTTCTACGTAGTAACTAAGATTTATCACTGGAATGCCCAGGTGATAGATGTGTTGTGATTAGTGTGTGTCCTTCTAGTGGTGGTTTGGGCTATGTGTCACGGCATTTAAATAATGTGAAATTGTGTTTAAGTGAATATGCAAGTGAAATTTTTGAAATTGTGTAAAGAATATATGTTAATATGAACTCTTGTGATAGCATGTGAAATGATAATTTCTTCAATGAATATGTTATGTACATAGCAAAACAGCAAGCTTTTCATGTGTATAAATGTGTTATTCATGTGAATATGATTATAGAATCCATGCTAGAATTGTCTCTTTCTTTATGTGTACAAACTCCGTGTTTAAGATGACAAATGTTAACATGTGAATATATAAATGTAGTTAAATGAAAATTAGTTTAACATATTGATAAATGTGTAGAGAGCATGTGATAGGTTTTAAGTTATTGAACACTTTGTACTAAACAATTTCTATGTGTAACATGTGTAGAAATCATGTTTAGGTTCCATTTGCATAAATTGTTAAATCCATGCTTATATGTGATTGTGTGATATGAGAATTTGAATGTTAGGTGATGCATGTAAGTTTAATGTGTTTAGAGTTATTTGTTGAGTTCTTTGAACTCATCCTTGCTTCGGCGTACAGGTGCAGACGTTTCTACTTCTTCCGAGGAGATCGTTAGGAGCGACTCAGAGCGGGAGTAGGAGACCTCGTTTAGATTCCGCGTTGTACTTTCATTTTCATAAGTATATAATAAATAGACTCTGCGTAGTCTTATGTGGACAATGTATTCAATTCATTTCTTAGCTATGAAATGTTTAGTTCTCTTTTCCTCTATATGGACTGTGAATAGAATGTGGATGATGGAATAAGAGTTACTTTCCAGTCATTTCATTTCCGTTGTCATGTGATATATATATATTTGTGTATGTTTCAGCCTAATTGTACAATTGTTGGGTAAATGTCCCACTGTAGCGGCGTTCATTATACCGATGTGGGTTGGTGTAACCATACCGGTATAAGGAGGGTCGTTACAAATGTACACTAGGACACGTGTATGTGGTTAATGTATCTATCATTCAACACGACACGCACGACTCCCAGCGCAGATGCAGCGCCAGTAATCATTATACCCCATGGTTAACAGTATATTCATGACTCTCCGTCATTGGGGCTAGACTGGAGCCCTTGGACACTCGCCATGCCCAGTCAACATCTCATTTCAATTTTAAATGTAGATACCCACATCATTAACAATGGCCAATGAGAGTTTCAATAAGTAAGCATGTGTAATGTCATGTTCATGATGATGATAAGAACAAGTAATAAGCAATTGAACATGATTTCATGATAACAATGGTCAAGAGATAAATTCGGCAGCATAACGTACGATTATACTTAGTTCAATCTTTACATTAATAGCTTTAGTCTAGATTGTAAATCACACTCATGAGAACAAGAAGAGAGAGGAAGTGCATGCTATCTCCGGGGAACTTCAATGGTACAACCTGCTCGTCGGCCATGTGGGAATCCATGGTCAGAGGAGACCTACGGAGGCCTTAGAGAAAAGGTCGCTAGTCTTATCGATTCGGAATGACCGATAGAGAGCTTCCAAATCCCCAAGAAAGGGCTGCCTAGACGTGTAAGTGGGTAGTGATGTATGCGTGTCTCGATTCACAAACCATCGGTCTCAAACTCGCGGAAAGCACTTAACATGATGGCATGCAATGAACAATGCATTTAACTATACAAGGGTTTGCAAGATTTTAAGATAATAATTATCATTTTAATCAAGCTAGAACAGTAACAAGGGCGAATCACAAGTTTCATGAATGATCACGTCATTAAGAGAATAATTAGAATACTGTTTATGTAATTATAATTTTTAAATGGGTTAATCACTTTTAAGCCATTAAACAATCATCATGTAATGACCAGACCCAAGACATGCAATTTACACATTAAATACCATATTAAACCGACCTCGGGTATAGTGGTAAGTTTTTCAAAAGAAATAAGTGGGGTTTCATGCAAAATTCTGAGAACGCGACGCACCCCAGTAAGGGTCGCGACGGGGTCGGGACAGAATGGGACAAGGGTATGTACAGAACGTGACAAGGCAGTCAGATCAGGCAGTGAGATAGCGACGGTGCTCTCGTCGCGTTCATAACGCGATGGGTATGCTGTCGCGACAAGACCTCAGAACGTGGCCTATCAGGCCATCGCGTTCACAAGGTCTGCGCCTGAATCCGACAGAGAAAAATACATGCTCTTGGATTGCAGTCCAGAACTGCCTTATATCGACACAGGGTGCTTCAAAAATAGAGCCCAAATTGTACAGTCCATGAAAAATCACGAAACTAGTTTTAAACCAACCTACACATGCAAGGGCGCTTCCAGTAAATCGGAATTAGAAAACACTGATGGTTTCGACAGGCTTTAATCAAGTCTAACATGAGGTATAGAAGACTGAGAACAATCAAATGCAAGATTTACTTTGCAAGGTATGATGCCGAAATAATTAGGGCTTTTAAGAAAGAAGTCTCATCATGAAAGTTATTGGGAACATGGAATAGATGCAGACTATGCTTTTTAAATAATTTTAAATGACCTCGAGATGCATGATAATTCGACACAAACATAAAAGCCAAGTGCAACCCAAAAATGTAGTATCATGCAGTGACCCTCTTACCATGCTTATAACTCTCTAACTGTTGATATTTAGATAAAACGTTGAACACAAAACATGAAGAGGACAACTAGTAGACAAACTTTCATGTTGTGTGTTTGCTCTAATTCGGTTTGAATCGCATGCAACATATAATGAATGGGAAAAGCCCTAACAATGCGCGACTTGGGGAAAACTCTTATAATTCAAAATCTACTCATTGGAGTTCGATGCAACCAGTGGGAAACGAACGTTAACTTGATTCTCTACACATTGGAATAGGATTTGTTAAGGTTTTGCCCGAGAAAACCTACCTTATGGGTTGAAGAAGTCCCATTTTTCCAGAAAACCCGTGTTCAGACCACTTTTTGAAGAACGCTTAATACTTCGTGTATACAGCATGGAATTTGGGCATTCCACTTGGGTTAGAATGTCGACTTGACCCTCTTTCTAGGGGTATAAGCCTTGCAAGGTTTGGTTATGGTTTGATGCACCTTTGGTCGACTCCAAGATGACTATCTGTGCAGGTCGCAGCAGACGCAACGGGGAAGAAGAACAGCTTGGTGTGGGCGATCTCCTGCTCCCCAGCCGCCAAGAACTCCTCCACACGACCCCAACAAGATGTAAACTCGTCCCCAAGAGTTTGGTGGAGAGTATTTAAGCATCTATGGGTTTTAGGAGTCCTATTATGACAAGGAAAGGAGAGTTGCGGTTTTGACATACTAGTTTCCTATTTTGAGGATTTCTTCCTCCATTTAAGTGTGTGAGGTTTTAGGAAACCTCCCACCATAGTTAAGCACGAATTTGGGTTGCCAAGCTTGCAAGATCTCTTCCCAATTCAACTCTAATGATCTCTTCCTAATTTCAGCTTATTTAAAGTTGCGAACTTCTATGTATTTTCTTGTTTCATTTGATTTTTGGGCCAAATGATGTCCATTAGCCCAATTGTGCTATAGTTCATTAATATATAATGTTAGAAGTCTCTCCAACATTTTTATTTAATTTATGGTTGTGTGTATTTCCGTGTTAACGGTTTTCCGACTTGTTTCCTAATTTGGATAATCAGTCACCTTGTGATGTACACTTGGTTAATCGGATTTTTCATCGCACAAATTTCTTCATGGAACATTTAGTAATAATGTTGGGGTTGATTTATAATTTTATGAAAGTTTCCGATGTGTTTTAGCACATACAATAGTGGTACGTATGTTTTAAATAATCTGATATTATGGAAATTATTTATTTCCATTTATTTGTATTTTTATGAAATTAAAATTTTCGGGGTGCTACACCCTCCCCCACTTGAGAGAAGTTGGTCCCAAAATTCATAGATCATTAATTATCTTTTGATAGTTATGACCCTTGAGGTCGTTTCAGATTTAATTTCTCTAACTTATTTCAACATCGTGGATGCTAGTCCAACATCTACATCTATAGCCACCGTACTATTCATTTGGTTCCTTCCACTCCTATTTTCCTTCCACGGTTGTTATAACTCCATCTTACTCCACCAAGGAACTATGGTATAATTACTAGATTATCCCTTTCTAATTTCTCCTTAATGACCTCCCTCACTTAGATATGTACTATAAGAAAAACATCATAAGATTAGTCTAGGGGTTTAACAATCATACCTCCTTCCGGGAGCTCCACATGCGTTATTGCATTCACGCGTCCTTGACGCTTTACCACTCCTTGGTTTCTTGCAACTTGGTCTTTTAGCATGGGACAGTTCGGTATACGATGTTCATGACTCCACATCGCAGGCACGCCCCGGCCTTCTTCTAGCACTTGTCCGCTTGGTGCCCAGGCTTGTTGCAAAAGTTACAATATTCCGCCATCATTGTTTCTTCTACTTTGATATTTTCCTCCATGCCATAACCCTTCCCAGTGGTTGGCCTTTTGTTGTTGTTGTAGTGGTTGTTATTGTTGTTGTTGTGGAAAGTTCCAGTTGTATCGACTGATCCTCATTTTATGGAGGTCGGCTTTGAGATGTCTTTCCCCTTTATGCCTTCCACCTTAGCCATAGTGTCCTCTACTAGTTGAGCTCTTTGGACCATCTCAGTGTAGGTTTGGATGTTGTGTGGTCCGAGCTTTTCAATGAACATGGGCCTGAGCCCATCCATGAAACGGTTAGCTCTCTATCGGTCATTCCGTATCGGTAGACAAGCGACATTTTCTCTAAGACCTCCGTAAATCTCCGTACTCCGTGGATTCCCTCATGGAGAGCGAGTTGGTTGTACCATTGAAGTTCCCTGGAGATAGCGTGCACTTCCTTTCTCATTTTGTTCTTGTGAGTCTGATTTACAATCTAGACTAAAGCCATTAATGTAAAGATTGAACTAAAGTATAAATCATACCGTTATGCTGCCAAATTTATCTCTTCACCATTGTTATCATGAAGTCATGTTCAATTTACTAATTACTTGTTCTCGTCATCATCATGACATGACATTACACATGCTTACATATTGAAACTCTTATTGGCCATTATTAATGACTGTGGGTATCTACATTTAAATTGAAATGAGATGCTGACCGGGCACAGAAAGTGTCCAAGGGCTCCAGTCTAGCCCCAATGACGGAGAGTCATAAATATACTATAAACCATGGGGTATAATGATTACTGGCGTTGCATCTGCGTTGGGAGTACTTGCGTGTTGAATTCTAGATACAATAACCACATATATGTGTCCTAGTGTGCATTTCAAGGTGGATCTTTCCTTGGTGTACATTAGTGTCTCGTGCCTGATTAGTGTTACATGATCGTGCTCGTGCGTGCTTGCTTGCTTGTGTGATATGGCCATCCCGCATTTATTACAATTAGTGATATCTTGCGTTCTTGACATCAAGTGAAATCTTGCGTGCTTGTAAAAAGTGATTTGTTGCTAGTTCTATCTTGTTATATTGTTCAAGGTGTTGCTCTATCATGATCACTCTATCTAGCTTGTTCATGTATCATGTTTTAATGAGTTTTATTCGTACATGCATATCATGATAATCATCGTGCTTACCTAGTTCTAAATTGTTAATCACTTATATCATTGCCCGCACATTGAGATATAAATCCTACTGGGCTAGTTTGCTCATTCCCTACTTTTAACCATTCTAGGTGATTATGAAATACAAGATGAGGAGCAAGTCGAGGATGGGAATGCGTCCGAGTGATGAGCGTTCCAACTTGAGTCTATCTATAGTTAGTTTGCTTTGAGTGTTAGAACAATGTAGTAGGAAGTGAGGAATAAATGTACTTTGCCTTTTATCGAGTCTTAGTCTTGTTATACAATGTTTAAGAGTTGTATTAGTTCCTTTTGGTACAATGAGATGAGATTTGAATATAATTTCCATTGAGTTCAATTTGGGCCCTATAATGATGTTGTGTTGTTATACACTTAGTGCGTATAACACTACAAGAAAAAGCGCATATAGAGACCGATTTAGAGACCGAAATTTTCGGTCCTATTCGGTCCCAAAATAGGGACCGAATAGAGACTGAAAATTTCAGTCCCAAAAATAGAGACCGAATAATTTCGGTCCCTAGACCGAATAGGGACCGAAATTTTGGTCTCTATTTTTGGGACCGAATATTTTCGGTCCCAATTCGGTCCCTATTCAGGGACCGAAAGTATTCGGTCTCTATATTTGGGACTGAATATTTTCGGTCCCTATTCGGTCCCAAAATAGGGACTGAATAGGGACCGAAATTATTCGGTCTCTATATTTGGGACCGAATTTTTCAGTCTCAATTCGGTCCCTATTCAGGGACCGAATAGGGACCGAAATTATTCGGTCTCTATTTTGGGACCTAATAATTTTGGTCCCTATTCAGTCCCTGAATAGGGACCGAATTGAGACTGAAAAAATTCGGTCTCTATATTTGGGACCGAATTATTTCGGCCCCTATTCAGTAGGACTGAATAGGGACCGAAATAATTCGGTCTCTATATTTGGGACCGAATATTTTCGGTCCCTATTCAGTCCCTGAATAGGGACCGAATTGAGACTGAATTTTAGACCGAATTGAGACTGGATTTTGGTAATGAAATTTAGTTCGAAATTACCATAATTATCATAAAAATATGTTTATACCAAAAATGTGGATATTGAGAATTTTTGATGCACGGTTAATGAGGTAAATATGATTTATCTACTTTTAGGATAATTTATACTTGATAAATATTTTTTCAGGAAAATTTTAAATAAAAATTTACCATAAACTTGTTTACGTAAGATTTAACCTGCATCTAAATGTGAACATGTGTAAGTAGTGGTAGGTATGTGTAAAAGTGTATATATTTATTAGTATATATATATATATATATATATTATGTGTGTGTTTGTGTGTGTGTGTTAATAAAAGAAAAGATAAAATAATGTCTAAAAGATTATTAGGTATACTTACGTGTTTTAGCTAATACTCAGTCTTAGCTAGGCAAGTGTTCTTGTGAATTGAAGGATTCTTATTCTTCTTCTTTTTTCTGACTGTGTTTTGGAAATAGTACTAGTAGTGTCAACACATCTATCCAGTAGTGTTGACCTATCTATCTAGTAGTGTCAGTTAACACTATCTATCCAGTAGTGTCAACACTATCTATGCAGTACTAGTGTTGACCTATCCGTACTCATGTGTCAACACTATCTATATATCCAGTAGTACTGTCACCATTATCTATCCAGTAGTGTTGACCGATTTATCCCTTATAGCGTCGACCTATCCCTTCATAGTATCGACCAATACCTTGTAGAGAGTTGACACTTTCCTTCAGAGTGTCAACACTCTCTTCTATTCAGGTTGACACACTCTGTTAATTTTCAAATCAACTTATAACTCATGTCTCCAGTGACTTAATTAGGTCGACACACCCATATTCTAGGTCGAATAAAAAGCTCTTTTTTTCTTCCAGAATATGGAGAACAATATGGACCTTTCTCAAAATTTTAAATAATTAATCTGAATTCTCAGGTCTACACACACAACGAACTCACACTTTAATCGTATGTGTTGTTATCTATCGAAATTAGGGCTGTAAATGTGTAACACCTTGATTTTGTTTATAAAAATACTTGGTCATTTGTGTATAATACATGATGACGTTCCAATTAGTTCGAATATTACGCACACCTCCATTACTAAAATAAAGCTCGGTAATAAACACACAAGAGGCCCATAAATTAATAACCTAAATAAGTAAAATTATGTTGATGGAAAAGGATTAAAATAGAATTATATTATATTAAAGAAATATATGGAATTTTATATATGTATATATATATATATATCAATTATGGCACAATGATTACGTAAGGTAATCACTGTTCATCCTGCGTAACTTGGGTTACGTAAGAACTGTATTACGTGTTTAACCCAGGTGAAATCCTTTCGAAGATTTCATCGCCATTGTTCGTTGCAATCTCGCATGCGGATAAACCCCACCTTTAAACCCCGCCAATGATCCTTATCTTATCCTCCCGCACATGCTGCTGCTGCTATGCTTTGCTACTCCTACAACTGCTTTACTGTTACTACTGCTTTACTGCTGCTACTGCTTTGCTGTTGGTGATGCTATGCTTAGGACTGTTCATTTCTCGGTCCAACCCGATAAACCGAACCGAACCGAACCGAACCGTTCGGTTCGGTTCGGTTCAACTAACTAAAGTTCGGGTCAATGAACCGAATCAAACCGGTTTAATGGTAAATAGTTCGGTTCGATTTTTTCTTCCTTAAAATTGAGCCGAACCGATTGAACCGAAACAACCCTAAAAAGCCCTAATCTGGTCACGCAGCCCTTCTCCCTCCCGGTCTCAGTTCGGCCTCTCCTCTTTCTTTGCTACACAGCGGAGTGTCGGAGCCCCTGCTCTTCGGCCTCTCCCATCGCCCCGAGCACGAGCAGTCGAGCCTCCTCGGCCAAGGTGGTCGTCGCCGTCCGTGCAACATTCTTGGACAACGTCGTCTTCTTCTTCGTCGGTGTCTTCGACATCTTCTAAAACCAGCAGAGACTTTCGCCTGCTTTCTTGGCTAAGAAGACCAGACGTGTTGGTGCTGCAGGTGAGAGATCCCCATTCTATCGATTTTGAGTGGAGCATCGAGAATGCCCGAGCCATTGGCCTTTTTATTTCTATCGATTTTGAGTGGAAATCTGTTGTACTCCTGACTAGGGCTGTAAACGGATCCGGATAATATCTGGATCGATCCGAATTCGTATCCGATTAAGTCTATCCGTATCCGTTTAACAGATATCTGACGGAGCGAATTCGGATACGGATATTATCCGAATAATAAACGGAGCGGACGCGGAAATAAGAGATCCGCTCTGTTTAAGATCCGATCCGAAACTAGATTAATACTGACCATTAGATCTTACATCTAATGGCTCATATCTAATATATAAATATACATATTTAAAACCCTACCCTACCTCCCTCTCCCGAGTCTCCCCCAAATCGACCTAATCTGAAATCCCTCCGCCCTCGGACCCCTCCTGCCTCCTCCCCGACGATCCTCGGCTCGCCATCGGCCGCCGGCCCTCGGGTCCCCTGCGGCGGCGACTCCTCGCGCAGTGGCTGTCCCTATATCTCCCCCCACTCGCGCTCCCTCTCTCTCCTCCATCCCGACTCTCTCTCTCTCTCTCGCCGACGCCGAACTCGCGCCACCACCGGACAACGCCACCGACGCTCTCCGCCGTGGTGGTCGGACCCGTCGCCGCCGACGCTGTCCATCGTGGTCGTCGGACCCGTCGCCGCCGACGCTGTCCATCGTGGTCGTCGAACCCGTCGCCGCCATCGCCCCTGCGACCCAGCCCCTCCGTCGCCGTCGCCTCTCACCACTGCCGCCGGTCGATCGGTAACTTCTCTTTCTCTCTCTCTCTGACTGTCTCTGTGGCCTCTCTCTACTTGTCTCTATGTGTGTGGGGATGAGAGATGCCCGTTGTGGGAGGGGGGAGGGAGGCCAAGGAGGGGGGGGGGGGTGGGTTGCGCAAGGAGGGGGGGGCTCGCAGTCGGGATGGGGGGGGGGGGGGGGGGGGGGGCTGTGCAAGCAGGGGGTTGGGGGGGACTGCGCAGGGCGGGCGAGCCTGTGTATGGAGTAGGGGCTTGTGGGGGCTGTGCAAGGAGGGGGGTGTTCCGGCGGGGGGTGGGGGGGGGGAGGTCACAGGCGAGGGGGTTCTACCTGGGGGAGCTTTGCAGGGAGGTGGGGGGGGGGGGGGGGCGACTTTGCAGAAGGAGGGTGGGGGGGGTCCAGTGGGGAGGGTGTAGTGGGGGTGGGCTCCAATGATGGGGTTGGGGGTTTCAGTGGGGAGGGAACAGTTGGGGGGGGGGGTGGGTGGGCGCTGTGCAGGCAGGGGTGGGTGGGCGCTGTGCAGGCAGGGGGGTTGGGGGGGACTGCGCAGGGCGGGCGAGCCAGTGTATGGAGTAGGGGCTTGTGGGGGCTGTGCAGGGAGGGGGGTGTTCCGGCGGGGGGTGGGGGGGGGGGGGGGAGGTCACAGGCGAGGGGGTTCTACCTGGGGGAGCTTTGCAGTGAGGTGGGGGGGGGGGGCGACTTTGCAGAAGGAGGGTGGGGGGGGTCCAGTGGGGAGGGTGTAGTGGGGGTGGGGCTCCAATGATGGGGTTGGGGGTTTCAGTGGGGAGGGAACAGTTGGGGGGGGGGGGGGGTGGGCGCTGTGCAGGCAGAATTAGGTGTGATGACCATTGCAAGTCAAAATTAGCCACCCTGGATCCGGCAGCCCTATTCCTTTTTCTGCCATGTGATTGATCTTGGTGATCACCTTCGAGTTTGGAAGAAGTTGGGAGATGTTTAAGCTTGTACTTCTAAATTCTTGTGGTGCTCTGTCTGGGTTTTGGATAGCTTCTGTGATCTGTATGTTGTCCCTTACATGTCAAATTCCTTCCATTTCAGGAGTGACTGAAATTTTCATTGTGATCCAGGTTTCTCTTTCCATAGTCTCTTAAGCAGATTCAGAAGCAGGATGAACCATGGATTCTGCCTCCTTATCAGCAGAGCTACCAAAATCTATCTATGTTCTTCTTCTTCTACTTTTATATTTTTACAGAAATGCATGGTTAACTACAATTAGATATCCTATTTTTTTATTTTGTTCATACTAAATTCATGAGTTTTAAGCACAGTTTGCAACTCTATTAATGCCATAATTTTCGGATAGTTTTAAGCACAGTCTTAAGCACAGTTTGCAACTCTATTTTGTTCATTTCCCGCTGTAGCACTGTCGCAATGTAGCTACGGTGCTATCTTTTCCTTTTTCTTTAAATTTTGTATTCACTCTAATTTTTTATTAACTTAAGTTCTAGGAACTAATAATACCTTTCATTAACCATATGTGCAGGGAAAGGAGGTTACTACTCAGATTCTATCCAGTTTCTAACTGCCTCAGTAGGTATTTTTTTGTACTTAATTTATATATACTAAAATTATCAAAATTCAGCTTCTATAGATCATTTAACTCCTCCTGTAATGTATAAGCTTAGAGATGAAAGACAATTATTTTCAATTTGGTGACAGAAAGCCATGAATATGATAACACTTATGCAATTGGGAATTTCTAAATCTCAGACAGGTGGGTAGATTTTGAGTCTCTTTCATATGTATTATTCAACATGCATGTAAAAAATCTAATAGGCTTCTTGATAGCCAACTCACAGATTAGTACTTATTCTTTAATAGGATTCTCCAATTGTAAAGTTATGACTGCATGCAGGTAATTTTATTAGAACTTATCAGCATTGGAGATAAAATCTCAATAAACTATCTCCCTGTTTTTATTTTCTTTTCATATTTATGTGGGTTATTATTGCACTTGTTTATATGCATGCTTTAGTTTTTATTTTCTTTTTAACACTGCACACACTTCACGAGAGCGTGTTAAGCCCGTGTCAATGAACCTCCCGTTCAAGACTTTGGGATTGATGTGCACGAGTCTTATTTTCAAAGATGAGAACGTGTATATCTAACTCAAAGTCCTGAATTGTCCCGTTTTGGACAGTCTGTGAATGTTTGATCGCAGTTAGGTGGTCATTTACTATGTGCTTGTATTATTTGTTGAAAATTTCGGGTGTGTCTACTCACTCCTCTCTGATATACCTTTATTGATTTAGAATATTTTCTTAACCACTTATTAGTAAGTGTTTAAGAAAATATCTTAATCAATAAATATTTTTGGTATATCGGAGAGGTGTGGGGAGATGCTGCCGAAATTTTCAGCAAATAATACAATCACATAGTAAATGGTCATCTGAGTGCGATCAAATATTCACAGATGGGTAAAAAGTGATAATCTAAATAATAAATCCTTCCTATTCATTTCGGTTGCGTCGAAGGATGTGTGATTTAGAATTTTAAAGTTATTTGTCTATTGATATTGTTTGGGCGTAGGACAGCAATGGCTTCAGACCGTTCATGGATGTATCGCAGAATAGTTGATCATGTGGTGTCCCAGGAGTTTAGGGTCGGAGTTGAGAATTTCGTTCAGTTTGCATTGGGGAATCCAAATGCAGAAGTAGACAGGCAAGGTGGCATCCGATGTCCTTGTATGATTTGTAAAAATTTGAAGTGGAATTCCCCATGGGAAGTTCAACGCCATTTATACAGAAAAGGGTTTGTTGAAGGTTATATGAATTGGACATGTCATGGTGAGGACTTCTGGTCGCACGAGCCTAGTAATGTGGAAGGCACAAGTACGTACGTGGATATGGTTGTAGATGCTGCTGGTCCGGCATTCAGTGTACATGTGGATCCTGTATACGCTGAAGACGTGCCGAATAAGGGAGCCGAAAGATTCTATCAGTTACTTAAGGATGCTGATGAGCCATTGTGGGATGGTTGTCAAAAGCACACTCGGTTGTCAGCGGTGTCACAGTTGTTGAACTTGAAATCTGAATTTCATATTTCTGAGAATTGCTTTGATCGTCTCCTCCTCATCATCAAGAGCATGTTACCTCCAGATGAAAAGCTGCCTCCAAATTTTTATCGTGCCAAGAAGATGGTGAATGATTTAGGACTTGGATATGTGAAAATAGATGCATGTCCTAATCATTGTATGTTGTATGACAAAGAGAATGCAGATATGGTATCCTGTTCAGTTTGCCGTCATGATAGATTTAAACCTAAAAGAGGGGTCAATTCTAGGGGAAAGGATATACCTTATGCGTCATTGCGATATTTCCCCCTTACACCCAGGCTGCAGCGGATGTATATGTCTTCAAAGACAGCTGGACATATGAGGTGGCATGCAGAAAGAGTACGTCGGGACATGGATATTATGACTCATCCTGCAGATGGCGAAGCTTGGATTCATTTCAACCATGTTTATCCTATCTTCTCAAGGGAGTCACGTAATGTGAGGCTTGGTTTATGCACTGACGGATTTAATCCATTTGGAGGTTCAGTGGCTTCCTACTCCAGCTGGCCAGTGTTCGTGACACCATACAACCTTCCTCCGAGCATGTGCATGAAGCGAGAGAATTTGTTCCTGTCCTTATTGATTCCTGGTCCGAAAAGTCCTACAAAAAATATAGACATCTATCTAAGACCGTTGATTGATGAATTGAAATTATTATGGACTGAGGGGGTCAATACTTATGATGCATCTAGAAAGCAAAATTTCACCATGAGGGCGGCATTGATGTGGACTATAAGTGATTTTCCTGCATATGGAATGCTATCTGGTTGGAGCACACATGGGAGGCTAGCATGTCCGTATTGTATGGATAATACCAAATCGTTTGTACTTAAACATGGTGGGAAGTCCTGCTGGTTTGATTGCCATCGTCAGTTTTTACCAGCTGATCACCCTTTTAGAAGACAAAAAGATGCATTCCTAAAGAACAGAAAGGAACGAGATGAAGTTATATTCGAGAGGTTGTCCGGTCATGATATGGCAGCACATGTTGAAAATTTGCCAGATATCACACAACAGATGGGCAGTACCCGACACCTTTCAGGTTTTGGGAAGGAGCACAACTGGGTGAAGAAAAGCATTTTCTGGGAGCTACCTTATTGGTCGACTCTTCTTGTGCGGCACAATCTAGACGTGATGCATATCGAGAAAAATGTCTTTGATAATGTATTCAACACAGTTATGGATATCAAAGGTAAAACAAAGGACAATGTGAATGCACGCTTGGACTTGTCCATGCTCTGTAAACGTCCAGAGTTAGAAATTGTTGAAGTAAATGGGAAATCAAGTAAACCAAAAGCAGTTTATGTGCTTGGAGGAGGACAAGTAAAGCAAGTGTGTCAGTGGCTGAAACAACTGAGATTTCCTGACGGTTATGTGTCAAATATTGCTCGTTCTGTCAACGTCAGTGAGGGAAAGATATATGGAATGAAGAGTCACGACTGCCATGTATTCATGCAAAGGTTGCTACCTATTGCATTTCGTGACATCTTGCCGAAGCAGCTATGGGGAGCGTTATCTGAGTTGAGTCGATTTTTCACGATTCTATCTGCATCAGAACTCAGGCTTCAGGATGTGCAAACTATCGAACAGAATGTGGTCACCACTGTATGCAAGTTGGAGAAGATATTTCCACCTGGTTTCTTCGATTCAATGGAGCATTTACTCGTACATCTACCATATGAAGCAAAGGTCGGAGGGCCAGTACAATATAGATGGATGTATCCATTTGAGAGGTATATGCAAATATGAACTATTTCCTTCGTACGATTGCACCTTACGTAAGTGATAGCTTTTCTAATTGTCTCTTACATTGTGGATGTAGGTGTATGCATGACCTTAAAATGAAAGTCCGAAATAAAGCAAAAGTGGAGGGTTCTATTGCTGAGGCATACATTATGGAGGAAATCTCTAACTTTTGTGCAATGTACTTTGAAGCAGACATTCAAACTCGTCGGACACAACCTCCACGTAATGATGATGGGGGGGAATCTGTCGGTTCAAATCGACTCTCAATATTTACTCATCCTGGACGTGCCTTCGGACGTTCTTCAACTCGAATGCTGGATGACAGAGAGTTATGTGCCGCAGAGATATATATTCTTTTAAATTGTTCTGAGCTAGAATGTTATGTTGAGTAAGTACTAATCTCACAATTTAAATTTATATGTAAGTTTTTTGCCTTTATTCTACCTATTCAATGTGATCTGCTATTCATATTGCAGACAATTTGATTCAGAATTAATACAAAAAAATCCACAACTCACTGATTTTGAGGTTGAAAAAGAACGAGAGAAGTCATTGGCCTTATGGCTAAGACAACGCGTAAGTGTACACCGTCAAAGAGTATTCAACAAAATTCATTTCACTTTATAACTAGCCTTTTCTACACGCAGGTGCAAGAAGGTTTAATTACTGATGAAAGAGTTCGTCAGGTAGCCTACGGCCCATCCAAAATTGCACAGAATTATCCTGGATTTATTGTCAATGGGTATAGGTTTCATACGAAAGACTATGGGCAGAATAAATCTACCATGAACAGTGGCGTATGTGTAAAAGGAAGTACATACAATGAAAGTGAGTATGACTACTATGGTATTGTAGAGGAGATCCTACAATTGCAATATCTAGGACAAGACAATCATATATTCTTGTTCAAGTGTCATTGGTTTGATCCGAATTCCATTCGAAATGACACAACACATGGGATTGTCGAGCTTAAGCATAAGTCAAAATTGAATACTTATGAGCCATTCATCTTAGCCACACAAGCCCAGCAAGTGTATTATACAAGCTATCCTTCATGTACAAACAAAGAACGAAATGATTGGTGGGTAGTTTGCAGAGTTAAGTCAAGACTATTCTCTGATTATGAATTGGACATGACTGATCAGACAGCTGAAGAGATCAACGCAGAATTCTTTCAAGAAGACTTTGTTGAAGATGTAGAGTTGACAACTCATATTGGAGAAGACGAATCCGAAGCACCAATGTCCTTGTCTCACGGAAATGAGGTCGAAGAAGTCGATCCACGTGAGATGAAAGACAGTAGTGCTCGTCGTACAGATATTGAATATGAAAGTTCTGGTGAGGAAGAGGAATATACCAGTGATGAATGTGAAGATGATGATGAAGATGGGGTTGAATTAGACATATCGTCATCATCTGAGGAGGAAATGGATATCAATTAAACTATGGTAGAATTTTTTCACACTTGTAGAGTATATTTAAAGCAGCTCACTTTCAATATAAGCAATTGACTAGTAAACATTATGATTTTATGTTCTCTATGAAGATATGGTGCGTGGAGGAAGATCTGGTAGCAGTTCTAGGAGGGGCATTCGTGGGAGGGCTTTGTTCCCCGCATCTGGTATGTATATTTTTCTAATATAGTCATCAGCTGTGTATTTTTCTCTGTATATTATTTATGTGTACTTGTGTAGTGTTAATGCCATTAAAATTGTTACAGTTTCTGCTTCTCCTTCGAGTGAGCGGACACCTCCTCTACCTAGCGGACTAGGTTTGTATATTTCAATTTTCAAGTATTTTTTTAGTCATTATTTACACATATTATTAATGTTATTAGAATTGTTACAGTTGCTGGTCCTTCTTCTGCATCTCCTAGCGTGCCTGCAGGTATGTATATTTCAATTTCCAAGTATTTTTGTAGTAATTATTTATATATATTATTAATGTTATTAGAATTGCTACAGTTTCTAGTTCTTCTGCTCCTACCGTGCCTGCAGGTATGTATATTTACAAATGTACTTTTATTGTGCATTCATCTTCCTCATTACTTATGCGTTCTATTCTAGTTACAGCTGTTGGTGCATCCTCCGAGTCTCCTCCTGTAGTAGCTGGTATGTATATGTAAAGTTATACTTTAATGTATGCATTAATTCTGATGCCATTAAAATGTCACATGCTCAGGTCACTCTACACATTCTCCAGATGCACCAGTAGATTTGTATATTTAACTGTTAGGGTATTTCTGTAGTCATTATTTAGTATTTTTGTACATTACTCATGTTGTTCATCATTATTTTCCAGGTTCGGTGCCAGAGGATGCTGGTAGTCTGCAGGAGGGCAGAGGTAGTTTTTATGAGAGCACTCTGCGGGAGGTCTGGATTAATGGGTACGTAATCAACATGTATGTATTTCTTATGGGCAATGAAGTGAATTTAGTTCAGAAATTGACATTATGCAGTTACATCATTGCAGTGATAAAATAGAGCCTACTCAAGCATCTCAATTCATCACAAGAACGTTACAAGCACATTTTCCTGGGCCAATTCATAGATTCAATGATTTTCCGATGGAGGTCCAGGAGCACTTGTATCAGATGTTCATGGTATGTAATTTCGTATTGTAATTTAATTCTTATCGTATTCATACATGCAGTTCACTAACTCTTATGTATATAGAGCCAGCATCGATTCACGAGTCGTACGGACGAGGCGCGGTCTCGATTTGTATGGACGATGACCGCAAGATCAAATTTCAAGCATTTGATGTATAACGCGAGAAAAAATGCAGAGAAACTTTCTCAGAGTGCAGACCCGACTCTTTGGAGGGAGCGGGCGCCCAGTTGGATGAGGGGAGAATATTGGGAAACTCTTTGCAACATCTGGGCTGCAGAGAGATGGCAACAAACATCCTCAATAATGAAAGTTAATCGGGCTGCGAATCCAGAAGCAAACATGCATACTGGTGGGTCTGTCTCTTTTGCGACCCATCAGTCCAGATTGGTAAGTAATTTGTCCATTTCTGGTCTCTTTTATTTATAAAGGTACTCATTTATGTCATGTTTTTTCTGTGAAATAGGAGAAGGAGCTAAAAAGGCAGCCGACATTTTCCGAGGTGTTCGATAGAACACACAAGAAAAAAGGAACGGATGTATACATTAGCGATAGAGCCCGAGTGGTTGCAGTAAGTATTTAGAAGATATTCACTATTTAATTTTTCACATTAATATGAATATTAACTACTATCGTTTTTTCTGGTTTCTTGCAGGAGTCATACAGCCAACAAATGACAGAGAAGTACGTCGGGGAGGACGAGCAGCCGCCGTTAGATCCTGAGGTATGGGTTGCGGCATCTGGGGCCCCAAAGAAAGGCCATGTGTATGGTTTTGGGCACAGCATCGACACGAGCCGGGTGTTATCTGGAGGATCCAGCTCAGGGTCACAGACCAGTGCATTCCACGCAGGAGTTGGTACTCCAGGTACTTCTCCAGGACAGCTGATGGGCTTCATTGACAGTAGGATATCGGGCTTAGAGTCTCGTCTGACGGATTCGATGGAGACTCGTCTGGCCCAGATGCAGATGCAGGTGACCGACGCACTACAGGCCCAGCTCTCCCAGTCCCTCTCCCAGGTTATCTCCCAGGCCTTCTCCCAGATCAACATTCCTCCTCCACAGGCAGCACCTCCTCCACAGGCAGCACCATCGACATCAGCACACGCCCCTCACGTGAGTAAATTTATTTTATTTCAGAGGTTTAATTTTAACAGTTAACTTAGTTAACTTAGTTTAACTTTAATTTGGGTTGATCGACGCACAATTTCTTGTTAAGCGAGTTAGGTTAGTTAAAAAGGGAGAACTTAGGTAGGTTTGGGGGTTCAAAATTAGAAATACTCATCCGATTGGCCTCCGATTTTTTCAGAACGGTCGGGGCGATGAGTGTGACTTGTGGAAACCGCCGTCGATCAATTCGGACTCCCGGTTTGAGGTCGACGCCTCAAACTTACATTAAGCAAGTTAGTTTAGTTAACAAATGAAAAAATTAGGTTTGTGGGTCCAAAATTAAAAATACTCATCCGACTGGCCTCCAGTTTGTTCCAGCACGGTCGGGTCGATGAGTGTGACTTGTGGAAACTGACGGAGTTCAATTCGGACTCCCGGTTTGACCTCGACGCTCCAAGTCGTCTTAACCAAGTTAGTTTAGTTAAAAAATGAAAACTTCGATTTGAGGGACCAAAATTAGAAATACTCATCCGATTGGCCTCCGGTTTGTTCCAGCACGGTCGGGTCGATGAGTGTGACTTGTGGAAACTGACGGAGTTCAATTCGGACTCCCGGTTTGACCTCGACGCTCCAAGTCGTCTTAACCAAGTTAGTTTAGTTAAAAAATGAAAACTTCGATTTGAGGGACCAAAATTAGAAATACTCTTCCGATTGGCCTCCGGTTTGTTCCAGCACGGTCGGGTCGATGAGTGTGACTTGTGGAAACTGACGGAGTTCAATTCGGACTCCCGGTTTGACCTCGACGCTCCAAGTCGTCTTAACCAAGTTAGTTTAGTTAAAAAATGAAATACTTCGATTTGAGGGACCAAAATTAGAAATACTCTTCCAATTGGCCTCCGGTTTGTTCCAGCACGGTCGGGTCGATGAGTGTGACTTGTGGAAACTGACGGAGTTCAATTCGGACTCCCGGTTTGACCTCGACGCTCCAAGTCGTCTTAACCAAGTTAGTTTAGTTAAAAAATGAAAAACTTCGATTTGAGGGACCAAAATTAGAAATACTCATCCGATTGGCCTCCGGTTTGTTCCAGCACGGTCGGGTCGATGAGTGTGACTTGTGAAAACTGACGGAGTTCAATTCGGACTCCCGGTTTGACCTCGACGCTCCAAGTCGTCTTAACCAAGTTAGTTTAGTTAAAAAATGAAATACTTCGATTTGAGGACCAAAATTAGAAATACTCTTCCAATTGGCCTCCGGTTTGTTCCAGCACGGTCGGGTCGATGAGTGTGACTTGTGGAAACTGACGGAGTTCAATTCGGACTCCCGGTTTGACCTCGACGCTCCAAGTCGTCTTAACCAAGTTAGTTTAGTTAAAAAATGAAAAACTTCGATTTGAGGGACCAAAATTAGAAATACTCATCCGATTGGCCTCCGGTTTGTTCCAGCACGGTCGGGCCGATGAGTGTGACTTGTGGAAACTGACGGAGTTCAATTCGGACTCCCGATTTGACCTCGACGCTCCAAGTCGTCTTAACCAAGTTAGTTTAGTTAAAAAATGAAAAACTTCGGTTTGAGGGTCCAATGTTAGAAATACTCTTCCGATTGGCCTCCGATTTGTTCCAGCACGGTCGGGCCGATGAGTGTGACTTGTGGAAACTGACATAGTTCAATTCGGACTCCCGGTTTGACCGCGACGCGCCAAGTCGTCTTAACCAAGTTAGTTTAGTTAAAAAATGAAGAACTTCGGTTTCATGGTCCAAAATTAGAAATACTCATCTAATTGACCTCCATTGCTTATAGTTTTATTTAATTATGCTTCTAAAATAAGTTATTGATTATAATAGTATTTAATTTTAACTTATTATTGTTATATATGTATTGTAGGTTCCTTCATCGGGTGGAGTGGGAGGACACGAGGATGAAGACGAAGACGAGGCATCATGATTTTCATTTCATTATTATTATTGTTGTAGACATTTTTATTATTGTTGTTGGCATTATATTATTGTGATGTTGTGGATATTTTTGTTCTTATTGTGGACATTTTATTATTCTGATGTTGTGGACATTTTATTATTCTTGTGTTGTGGATATTTTTATTATTGTTGATGTTGTCGACATTTTATTATTATTTGTTGTGGATATTTTATTATTTTTGTGTTCTAGACATTTTTATTGTGGACAATTATTATTGTTGTGGATTATTTATTTTATTAAGCAGGTTATTTTCTTAAAAATGTATATATTTTAAATAAAATATTTAAAAAATAGAGACCGATTAGGGACCGAAATAATTCGGTCCCTATTCGGTCACTATTTTAGGGACCGAATAGGGACTGAATATTCGGTCCCTAAATAGGGACCGAAATGATTCGGTCCCTATTTTAGGGACCGAATAGGGACTGAATATTCGGTCCCTAAATAGGGACCGAAATAAGGTGGTCCCTATTCGGTCCCAAAAATAGGGACCGAATAGGGACTGAATATTCGGTCCCTAAATAGGGACCGAAATGAGGTGGTCCCTATTCGGTCTCTATGTTAGGGACCGAACTGGGACCGAATACTTTCGATCCCTAAATAGGGACCGATCTTATTCGGTCCCTATTTAGTGACCGAATAGGGACCGAATTAAGTCGGTCACAGATTTGTGACCAGAAGTTTTTGACCGACATATTCGGTCACTATTCGGTCCCTATTCGGTCTCTGAGCTGTTTAGGGACCGAATAGAGACCGAATATTTTGGTCTCTATTTCCGATTTTTCTTGTAGTGGTACTAGCTAGAGGCTTATTTGCCGATTGTTCACTTCTCGGAATATCGACTCAAATTATCTGAATTAATATCCACTGCATAATTCTCGGGACGTGACAGTTAGCTTCGACTGATCATGACTAAATCACGCATGACGAAGTGGACTTCATATATGACGAAGCTAGACATTGGATATGATGAAGTTAGCTTCAACTAATCAAGATCAAGTCGTGTATGACTTTGTATACGATGAAGTTATACTTTGTATATGACGAAGTTAAGCTTCGGCTGACTACGACCAAATCATGTATGACTTCGAATATGATGAAGTTATCGATCATTTCCAAACTATAAAATTCGTGTCAATTATATATCCGATAATAAAAAGGGGTTAGTTAAGATAAACATGGAAGGTATGGGCCATAAATCATGTCTAAACCCAAAACTAACTTGAAAATACGGATTTGCTTCCTAAAATTTAGGGATGAACTGATAAGGTAATAACTCCTATGGAAGTTCTGAACATGATAGGACTCCTACCAAGAGTTTAGGAAAAACTACAAACTTGAAAATTACACCTTCGTTAGACTTTTTTATTAATCCAGATTCATGCCCCATCAAGAGGAGGGGTTTCCTATAGGCTTCCTACTCTAATTGGTACGGAAAATCTCCAAGCATGGATGGAATCAAGCAAAAACCGCAACCCTATTTCCCTAGTTACAATAGGAATCCTAACAACCTTAAACCTATAAATACTCATCATAAACCATTGGGGACAATTTACCAACTTGCTGAGAGACGTGTGAATGCTAGCTAGAGCACCAGAGAAGGAGGAGATCCCCCTAACCAGAGCTTTCTACCCCAAACCACGATCTGCTTCATCCTGCAGATGACCCTTCTAGGAATGATCAAAGTAAGTATTCTTGGGAACCAACTTAACATAGAGTTTATCGTCTAAAAGTTCTTCCACTCTAGTCTCATGTGTCCCTTTTTTGCTTGATTTCTCTGTTCATGTAATCTAAATTTTCGTGCATACTCTGAACCTTCATTTTTCTTGTATCTTATGTAACCGTGTCAAACAAATGCCATGGATTGGTTTACTTTTTGTTTATAGTTCCATCTTAGAAAACCCTAGATTCAAAGTATAGATGAAGCAAGTGAGTCTGTGGCACTTTCTTAGTCTGCCAGTATGATGTATGTCCGTACTTTAAAAGCCATCAACCACATGTTAAAAACATTATTTACATGAATATTATTCTAACGTTCTATATGGGAGTTACTGATCATACTATCCTTGAGTTGCCTCTTCGTTCTTATGTTCTAATGCAAAGTTATGATCTTTTGATGAAAGATGTAAGAATACATGCTAGGTTCGACATGAGCCTACTTGCTATCTTACCATGATCCTGACTATGTCCTGACTCTCCCTATTAGATATGTTTTCCTTATATTGCATGTACTACCGTTTTTCTATGAACGTAGTTAGAAAATCTTCGTACTCTGTGGGTTTTCCATAGAAACCTAACTGGTTGTATCTTGGAGTTTCCGTAGAGTGTTGAACCACTCTTATATTTTATCCTTTTATTTTTGTGATAACAAAAATCTCATGTGAATTTTAAATAACATGAATATATTTATTACCATTTTTGAATATTATTTATGTATAAGAAATAACATGTTTTATTCGAAATTTCTTCATGAATCGATGTTGGCAGTCGAAGTTCACATCGATTACACTTAAACATCGATTACATTGAAACATGAATTGCATTGAAACATTGATTACACTTAAAGATCGATTACATTGAAACATCGATTGCTTCCACATCGATAGCTTATATCGATTACCTTCAAACATCAATTGCTTTAACATTGATTATCTTTAAACATCGATTGCCTTTGAGCAACATCGATTGCCTTCATACATCGATTACAGTTGTTTTACATCGATTGTTTTTAACTTAAACATCGATTGTCTCTACATTTCAAACCTTTCAAAATATCTTTGGCGCCCAAATGAAAATTCAAATGCACTTCATATGCTTAACTTATTATTTCTCTGACTGAAGATCTTTTGCCTGTCTCATAGGATCTTTCCTTCCTACAACAAAAGAAAAGCACCTACATTATATTTCTAGCTATCTACAGGAAATACAAATAGAAGGAAAAAAGAGGTATGAGCCACCTGACAAAAGACTTCACGAGTCTAATCATCTGCTTTGCATTTAATGTCTGTAGGTTCATGTCTACTCTTAGTCAACATCTTGGACATACTGCTGACATCCTTAGAAGTGAGCACCAACTGGAACATCTTCCTCGATTTCAAGTAGCCAGTAGGCACAAGAAGTCATCTGTTAGACTCAACAGAAGGAGTGCAGAAGAAGAAATGAGCCAAGAAACTCAATAGATCCAAAAAGCTCCAACGGCTAGTCTTCATCATATCTGTTCAAGCTGCTCCATAAAAGGATGAAGACTTGAAACTGAAGAGGTTAGAAAAGAAAAAGTGTGCGAACCTGAAGATCATTCAAGGAGTGTACATCTAGTGAGCATCCAACTCTATACACACTCAAAGAAAGAAAGAAAGAGAGCTCGAGCCCATTCAGGTTGAAGCATTCAATCTGTCTTCCTTCTTCCTCATTCTCTCTCTGTGTATCTTTGTGTATTTGAGAGAGAGAGAGATGGGGGTTTAGCCTAAGGAGAGTCTTGTCTTGTAAACTCTTTCCTTCTTAGGCTCAGTCTCAGATCAAGCATTTCATTATCTATCATGAGCTTGATCTAGGGGCTTCAGATTCTTGCTTATGTGTTTAGCAGTGTTCCTTTTCGGTTGGAAGGGAAGGCTTGCTATGCAAGCGTTCCCCTTGATTAGAAGGGAAGATCTTCTGGGGTGTGTACCAGTGAGTTGCTTCTGAACTCGTAAAAGAAGCACCTGACTGAGATGAAACAATGGGTTGCCTTCTTACCGTGAAAGAGAAGAAGACCAGCTGGGGTGCTGGGTGTTGTGTGCCCGTTGTTTAAGGGAAGACCAAGGTTACTTGGTTAGTGAAATCCCAAGTGTTTGCTTGGGGACTGGACATAGGACTTCCATTTGGAAGGGCCGAAGTAGGATAAATCTATATGTCCCTTGTGTGCTTGCTTCCGCGCTTTTAACATCCATTGCATACGTTTATTTATACTAACCAAACATTTTCAAGTGGTGATTTTCGTTTTAGTTTTAAAATTTCCTATTCACCCCCCCTCTAGATTAGTCTTGCTGCCAACCATACGCGGGCCAACATAGAGTCCTCTGACTCTTTAAAAATACCTCCACTTGCCTCTATTATAGGACTACGCACACAAGCTTATAGGCTCGTTCATCAGCAAGTGCCACTTGCTAGCAAGACAACAAACTATTTCGTATACATCTTGTTCTATCATGGTCAAAATCACTAAAGTTTATGGAACTAAAAGAAAATAATGAATCAGCCGTGTGCTATCCGGAATCAATCTCTCGACTATTGTTATCTTGAAATCATATTCACATGACTTATCCTTCTTGAAATCCTTATGAACATGATTTTGGAATATACATATTTCTTGAAAACTTGTTATCGGCCATGATTGACTGTGGATATCTACAATTGAAAATAGTGAGATGCGGATCGGGCACGACGAGTGTCCAAGCACTCCAGTCGAGCCCCAATGATAATGAGTCATAAATATACTGTTAACCATGGGGTATAATGATTACCGGCATTGCATCTACGCTGGGAGTACTTGTGTGTTGAATGCTAGATACATAACCACACACACATGTCCTAGTGTGCATTCCAAGGTGGCGTAGATCTTTAGTGCACATTATGTCATCGTGCCTGATTACTGTTACATGTTAAAAGTTCTTGCTCGTGCGTGCTTGCTTGCTTGTGTGATATGGCCATCCTGCGTTCTTGCAAATGATTGACATCCTGCGTGCTTGTACATACTGCTCTACTGCTAGTTCATCCTTGTTACATCATGCTAGATCTTGTTCAATCACTCTTGTTCAATCTATGTTGCACTCATATCATGTTTAATTGGTTTATCGTTCATGCATATCTTGATAATCGTGCATGCCTTGTTCTAAAAATATTAATCACTTATATTACTACACGTACATTGAGGTGTAAATCTTATTGGGCTAGTTTGCTCATACCTGCTTCTTAACATTTTAGGTGACATAAACCAGGAGGATGAAGGCCAGGCATCTGATGGGAATGCATTTGAGTGGTGAGCGCATTCCATCCATAGTCTCTATAGTTAGTTGACTTTGAGAGTTAGTCGGATGTAGTAGGATGAGACATTACAGACTTATGTAAATTTTCCTTTCTCAAGTCATTATGAGTTGAAATTAATATTGTTGAGGTTGACATTAATGATAATTGAATGTTAGTTTAGTTGTATTTATTATGTGGGCCCTATTCTGTTGTGTAGATACACATCTCAAGCTGGATAGCTAGAGGCTCATTTGCTGACTATTCTCGTCTCGAAATACCGAATTTAATAATTCCACTGGGTAAATTCTCGGGATGTGACAGTTAAGTGGTATCAGAGCCTAAGAATCAAATAGGATGTTATGTCTTAGGTTAAGTGATACCCAAGAGTTTAGCTCATGGATATTACATATAGTACCTTGTGAGAATGGGTAGAGATCAGGAATAAACTAGTTTTATGAACCAAGCAACCATACCCATCAATTCATATGATATAACTAAGGACATTAACTGGTTGCTATCCTTTTCTCAGGAACTTCATTAATAACTTAGAAATGGCTAGCAACCAGTGGCAGGAGATGCAGGAGACAGTTGCAGGACTTACTCAAGCCTTGCAGAATGTAGTACAAGCACGAGCTCAACCTGGAGCTCGGAATGGAGCAAGAGACCTGCACTGCAATTTCCATAGCCTGAACCCCCTCACTTCTTTGGATCTCCTGACCCAGATGAGGCAGAAAATTGGCTGGAGGAAATGGAAAGAATTTTCCAAGTGATGCAATGCACCAACCAAGAGAAGGTATTACTAGCTACCTTCCAACTAAGTAAGGATGCTAGAGCATGGTGGAAGGCCACATCAGCTTACTTGCCAAATGTGGCCGAACTAGAATGAAGGATCGAGATTAATGTATGGAAAAGATCTAGAAGGGGGGGATGAATAGATCTTAGCGACTTTTGCGGAAGCTTAAGTAATTTGAAAATTATCTAGAATCAGAGGTAATATTATCAGTGAAAAACTACAGATCTGATTAGATTTGAGTGAGTTGAAAAACTTAGATGAGTAACAAGTTGATTAAGTGAATTAAAAACGAATCCTATGCAAGCATCTAACGGATGAATCAATCAAACCACAGAAGACAAATGCACAGGGATTTTTAGGTGGTTCGGAAATCACCCATGTGATTCCTACATCCACCCCTCACAACCTGTGAGGCTTCACTAACACAACTGGGTTACACACCCAAAGGAGCCTGACAACTCCAACACTGGAGAGCTTACAACTCACACCACTTCTAGAGCAAGACTACTCTAGAAACACACTGAGCAAGACTGCTCAAACCAACCTTGAGCTTAACAACTCAAACTGAGCTCGACGGCTCACCACAACCTGAGCACAATGCTCACACAAATTGAGCACAATGCTCACACTTAAACTTGCTAGACACCAACTTAAGACTAAGATCCTCTAGCAACAGATCTAGTCGAAATTTGAGAACTCTAAAGAGAGTTATGCAGAAGCACTTGCATAATCTCAAGAGATATCTCAGAAGAACAGAAGAAAAGTTAAATTGAATTGAAAGTCTTCGTTCTTCAGTGTACTCCCTTGTAGAGACTTGAATTGGGAAGAAGCATGTGAAGCTGGAAGTCCAGGTCGATGCTCTGCAATCTGAGAAGATGGATCTTTCTCGAGTTCTTCACCAAAGAAGTCTTCTACAGGATCTGCCTCCTGGGAATGCTTCAGAGGAATCTTCAGGAATCAAATTCCAATTCCCACACTTTGACTTGGTGGGAATTGGTCTTCTGGAAGCAATTGGAGAGCAGAGGAAGGAGACACGAGCTCTTCTGGCCGCCAGGAGCTTCTTGGAGGTTCTGAGAGAGTTGGGTCTCCTTTTTTTATGTGAAGGCAGGCCAAAAAGAACCTTTTATACCCTTAGGATTCCAAAGATACCCTTTTGGGGTACAGGGGCACGCTTTCCTAGGAGGATTCTGATCGCCCTAGAAGGACACGTGGCATCCATCAACTTTAGGATGAAAAGTTTCCGTAGTGTGTCGACCTGCCCTGGTGGTAGTGTCGACACACTGTCCCAAATATGGAAACTGTTGTTCTGGGAAGAAGCTCCCGTGTCGACCTGCTCTTGAGTGTGTCGACCTGCTGTCCCAATTCCTCAAACTGGCTGTTCTGGGAACTGGGTCTAGTGTCGACCTGCCCTGGGAGTGTGTCGACCTGCTGTCCTAATTCCTCAAACTGGCTGTTCTGGGAACTGGGTCTAGTGTCGACCTGCCCTGGGAGTGTGTCGACCTGGTAGGCTTGATCTCTGGAAAACTGCCACTCGTGTCGACACACTCTTGACATGTGTCGACACAGTCTCAACATTTTTACACATTTTGCCTTTGAATCTGTGTTGATGTGTCGACACCATTGATGGGTGTGTCGACACATCTTTTGCATAAAAATGTTTGTACCTGAAAAATAAACACATATATCATTAGTTAAATGATTTATCATGACCATAAATGATAAATGTGGTTTGAAAAATACTTTTTGAACATGAATTTCAGGTATGATGTTTTTGACATGTTTCAATTAAATTGCTTTAAGAACACTTCTTGTCATCATCAAAATAGGAGGGAAATGATATGAATTATGCATTCAACCCAACAATCTCCCCCTTTTTGATGATGGCAACATTAAATCCATTTTTCAATGTGGTTTTGATGAAGTGTGATTTTAAGCAATTTTGATTGTTTAAATTTTTGTTTTCCTTTTTGTTCATACTTGTCAAGGTCCTTTTGATATTGTTCAGTAACAATTGATGATTTGTTTGTGAGATACAGTGTTACTTGAAATTAGAAATTTTGTGCACACAAGTCAAACAATTGGACAAGTATTCAAACACAAAGACAAAGATTTGTATTCACAATCACAATACTTTGCATTGAAGCCAAAACAACCATTTCATTTCATTCAAAACATCATTACATCAAAATATTACATTCTTCTCCCCCTTTGACATTATCAAAACAAAGGTACATTAGGTAGAAGATGAAGGAGGAGGAATTGGAGCAAGAAGAATCTCAATGTCTGACAATCTTTTGTCCATTGACTTCATGCTTGACTTGATGTTTTCATGGATAGTTGTCAGCCTAGTGTGAAGATAATGCTCCATTCTATCAGAATGCTCTATCAAGGTGCTTTGAGTTCTTTTCAATTCTTCTGAAACAGGTTGAGAACTTGATGAAGATCCATCTGACCAGCCAGGCCTTGAATTATCTTCACTTCCTTGTGCAAGGTTGAGATCTCTTTACCAAGGTGTTCATTGAAATTTTTCATGCTTTCCAACTCATCAGCTAGATGAGCAAGCTGAGAGAGAGTTGCTGTAGAGTTGAAGACATCTGCTTGGGAATTTGCCAAAATTCCCTGAAGTACAACTTCCAGCTTATCTTGATGCTCTTTCAGCTCAATATAGGAATCTCCCAGAGTGCCTATGAGTCTGTTGAATCTCTGTGCTGCATGATCTGAGGCTTCCTTCTGCTCAATAAATTTAGCTGACATTGAATTCTCAAGCCTTTGAACTCTCAACTCAAATTTGTCTGACATGGTTTGAATAGTGGAGTTCAATGTATCAAATTTATCATTGAGAAGAGAGAGCAATTCTGGTGGAATTGAGGACCCACCAGAAGAAGATGATTGGAATGTAGATGTGAAATGTGGAGGTTGAAAAGTATGTGGCATGGAAGAGGAAGGGTCAGCTTGAGGTGGAATATGTGTTTCAAGCTGAATGCCATCTTCAGGAAGGATATGAGGCTGGTCCTCATCCATTAGAGGCTGATCCTCTGGCATTTGAATTGGATCCTCTTGAACTTGAGGCTGTCCCTCATGATGTAGATCTCCTTGAGCTGGAGGCTGTGCCTCTTGTGCTTGGTGCTGATCTTCTTCAACCTGAGGCTGGTCCTCCTGAGCTTGAGGAGCCTCAACCACAATTGGCCCTCTTTTAATCTGATTTCCCTCCAATCTAAATCCCATAAACTTTTGGATGTTCTTAAAAGTGTAGATGTTTGACTTGGGAATGGATTGGGACTTCTCATTGTCCAAGGGCACACCAAAGTGCTTGAACACTGAGGTCAGATGTGCTCCATAAGGAAGAGATCTCTTGAGGTCTTTTCTTGTAGTTTCAGAAATGATTTGATAAAGAATCACATGAAGGTTAATCTTGATGTCTTTGACCATGCAATAGAGGATGAACCTCTGGATGTCTGTCAATCTATCCCTCCCACCACCTTGAGGGGTAATTATGGTTGTCAAGATGTGGTGGATTACCCTTAACACAGGTGGAAATGTATTGGCATTAAACCTGGTTACATAGGTTTGTTTGGGATCAGATGGATCTGCAGGATGGCCTGTCAAGATTGAATAGGCTTCATGTAAATCAAATTCATAATCATGGTAGTCAGCCCCCTCATCTGGCACTTTGAAAATGGAGGCAGCTACTGCAGTTGGCATGTCTATATCTATTCCCTTGACTTTGGATTCAAAACCTTCTTCTGTGCAGGTGAGGTTTTTGTAGAATTCTCTAACTAACCTTGGATAGCAGACTTGAAATTCAGATAGAAAAGGTATCCAAGACTGGAAGGAAAAGTATGTTTGAATTTCAGGAAGAGAGTCTGCTAGTTGGGTGTCTGAAAGGTCAAGAATTCTAGGCTTCAAAATCAGTTTGGCTGCACTTACTGACTCTGAGGGAATATCTTCTTGAGACTCAGAAGAGGAGGAAGATGATTCCTCAGGGTTTTCAGAAGAAGAACCCGGAATTTCTGGTCTAGGGTTTGGATGACTTCTACCTCTGCCTGAAGAGGAAGGTCTACCTCTTTTGGAAGCTCTGTGAGGTGCAGAAGAAGATCCTGGAAGCTCTGCAGGATCATTTCTTCTCTTGGTTCTCCTTTCCATCTGGGCATCGGCACTGGCTGCCGGAATCGGCCTTGAAGAGGCCTGAGATCGTGCGCCACGCCGGGGACCCATCTTCCGGACCATGGTGCAAGAGGAGTGGAATTTGGAGAGGAAATGGAAGAGTGGAGAGGTGATGAAGGATGGATGAGAGTTAGAGAGAATTTGGAGGAATTCTTGCCGGAAAAGGGTTGAAATGAGGCCGTCGGGTCGACCTGACTCCCAAATAGAGATGCAGTGGTACACTGCCCCGCAGGAACAACAAGGGTTTAAGGTGAACCCTAACGGGCTGAAAAAGAAGTTCTGGCAAGGGATGTGTCGACACAGGAAGAGGGTGTGTCGACCTGACCCAGAGTGTGTGTCGACACAGGTCACATAGTGTGTCGACACGGCCTTGATGAAAAAATTGAATTTTGAAGAGAAATTTTTGAGAAATTTGGGAACATCTTTAGAATGATTAAGAATGAGAGGAATTATCATTTCAAGGATTTTTAAGGGGCTTAAAAATTCATTTGTTATATTTTGCAAAAATTCATCACAAATCAAGTTTTTCAAGCAATTTCCTAACAGGATATTAGCATTCCAAGACTTGAGTCAACAAAATGATAAATTGAGGGATATAATGTATTTAACAATCAACTAAAAACTACCATGTTTCTCAATTTTCAAGAATTAAAGATGTCATCTAGACCAAATACAATTTTGTTGAAATTAAAACACAAACTTAAAGAACAACTTGATGAAGGAAGAAGATGATTCTTTCTAAACAAATCTCCAATAATTTTCATATTTTGTTCTTTTAACAAACTATCAAATGATATAAATCTCTTTCACTCAAGTACTAGTGCTTTTTACACACCATAGTCCCTGGATACTTAAGATTTAGTCATTGTCAAGTCTCAAAGGGGTAAATGATGACCTTTTGACATGAAAATATACGTTTTGTAGACGCCAATATTTCCAGTTACTCAGTCATCATCAAAAAGCATAGCACATTTTTGCTTAGTGTTGAATTTATTTTCAATTTTGATCCCCTTTGAACAGAGTTAGCAATAATGCCTCATGACATGCATGGCACTTCATTCATTGTGAAGGTGTGCAGTTTCTCAGCACAGATGCCATTGCTCTGTTGGATTTTACAAGATTTTGGAGAGTATGTGAGATAGAGGTCAAATTCATCCAGTCATCAGTTGCAAACAAGGAAATGTTTTAAGTTCAAAGCACAAATTGTTATTTAGTTTAGGAAGAGATCTGAATTTCTGTGGATTGAGAGACATAGTTGAAAGTTGATTAGTAAAAATATAATAGATCACTCAAGGTTCATTTTGAGACTCTAGACTTTAGAATGAGGACATCATGCAAGGAATTGATGAAATGCAAGAAGGGTGTTGAATTTTGCAAAAAGATGACTTGTGAATTTTCTAGCTCCCCCTGAGATGATGATTTCAACCATTTTTCATCAAAATAAAGATATGCAATTTTGAAATCAGAAAGAAATTTTCTTCTTGGACAACAAAGAACTTCTCCTCAACAATTGTATATCATTTCTTGGTACTTGGCGGAGACACATACTCTCGCATAGTGAAAGTGTCCAGACAAGCATAACCTGTCCTTCTCCAAGTCACCATTTGATATACCAAGAGATTTCAACACAATAAGAGTTGAAGAATTCATTATCAAAAAGAAATGGAAGTTAAAACTGTGCAAGTTTTGAAATCAGAAAAGAAATTCTCTTTGAACAATAAAAGCTCCCCCTCAACTATTGCATATCAACTTCTTAGTACTTGGCGGAGACATATACTCTCGCATAGTGAAAGTGTCCAGACAAGCATAACTTGTCCTTCTCCAAATCACTATTTGATATACCAAGAAGTTTCAACATAATCAGAAGTGGAGAATTTATTGTAAAAAGAAGGAATTAGAATTGAAAGAGAGAGAGATATGAACAATGTAACTTGAGGAAGCAAAGAGTTATGAAATGCACAGAACTCCCCCTTAGACAATGCATAGCAATCAACCCAAACCTTGAGAGAGATCAAGAAGGTGGACGTCTACAAAGACCAAGTTCTCTCCTTAAAGATGAAAATCTGTTTTCAGGAAGGGGTTTAGTGAATATGTCTGCAATTTGTTTTTCAGTTTCAATAAAATGGAGTTCAAAAGATTTCTTTGCAACCTCATCTCTCAAGAAATGATGCCTAATTTCAATGTGTTTTGTTCTGGAGTGCTGAATGGGATTTTTAGAAAGGTTGATTGCACTTGTGTTATCACATAGGATGGGTACACACCCTAAATCTTGGTTGTAATCAAGAAGTTGATGTTTCACCCAGAGAATCTGAGTTCCACATCTACCTGCTGCAACATATTCAGCTTCTGCAGTTGACAGAGCAACTGAATGTTGCTTCTTAGAAGCCCAAGAAATAAGGCACCCACCTAGAAATAGACACAAACCACTAGTGCTTTTTCTATCTAACTTACACCCAGCATAATCAGCATCACAATAGGCAAACAATTCTAACTTGCAACCAGCAGGATACCAAATTCCTAAGTCACATGTTCCAACAAGATATTTAAAAATTCTTTTCACAGCAAGCATATGACTTTCTTTAGGATTAGATTGGAATCTAGCACATAAGCACACACAAAATTGAATATCAGGTCTAGAAGTTGTAAGATAGAGCAGAGAGCCAATCATACCTCTGTAGGTCTTTGGATCTACTGACTTACCAGATGGGTCTTCTTCTAGCTTAGCATTTATTGCAATGGGTGTGCTTGAGTGTTTAAGGTTCTGAAAGTCAAACCTTTTCAGTAGCTCCTTGACATATTTGGTTTGACTGATGAAGATTCCTTCATTGGTTTGGTTAACCTGCAATCCCAAAAAGAATGTTAAATCTCCCATTAAGCTCATTTCAAATTCATTCTTCATTTGATTTGAAAATTCAGTGCAAAGGCTTTTATTAGTTGATCCAAATATTATGTCATCAACATAAATTTGGACAACAATTATTTGATTTTTTACTGTTTTGGTGAACAATGTTTGATCAACATTACCTCTAGAATATCCTTTTTCAAGTAAAAAGGAACTCAAACGATCATACCAAGCTCTTGGAGCTTGTTTAAGACCATAGAGTGCCTTATTAAGCTTGAAAACATGGTTAGGATATTTTTCATTTTCAAATCCAGGAGGTTGTTCAACAAAAACATTTTCCTTTATATATCCATTTAGAAATGCACTTTTGACATCCATTTGAAAGACTTTGAATTTCATGGAGGATGCAAAAGCAAGGAAAATTCTCACAGCTTCTAGTCTAGCTACAGGGGCATAAGATTCTTCAAAGTCAATTCCAAATTCTTGGTTATACCCCTTTGCAACTAGCCTAGCTTTGTTTCTTATTACTTGACCAGCTTCATTCAATTTATTTCTGAAAACCCATCTAGTGCCAATCACTGTTTGGTCACTAGTTCTAGGCACTAATTCCCATACTTGATTTCTTTCAAATTGATGAAGTTCATCATGCATAGCATCAATCCAATCAGAACTGGATAAGGCTTCATCAATTGACTTGGGTTCAATTTGGGAAATTAGAGCTAGTGAGTCTTCTTCAATGTTTTGCAAGAAGGATGATCTGGTCCTAACTTTATCATTTAAGTTGCCAACTACACTGTCTAATGGGTGATCTCTTAGAAAACGAGGTTCAGAAATTACCTGTTGAGAAGTGCCCACTTCTGGGACAATGTTACCTGAGCCACTTGGAGATGGTGTGTTCAGGTTCTCTTCAATGATTTCAGACTCCTCAACAGTTGGTGAAGAGTCCACAATAAATTCATCCTCTTCACTGTCTTGTTTTTCTCTGCAAGATTTAGAATCATTAGTGGAAAAGGAATTTTCATCAAAAATAACATGTGGAGATTCTTCAACAGTTTTGGTTTTTAATATGTACACTTTGAAAGCCCTTGACACTTCTGAATAGCCAAGGAAGATAGCTTCCTGACTCTTAGCATCAAACTTGTCAAGGTTTTCTTTGCTGTTATTGTGTACAAAGCACTTGCACCCAAAGATTTTAAAATAGGAAACAGTTGGCTTTTTGTTTTTCAACAATTCATAGGGGGTTTTCTTGATTTTTGGTCTGACCAATGCTCTATTGAGTATGTGGTTTGCTGTGTTCACAGCTTCAGCCCAGAAGGATTTGGGCAAATTACTCTCAAGAAGCATGGTTCTAGCCATTTCCACAAGAGTTCTGTTCTTTCTTTCCACAACTCCATTTTGTTCTGGAGTTCTTGGTGAAGAAAACTTGTGGAATATTTGAAATTCAGCACAAAATCAGAAAAGGATGTGTTCTCAAATTCACCCCCATGATCAGTTAAGATATTTTTGATTTTATATGGATAAGTGGTTAAGACAGTGGTACAGAAATTCCTGAATTCAAGGCATGCATCACTTTTGTGGGATAGAAAAATAACCCAAGTAAATCTAGTAAAATCATCAATGATTACAAACCCATATCTTTTGCCACTTAGACTTAGAATTCTTGTAGGGCCAAAAAGGTCCATGTGAAGTAATTCTAGTGGCTTAGATGTGAGTACCTCATTGAAGCTTTTAAAGGATTTTCTTGTTTGTTTTCCTTTAGAACAGATCCCACAAACTTGATTTTCAACATTAGAGAAGGATTCAGGAAGCCCTTTAACCAAATTCAGTCTTAACAACTTATTTATTGTTCTGAAACTTGCATGGCCAAGTCTTTTGTGCCAAGTCCATGCAATTTCATTTTTATTTGCAACAAAACAAAGATTTTCAGAAAAGTTTTTATTAAGGTTGATCATGTAGACATTGTTTTCTCTTTTTCCAAAGAATTTGATTTTATCAGTTGATGAATCAATTATTTTACAAAAATCAGATTCAAACACAACTTTGTGACCTTTGTCACATAGTTGGCTGATACTGAGCAAATTATAATCAAGTCCATCAACTAACAAAACATTATCTACTGAGTTTGAAGAAGTTTGACCAACCTTTCCAGATCCAATGATCTTTCCTTTATTTTTACCTCCAAATGTGACTGACCCTCCCTCCTTTTCAAGCAGGAATGAGAATTTGGCTCTATCTCCAGTCATATGTCGTGAACACCCACTGTCAAGAAACCATACATTGGTGTTGGGTGCACGACCTTCCTGCAACAAGATCAGTGGAGAGAAGATTTTGGTACCCAAACAGAGTTGGGACCATCAGAATGATTTAACAAAGACATCAAATCCTTTCTCACCCAAATTTGATTTGTTTTGACTTTTGTTTTGTTACTTTGGTGTTTTCAGCCTTTTTCTGTTTGTTCTTTTTTTAGGAATGAAAGCACCAAGATCTTTTTTTTGGTAGGAGGGGAGTTTTTCATTTGAAAATTTGAGTTCAGAGGAGGAGGTGGAATCCATGGATTATGTTGGTACATCCAGAAGTTTGGATAGGGGTATTGAGGATAATACCAACAGGGATTTTCATACCATTGGTTCCAAGGATTAATCCAATTTTCTTGAAGAGTTGTCTTGGAAGTCCAAGGTTTTTCATGGATTATTTCTTTTCCCTTTTTCTTATTTTTCAGATTTTTATTTGAATTTTGGTTGAGCTGTTTATGGTTTTTGGTGTTGAGCAGGTCGACCTCTCCTGTACTGGTGTCGACACATCAGCCACAGAAGTCTTCTTCTTGTGGACTAGTGTCGACCTGTCAGGGGACTGTGTCGACCTGACAGTCTTCTTTTGTTTTTGAGTTTTTGATTTGTTTTGAATTTTGTTTGGGGTTTTGTTTGCTGTTTGTTGGATTTCAGTGTTTTCCAGATTAGGACCCTTGACAAAATTAATTAGTGGTGTTTTTCCCTTTTCTCATTGGATTTGTCTTTTGTTGGTTTCTTTTTGTTGAATCCTAATCCATGAGATGTGGTTGTCATGTTGGATCCTAGCAATGCTTCTAGGTTATCTTGGCCTTTTGTGAAGGTTTGGATAACCTTCTCCCTTTCCTTTAGCTGGTTTTTAAAAGCTTCAATTTCTTCAATTTTCTGTTGTTTTTCTTGTTTTTCAATTTCCAGCTTTTCAGTTAAATTTCTGAATTCTTGGGAGGCCTTCTGAGAGGCAAGCTTTAAATCATCTATTAGGTTCAGTAAATTTTCTTTTTCTTCAAGCAATTCTGTTACTTCAGATTCCAGTTCACAGGTTCTATTGTTTGAAGATTGGTTATGGTAAAGATTTTCAATTTTCTTTTTGATGTGTTTGTTTTCTTTTCTCATTTCAGAGTATCTTTCTACCAATTCTGCATACACATCCTGCCAATCTTCAACAGTATAATCTTCAAAGGAAGTGTTTACCTTTTCATCTGTGCTGTTGGCCATGAAGCAAACCTCCTCACTTTCAGAGCTTGAGGATTTCTTCTCTTCTTCTTCCTCACTTGAGTCTTCGTCAGACCAAGTGGCCACCATGGCCTTTGGCTTCTTGTATTTCTGGAATCTCTTGTGCTTTTCCTTCTTGTTCTCAGGACACTCTCCCTTCATGTGTCCTGGTTTGTTGCACCTGTAACAGACAATGTTTCATCAGTTTTCTGATTTTGTTGAAATTAGAAAAAGAAGTGTTTCTCTTACTGAGGAAATTTTTTTTTCCCAGCCATTTTCCCTTTTCTATATTTCAAAAATTTCCTGAATTGTCTGGTCATGAGGGCAATCTCATCCTCATTCGACTCAGATTCTTCAGAACTTGTTTTATCCTGATTTTTATCTTTGTTGCTTGAAGAGGCTTTGAGTGCCATAGGCTTGGTCTTAATTAAATGTTCTTCATTTCTTTTTAAGTTGATTTCATATGTCATTAAAGATCCAATCAATTCATCCAAAGAGATTTTGGACAGATCTTTTGAATCTTCAACGACAGTGGCCTTTGTATGCCAAATTGAAGAGAGTGAACGCAAGATTTTTCTTACCAAGTCTGCATCAGTATACTCCTTACCCAAAGCCTTGAGTCCATTGACTATCACCATGAATCTGGCAAACATTTCAGAAATAGATTCATTAGATTTCATCATAAAGAGTTCATATTCTGAAACTAAAATATTTGCCTTGGTCTCCTTGACCTGAGATGTTCCCTCATAGAGTAATTCGAGTTTATCCCACATTTCTTTGGCAGATTTGCACATAGAGATTCTCGAATACTCCTTGGGATGAACAGCACATTGAATCATGTTCATGGCACTGTAATTCAATGTAGCTCTCCTTATTTGTTCCCTCGTCCAGGTTTCTTCCTCACCCTGGTTTTCATAGGGACCAGCCTCAACTACTTTCCAGATCTCATAGTTCTGGGCCCTTAAGAATACTTGCATTCTGTTCTTCCAATAAGAATAGTCCAAACCATTAAAGAATGGTGGCCTATTTATGGAATGGCCCTCAGCTATGAAACCCTTTGAGTCCATGACACTTAAGTAAATGCACAGAGAAAGAGTTAAACAAGCAAGCAAACAAACAAGCAAACAATCAAACACTCAACACTCAGAAACAAAAACTGCTCAGTTCAAATCAGATCGATGTAAACCCGCTCTGATACCAATTGAAGGATCGAGATTAATGTATGGAAAAGATCTAGAAGGGGGGGGATGAATAGATCTTAGCCACTTTTGCGGAAGCTTAAGTAATTTGAAAATTATCTAGAATCAGAGGTAATATTATCAGTGAAAAACTACAGATCTGATTAGATTTGAGTGAGTTGAAAAACTTAGATGAGTAACAAGTTGATTAAGTGAATTAAAAACGAATCCTATGCAAGCATCTAACGGATGAATCAATCAAACCACAGAAGACAAATGCACAGGGATTTTTAGGTGGTTCGGAAATCACCCATGTGATTCCTACATCCACCCCTCACAACCTGTGAGGCTTCACTAACACAACTGGGTTACACACCCAAAGGAGCCTGACAACTCCAACACTGGAGAGCTTACAACTCACACCACTTCTAGAGCAAGACTACTCTAGAAACACACTGAGCAAGACTGCTCAAACCAACCTTGAGCTTAACAACTCAAACTGAGCTCGACGGCTCACCACAACCTGAGCACAATGCTCACACAAATTGAGCACAATGCTCACACTTAAACTTGCTAGACACCAACTTAAGACTAAGATCCTCTAGCAACAGATCTAGTCGAAATTTGAGAACTCTAAAGAGAGTTATGCAGAAGCACTTGCATAATCTCAAGAGATATCTCAGAAGAACAGAAGAAAAGTTAAATTGAATTGAAAGTCTTCGTTCTTCAGTGTACTCCTTGTAGAGACTTGAATTGGGAAGAAGCATGTGAAGCTGGAAGTCCAGGTCGATGCTCTGCAATCTGAGAAGATGGATCTTCCTCGAGTTCTTCACCAAAGAAGTCTTCTACAGGATCTGCCTCCTGGGAATGCTTCAGAGGAATCTTCAGGAATCAAATTCCAATTCCCCACCTTGAATTGGTGGGAATTGGTCTTCTGGAAGCAATTGGAGAGCAGAGGAAGGAGACACGAGCTCTTTTGGCCGCCAGGAGCTTCTTGGAGGCGCTGAGAGAGTTGGGTCTTTTTGTTATGTGAAGGCAGGCCAAAAAGAACCTTTTATACCCTTAGGATTCCAAAGATACCCTTTTGGGGTACAGGGCACGCTTTCCTAGGAGGATTCTGATCGCCCTAGAAGGACACGTGGCAGCCATCAACTTTAGGATGAAAAGTTTCCGTAGTGTGTCGACCTGCCCTGGTGGTAGTGTCGACACACTGTCCCAAATATGGAAACTGCTGTTCTGGGAAGAGCTCCCGTGTCGACCTGCTCTTGAGTGTGTCGACCTGCTGTCCCAATTCCTCAAACTGGCTGTTCTGGGAACTGGGTCTAGTGTCGACCTGCCTGGGAGTGTGTCGACCTGGGTAGGCTTGATCTCTGGAAAACTGCCACTCGTGTCGACACACTCTTGACATGTGTCGACACAGTCTCAACATTTTTACACATTTTGCCTTTGAATCTGTGTTGATGTGTCGACACCATTGATGGGTGTGTCGACACATCTTTTGCATAAAAATGTTTGTACCTGAAAAATAAACACATATATCATTAGTTAAATGATTTATCATGACCATAAATGATAAATGTGGTTTGAAAAATACTTTTGAACATGAATTTCAGGTATGATGTTTTTGACATGTTTCAATTAAATTGCTTTAAGAACACTTCTTGTCATCATCAAAATAGGAGGGAAATGATATGAATTATGCATTCAACGGAATCGGCCTTGAAGAGGCTGAGATCGTGCGCCACGCCGGGAACCATCTTCCGACCATGGTGCAAGAGGAGTGGAATTTGGAGAGGAAATGAAGAGTGGAGAGGTGATGAAGGATGGATGAGAGTTAGAGAGAATTTGGAGGAATTCTTGCCGGAAAAGGCTTGAAATGAGGCCGTCGGGTCGACCTGACTCCCAAATAGAGATGCAGTGGTACACTGCCCGCAGGAACAACAAGGGTTAAGGTGAACCCTAACGGGCTGAAAAAGAATTTGGCAAGGATGTGTCGACACAGGAAGAGGGTGTGTCGACTGACCCAGAGTGTGTGTCGACACAGGTCACATAGTGTGTCGACACGGCCTTGATGAAAAAATTGAATTTTGAAGAGAAATTTTTGAGAAATTTGGGAACATCTTTAGAATGATTAAGAATGAGAGGAATTATCATTTCAAGGATTTTTAAGGGGCTTAAAAAATTCATTTGTTATATTTTGCAAAAAATTCATCACAAATCAAGTTTTTCAAGCAATTTCCTAACAGGATATTAGCATTCCAAGACTTGAGTCAACAAAATGATAAATTGAGGGATATAATGTATTTAACAATCAACTAAAAACTACCATGTTTCTCAATTTTCAAGAATTAAAGATGTCATCTAGACCAAATACAATTTGTTGAAATTAAAACACAAACTTAAGAACAACTTGATGAAGGAAGAAGATGATTCTTTCTAAAAAAATCTCCAATAATTTTCATATTTTGTTCTTTTAACAAACTATCAAATGATATAAATCTCTTTCACTCAAGTACTAGTGCTTTTTACACACCATAGTCCCTGGATACTTAAGATTTAGTCATTGTCAAGTCTCAAAGGGGTAAATGATGACCTTTTGACATGAAAATATACGTTTGTAGACGCCAATATTTCCAGTTACTCAGTCATCATCAAAAAGCATAGCACATTTTTGCTTAGTGTTGAATTTATTTTCAATTTTGATCCCCTTTGAACAGAGTTAGCAATAATGCCTCATGACATGCATGGCACTTCATTCATTGTGAAGGTGTGCAGTTTCTCAGCACAGATGCCATTGCTCTGTTGGATTTTACAAGATTTTGGAGAGTATGTGAGATAGAGGTCAAATCATCCAGTCATCAGTTGCAAACAAGGAAATGTTTAAGTTCAAAGCACAAATTGTTATTTAGTTTAGGAAGAGATCTGAATTTCTGTGGATTGAGAGACATAGTTGAAAGTTGATTAGTAAAAAATAATAGATCACTCAAGGTTCATTTGAGACTCTAGACTTTAGAATGAGGACATCATGCAAGGAATTGATGAAATGCAAGAAGGGTGTGAATTTTGCAAAAAGATGACTTGTGAATTTTCTAGCTCCCCTGAGATGATGATTTCAACCATTTTTCATCAAAATAAAGATATGCAATTTTGAAATCAGAAAGAAATTTCTTCTTGGACAACAAAGAACTTCTCCTCAACAATTGTATATCCATTTCTTGGTACTTGGCGGAGACACATACTCTCGCATAGTGAAAGTGTCAGACAAGCATAATAACCTGTCCTTCTCCAAGTCACCATTGATATACCAAGAGATTTCAACACAATAAGAGTTGAAGAATTCATTATCAAAAAGAAATGGAAGTTAAAACTGTGCAAGTTTTGAAATCAGAAAAGAAATTCTCTTTGAACAATAAAAGCTCCCCCTCAACTATTGCATATCAACTTCTTAGTACTTGGCGGAGACATATACTCTCGCATAGTGAAAGTGTCCAGACAAGCATAACTTGTCCTTCTCCAAATCACTATTTGATATACCAAGAAGTTCAACACAATCAGAAGTGGAGAATTTATTGTAAAAAGAAGGAATTAGAATTGAAAGAGAGAGAGATATAACAATGTAACTTGAGGAAGCAAAGAGTATGAAATGCACAGAACTCCCCCTTAGACAATGCATAGCAATCAACCCAAACCTTGAGAGAGATCAAGAAGGTGGACGTCTACAAAGACCAAGTTCTCTCCTTAAAGATGAAAATCTATTTTCAGGAAGGGGTTTAGTGAATATGTCTGCAATTTGTTTTTCAGTTTCAATAAAATGGAGTTCAAAAGATTTCTTTGCAACCTCATCTCTCAAGAAATGATGCCTAATTTCAATGGTTTTGTTCTGGAGTGCTGAATGGGATTTTTAGAAAGGTTGATTGCACTTGTGTTATCACATAGGATGGGTACACACCCTAAATCTTGGTTATAATCAAGAAGTTGATGTTTCACCCAGAGAATCTGAGTTCCACATCTACCTGCTGCAACATATTCAGCTTCTGCAGTTGACAGAGCAACTGAATGTTGCTTCTTAGAAGCCCAAGAAATAAGGCACCCACCTAGAAATAGACACAAACCACTAGTGCTTTTTCTATCTAACTTACACCCAGCATAATCAGCATCACAATAGGCAAACAATTCTAACTTGCAACCAGCAGGATACCAAATTCCTAAGTCACATGTTCCAACAAGATATTTAAAAATTCTTTTCACAGCAAGCATATGACTTTCTTTAGGATTAGATTGGAATCTAGCACATAAGCACACACAAAACTGAATATCAGGTCTAGAAGTTGTAAGATAGAGCAGAGAGCCAATCATACCTCTGTAGGTCTTTGGATCTACTGACTTACCAGATGGGTCTTCTTCTAGCTTAGCATTTATTGCAATGGGTGTGCTGAGTGTGTTAAGGTTCAAACCTTTTCAGTAGCTCCTTGACATATTTGGTTTGACTGATGAAGATTCCTTCATTGGTTGGTTAACCTGCAATCCCAAAAAGAATGTTAAATCTCCCATTAAGCTCATTTCAAATTCATTCTTCATTTGATTTGAAAATTCAGTGCAAAGGCTTTTATTAGTTGATCCAAATATTATGTCATCAACATAAATGGACAACAATTATTTGTTTTTTACTTGGTGAACAATTTTGTTTGTTGATCAACATTACCTCTAGAAATCCTTTCAAGTAAAAAGGAACTCAAACGATCATACCAAGCTCTTGGAGCTTGTTTAAGACCATAGAGTGCCTTATTAAGCTTGAAAACATGGTTAGGATATTTTCATTTTCAAATCCAGGAGGTTGTTCAACAAAACATTTTCCTTTATATATCCATTTAGAAATGCACTTTTGACATCCATTTGAAAGACTTTGAATTTCATGGAGGATGCAAAAGCAAGGAAAATTCTCACAGCTTCTAGTCTAGCTACAGGGCATAAGATTCTTCAAAGTCAATTCCAAATTCTTGGTTATACCCCTTTGCAACTAGCCTAGCTTTGTTTCTTATTACTTGACCAGCTTCATTCAATTTATTTCTGAAAACCCATCTAGTGCCAATCACTGTTTGGTCACTAGTTCTAGGCACTAATTCCCATACTTGATTTCTTTCAAATGATGAAGTTCATCATGCATAGCATCAATCCAATCAGAACGATAAGGCTTCATCAATTGACTTGGGTTCAATTTGGAAATTAGAGCTAGTGAGTCTTCTTCAATGTTTTGCAAGAAGGATGATCTGGTCCTAACTTTATCATTTAAGTTGCCAACTACACTGTCTAATGGGTGATCTCTTAGAAAACGAGGTTCAGAAATTACCTGTTGAGAAGTGCCCACTTCTGGGACAATGTTACCTGACCACTTGGAGATGGTGTGTTCAGGTTCTCTTCAATGATTTCAGACTCCTCAACAGTTGGTGAAGAGTCCACAATGAGGTCATCCTCTTCATTGTCTTGTTTTTCCCTGCAAGATTTAGAATCATTAGTGGAAAAGGAATTTCATCAAAAATAACATGTGGAGATTCTTCAACAGTTTTGGTTTTTAATATGTACACTTTGAAAGCCCTTGACACTTCAGAATAGCCAAGGAAGATAGCTTTGACTCTTAGCATCAAACTTGTCAAGGTTTTCTTTGTTGTTATTGTGTAAAGCACTTGCACCCAAAGATTTTAAAATAGGAAACAGTTGGCTTTTGTTTTTCAACAATTCATAGGGGGTTTCTTGATTTTGGTCTGACCAATGCTCTATTGAGTATGTGGTTTGCTGTGTTCACAGCTTCAGCCCAGAAGGATTTGGGCAATTACTCTCAAGAAGCATGGTTCTAGCCATTTCCACAAGAGTTCTGTTCTTTCTTTCCACAACTCCATTTTGTTCTGGAGTTCTTGGTGAAGAAAACTTGTGGAATATTTGAAATTCAGCACAAAATCAGAAAAAGGATGTGTTCTCAAATTCACCCCCATGATCAGTTAAGATTTTTGATTTTATATGGATAAGTGGTTAAGACAGTGGTACAGAAATTCCTGAATTCAAGGCATGCATCACTTTGTGGGATAGAAAAATAACCCAAGTAAATCTAGTAAAATCATCAATGATTACAAACCCATATCTTTTGCCACTTAGACTTAGAACTCTTGTTGGGCAAAAAGGTCCATGTGAAGTAATCTAGTGGCTTAGATGTGAGTACCTCATTGAAGCTTTTAAAGGATTTCTGTTTGTTTTCCTTTAGAACAGATCCCACAAACTGATTTTCAACATTAGAGAAGGATTCAGGAAGCCCTTTAACCAAATTCAATCTTAACAACTTATTTATTGTTCTGAAACTTGCATGGCCAAGTCTTTTGTGCCAAGTCCATGCAATTTCATTTTTATTTGCAACAAAACAAAGATTTTCAGAAAAGTTTTTATTAAGGTTGATCATGTAGACATTGTTTCTCTTTTTCCAAAGATTTGATTTTATCAGTTGATGAATCAATTATTTTACAAAAATCAGATTCAAACACAACTTTGTGACCTTTGTCACATAGTTGGCTGATACTGAGCAAATTATAATCAAGTCCATCAACTAACAAAACATTATCTACTGAGTTTGAAGAAGTTTGACCAACCTTTCCAGATCCAATGATCTTTCCTTTATTTTTACCTCCAAATGTGACTGACCCTCCCTCCTTTTCAAGCAGGAATGAGAATTTGGCTCTATCTCCAGTCATATGTCGTGAACACCCACTGTCAAGAAACCATACATTGGTGTTGGGTGCACGACCTTCCTGCAACAAGATCAGTGGAGAGAAGATTTTGGTACCCAAACAGAGTTGGGACCATCAGAATGATTTAACAAAGACATCAAATCCTTTCTCACCCAAATTTGATTTGTTTTGACTTTTGTTTTGTTACTTTGGTGTTTTCAGCCTTTTTCTGTTTGTTCTTTCTTTTAGGAATGAAAGCACCAAGATCTTTATTTTTGGTAGGAGGGGAGTTTTTCATTTGAAAATTTGAGTTCAGAGGAGGAGGTGGAATCCATGGATTATGTTGGTACATCCAGAAGTTTGGATAGGGTATTGAGGATAATACCAACAGGGATTTTCATACCATTGGTTCCAAGGATTAATCCAATTTTCTTGAAGTGTTGTCTTGGAAGTCCAAGGTTTTTCATGGATTATTTCTTTCCCTTTTTCTTATTTTCAGATTTTTATTTGATTTTTGGTTGAGTGTTTTGGTTTTTGGTGTTGAGCAGGTCGACCTCTCCTGTACTGGTGTCGACACATCAGCCACAGAAGTCTTCTTCTTGTGGACTAGTGTCGACCTGTCAGGGGACTGTGTCGACCTGACAGTCTTTTTTGTTTTTGAGTTTTTGATTTGTTTGAATTTTGTTTGGGGTTTTGTTTGCTGTTTGTTGGATTTCAGTGTTTCCAGATTAGGACCCTGACAAAATTAATTAGTGGTGTTTTTCCCTTTTTCTCATTGGATTTGTCTTTTGTTGGTTTCTTTTTGTTGAATCCTAATCCATGAGATGTGGTTGTCATGTTGGATCCTAGCAATGCTTCTAGGTTATCTTGGCCTTTTGTGAAGGTTGGATAACCTTCTCCCTTTCCTTTAGCTGGTTTTTAAAAGCTTCAATTTCTTCAATTTCTGTTGTTTTCTTGTTTTCAATTTCCAGCTTTTCAGTTAATTCTGAATTCTTGGGAGGCCTTCTGAGAGGCAAGTTTTAAATCATCAATTAGGTTCAGTAAATTTTCTTTTTCTTCAAGCAATTCTGTTACTTCAGATTCCAGTTCACAGGTTCTATTGTTTGAAGATTGGTTATGGTAAAGATTTTCAATTTTCTTTTTGATGTGTTTGTTTTCTTTTCTCATTTCAGAGTATCTTTCTACCAATTCTGCATACACATCCTGCCAATCTTCAACAGTATAATCTTCAAAGGAAGTGTTTACCTTTTATCTGTGCTGTTGGCCATGAAGCAGACCTCCTCACTTCAGAGCTTGAGGATTTCTTCTCTTCTTCTTCCTCACTTGAGTCTTCGTCAGACCAAGTGGCCACCATGGCTTTGGCTTCTTGTACTTCTGGAATCTCTTGTGCTTTTCCTCTTGTTCTCAGGACACTCTCCTTCATGTGTCCTGGTTGTTGCACCTGTAACAGACAATGTTTTCATCAGTTTTATGATTCTTGTTGAAATGGAAAAAGAAGTGTTTCTCTTACCTGAGGAAAATTTTTTTTTCCCAGCCATTTTCCCTTTTCTATATTTCAAAAATTTCCTGAATTGTCTGGTCATGAGGGCAATCTCATCCTCATTCGACTCAGATTCTTCAGAACTTGTTTATCCTGATTTTTATCTTTGTTGCTTGAAGAGGCTTTGAGTGCCATAGGCTTGGTCTTAATTAAATGTTCTTCATTTCTTTTTAAGTTGATTTCATATGTCATTAAAGATCCAATCAATTCATCCAAAGAGATTTTGGACAGATCTTTTGAATCTTCAACGACAGTGGCCTTTGTATGCCAAATTGAAGAGAGTGAACGCAAGATTTTCTTACCAAGTCTGCATCAGTATACTCCTTACCCAAAGCCTTGAGTCCATTGACTATCACCATGAATCTGGCAAACATTTCAGAAATAGATTCATTAGATTTCATCATAAAGAGTTCATATTCTGAAACTAAAATATTTGCCTTGGTCTCCTTGACCTGAGATGTTCCCTCATAGAGTAATTCGAGTTTATCCCACATCTCTTTGGCAGATTTGCACATAGAGATTCTCGAATACTCCTTGGGATGAACAGCACATTGAATCATGTTCATGGCACTGTAATTCAATGTAGCTTCCTTATTTGTTCCCTCGTCCAGGTTTCTTCTCACCCTGGTTTTCATAGGGACCAGCTCAACTACTTTCCAGATCTCATAGTTCTGGGCCCTTAAAATACTTGCATTCTGTTCTTCCAATAAGAATAGTCCAAACCATTAAAGAATGGTGGCCTATTTATGGAATGGCCCTCAGCTATGAAACCCTTTGAGTCCATGACACTTAAGTAAATGCACAGAGAAAGAGTTAAACAAGCAAGCAAACAAACAAGCAAACAATCAAACACTCAATACTCAGAAACAAAACTGCTCAGTTCAAATCAGATCGATGTAAACCCGCTCTGATACCAATTGAAGGATCGAGATTAATGTATGGAAAAGATCTAGAAGGGGGGGGATGAATAGATCTTAGCCACTTTTGCGGAAGCTTAAGTAATTTGAAAATTATCTAGAATCAGAGGTATATTATCAGTGAAAAACTACAGATCTGATTAGATTTGAGTGAGTTGAAAAACTTAGATGAGTAACAAGTTGATTAAGTGAATTAAAAACGAATCCTATGCAAGCATCTAACGGATGAATCAATCAAACCACAGAAGACAAATGCACAAGGATTTTTAGGTGGTTCGGAAATCACCCATGTGATTCCTACATCCACCCCTCACAACCTGTGAGGCTTCACTAACACAACTGGGTACACACCAAAGGAGCCTGACAACTCCAACACTGAGAGCTTACAACTCACACCACTTAGAGCAAGACTACTCTAGAACACACTGAGCAAGACTGCTCAAACCAACCTTGAGCTTAACAACTCAAACTGAGCTCGACGGCTCACCACAACTGAGCACAATGCTCACACAAATTGAGCACAATGCTCACACTTAAACTTGCTAGACACCAACTTAAGACTAAGATCCTCTAGCAACAGATCTAGTCGAAATTGAGAACTCTAAAGAGAGTTATGCAGAAGCACTTGCATAATCTCAAGAGATATCTCAGAAGAACAGAAGAAAGTTAAATTGAATTGAAAGTCTTCGTTCTTCAGTGTACTCCCTTGTAGAGACTTGAATTGGGAAGAAGCATGTGAAGCTGGAAGTCCAGGCGATGCTCTGCAATGAGAAGATGGATCTTCCTCGAGTTCTTCACCAAAGAAGTCTTCTACAGGATCTGCCTCCTGGAATGCTTCAGAGGAATCTTCAGGAATCAAATTCCAATTCCCACACCTTGATTGGTGGGAATTGGTCTTCTGGAAGCAATTGGAGAGCAGAGGAAGGAGACACGAGCTCTTCTGGCCGCCAGGAGCTTCTTGGAGGCTCTGAGAGAGTTGGGTCTCTTTTTTTATGTGAAGGCAGGCCAAAAAGAACCTTTTATACCCTTAGGATTCCAAAGATACCCTTTTGGGGTACAGGGCACGCTTTCCTAGGAGATTCTGATCGCCCTAGAAGGACACGTGGCAGCCATCAACTTTAGGATGAAAAGTTTCCGTAGTGTGTCGACCTGCCCTGGTGGTAGTGTCGACACACTGTCCCAATATGGAAAACTGTTGTCTGGGAAGAAGCCCGTGTCGACTGCTCTGAGTGTGTGTCGACCTGCTGTCCCAATTCCTCAAACTGGCTGTTCTGGGAACTGGGTCTAGTGTCGACCTGCCTGGGAGTGTGTCGACCTGGGTAGGCTTGATCTCTGGAAAACTGCCACTCGTGTCGACACACTCTTGACATGTGTCGACACAGTCTCAACATTTTTACACATTTTGCCTTGAATCTGTGTTGATGTGTCGACACCATTGATGGGTGTGTCGACACATCTTTTGCATAAAAATGTTTGTACCTGAAAAATAAACACATATATCATTAGTTAAATGATTTATCATATAAATGATAAAGTGGATTAATGGTGTGACTTTTTGAAAATATTTATGTTTTCTGTTTTGAACATTATCAAACTTTCAGGTATGGTATGTTTGACAATGCTTTCAATTAAATTGCTTTAAGAACACTCTGGTCATCATCAAAATAGGAGGAAAATGGTATGAATTAG